>WKFP01015543.1:227619-246430 GCA_011057875.1 Pterocles orientalis | reverse complement strand
AAAATGTGAGCCTGTTGATGCTCTCCAGCAAACCAGGTAGGAGGTTATCGCCATAGGATGTGTAAAAGCTGAAAAAACACCTTCCTGACCTCTGTTGGAGGTGCTGTTTTGGATTTAGCTGGACTTTTTCCCTGTCCTTCCTTCCTTTCCATGAGGGAAAAACTCACCTGGAAAATTTGAAGGTGGGGAAATTAAAAGTCAGAGCAGAAAAATGGGATTTATCAGAGTTTTCGTACGATAACTTTCTCAATAGGGAGATTAATGCTGAAGCGTATTTCTAGGCTGAACATTTTTGCCTTCCTTGTCTTAGGAAGGGTTAGAGATTTGGGAGGATTATTGAAGACAAGCTTAGAGTATTTTATGAGAGAAAAAAAGTACTAAACTGGCAAGAAAAGAATAGATGCCATCGTGCCTGCTAGGCATGTCTAATTCTTTGATAAAATGGATAAAGATTTCAGACTGCAGCAAAAGTTAAAATAAACCGTAACATCTCGAGTTCTGCAGGGGTGGTTTTTTCCTTGCTTTTAATTTGCTGTTGAACTTAATCAAAAAGATCTGGCTCTTTTATGGCATCAGACTCTTTAGTTTATCTGCCAGGAATTAAAGCGCAGTCTTTGGGCTTTTGCTTTCTTTGCTGTTAGAAACCCAACTCTCTAAATTTGATAACGAGTGGATTTTATCATTTTCATGTTAGAAATACATCCTGAAGACTAATGAGAAGTTTCGAGCGCGGTCTGCTTTGCCCCATTTCCCTGTCAGTTCTTTATTCTTGAATTTATAGCTGATGACAACTTGCTTTTTTAACGGTTAGGAGGGGTTTACGTGGTTATTCAGAACAAACTCGTAAGACTCTCTGCAGTCCCAGCAGGTAGGTCATCGTGTTCAATGCAAGATTTTGGACTTCATGGCATTCTGTGTGTGTGTATATACATTTTATATATATATGTATTTTTATGAGACACTTTGTTTTGTATTATTGACAAGACAGAGTTGGAGGTGATCTCTGGAAAAGAACTCGCTTAAATGTCCCGTTGTCCCTAGAGGGGTCCTACTTGGCTCGGCTTGTTTCTAAAGACTCTTGCTGGTAGATGAAGGAAGTCTCTGAGCTTGATCTTGTCTTGGCGTTTAGGTGGACAAACTAAGATCACTCATGACGACTGATGATGATTTTTCAACCAAGATAAATGTAGTGTCTCTACGGATGGGCAGGCTCTGAGGGCTTGTCCCCATTTAAAATTATTTTGAATTAAGCTTCTGAGCAATTACTTTGGAATAGGTCCCCGTATTCTGTAGTAGTTTATTCTGCAAATAATTTTCTTCAGTTTCCTGTGTATGTCATAACTTAATGAGACATTTAATGGCTTTTGCAAAAGCTACAGCGTTCCACGTATTCCTCAAGTTCAACGTTACGTGGTATGGGCAGCAAGAGTAAGATTTCCAGTTGGCCTTGTGGTTCTTTGGAGGAGGAAATAACACTTGTCCTACACGTGCCCCACTCTTGCCTAGAGTGGCCAGTGCTGTATTCGTGGTCCTTTGGCCACAGGAACAGGGTCACCGAAACGCTCTCCCCTTGGTCTTCCTTGCCTCTTATTGTGGTGCAAGTGAGAGGTGAAACCAATGCAAGGAAAATTGGTGAAAGCTCAAGTTTGCACTTGATTTGACCTGTATTCTCAACAGAAGTCTTAAAATGCCGTAAATTTGAGAAATTGTTTCTTTTTCTTGATTGTAGCACCTGAATTCCAGCTGCTGAACTGGGCAGATAGCTGAGTCTTCTGAATACGGTCTGATCTCATTTGGAAGCTCAAGAAAATATTTATTTTCATAAGAATTTTTTCACTGTCTGTGTGTAACACACAAACAGAAGTTGTAGAGAAGCTATTTGGTTTGGGTTGGCTACTTTTGTGGTAGTAGACTTCTGTTGTGGGCTCAGCAGATAAATGTGGTATCACATCTGTTCTCAAAAGAAGCATTAGCGGCAGGTTGAAGGAGGTGATTCTCCCCCTCTACTCTGCTCTCATGAGACCCCACCTGAAGTCCTGTGTTCAGATGTGGGGCCCCCAACATAAAAAAGACCTGGACCTGTTGGAGAGAGTCCAGAGGAGCCCCAGAGATGGTCCGAGGGCTGGAGCAGCTCCCGTGCGAGGACAGGCTGAGAGAGTTGGGGGTGTGCAGCCTGGAGAAGAGAAGGCTCCGGGGAGACGTTCCAGTGCTGAAAGGGGGCTACAGGAGAGCTGGGGGGGCTCTGGATCAGGGGGTGCAGGGACAGGACGAGGGGGAAGGGGTTGAAGCTGAAAGAGGGGAGATGGAGATGAGATGTGAGGAAGAAATGTTTTCCTGTGCGGGGGGGTGAGGCAGTGGCCCAGGTTGCCCAGAGAAGCTGTTGATGCCCCATCCCTGGAGGGGTTCAAGGCCAGGCTGGATGAGGCTTTGGGCAACCTGGGCTAGCGGGAGGTGTCCCTGCCCATGGCAGGGGGTGGCACTGGATGGGCTTTAAGGTCCCTTCCCACCCAAACCCTTCTGTGATTCTATGATCTGAGTTTCAGCTTTTCTTTCTTAATTCCTGGAGATGCTTTTTACATTTGTGATAGTGTTACCATCAAGTAATAATGTCTGAAATTGCTTTCAGCTTTGTGAAACGCTGTTGGAGTGTTTTGCAGCAGATCGGTAAGAGTTTTTCTGCTTTGTGAATGAAAGCCCTCATTTTATGTTACAAACAACTTCTGAAGAAAAGGCATAGAACCCTAGAGTTCTCGGTTGCTTTTGTTATGCCACTTAGCACAGCATCCAGCACAAATCATGTTGTCCTCTCCTCTCTTCCACCGCAACTTCTGGACCTCCTTGGGATAAGCCTTGCAAGATCCTCATGCGTGGATGTGCTATCTCTGTTTTCACCATGGAAGAATGGAGTCTGGAGGTTTCTCATTGATGTTGCACAGCAAGGCTGGGGTAGGTGCTGTGCTGCTTCTCACTCTGCGGAGGCCAGGAGATGGATTTGATTTGCTTCGTGTGCTCTTGGGGTGTGCTTGGATGCTGTGTTCGTGGCTTTCTGTATCAACTCAGAAGAGAGTTCCTAGAGCTTAAGACTTAGTTAGATTGACCTCCCTGAAGCCACAGATCCTTAGATTTTCCCTGGAAAAGGAGCCTTATGACTATGTATTTTTGGCTACTGTTTACCTTCTACCAGGACAGCCAGTCTTAGTTTGAAGATCTCAAGTCAGGGAGAATCTTCCACTTCTCTTGATATATTTTCAGCTATTAATTACCCTTTCTGATTAAAAAAATGAGCTCTAATTTGAATTAGTTTCTAACTGTTGCTTCCAAAAGCCTTTTCTTGGCTAAATAAAAAGCTTCTTTGATACCTGATAACTTTTCCTGTTGGAGGGAACTCATAATTCCATAACTGAGTCATCTTTCAGCTTTTATTTTGGGTAAGTTAAACATGTGGCATTGGGTGGGGAAGTGTTGGGCAGTTTCTCCCCTGGCAGTAGCTGAGCAGGGTCTCTTGGCTTTCGGATTTTGTTTTCTGGATGTAGTGCCTTGCATTTGGCTGCATTGAAATCTGCTTTGGGTGGCCTTTACGGTCCGAATTGCTGTGTCTGGTTGGCCTGTCCTCTTCATCTGTCATCCAGAGGACCATTCGCAAATCTTGTCCGTGATTATATTAATTTTCAGATCTCTAGTGGACCTCTTGAATCGTACCAGGCTCCGTATCAAACCCAGCAGAACTCTACTACAGCTAACTTTGTTGACGGCGATTTTCCACGGGTGACTGCTTTCAGTCATTTGTCAGTTGGCCAACTCAAAATCCATTTAGCGTGCTTTGTCGACATGGTAGAGTGATAATTTTTTAATCAAGATGTCATGCCCAAAAGTTTGCCTTCATCAGTTATCTTTATCAACCTTCTTTTGAATCTCATCTAGGAATGAAATCAGCTTTGTTGGACAAGGACTATTTTCCATAACATTGTCGTTAATTTTCTTCCTGTCCTTTTTTAAGTCTAGATCAAGTCTGATTTGGTTTTCCCGTGGATTATCCAGAGCCGATATCTAGCTGACTGATACTTGAGTCATCTTTTTACCCTTTCCTCATGTAGTCACGTTGGAAATGGTTGTCTTCCAAATTTTCTCCAAAAAATATCAAAAATGAAGCCTTGGGGTGTCAGGAATGTCAGGAGTCTTGGGAGGACTCTTGGAGGACTCTCAGGTTAAACCACCTGGGCCTCGGAGGCACCTTTCCTTACGGAAATGCGGAGCTGGCAGAGAGCTTGGGAGACTCTCCGGTCCGTTCCCCTCTTTGAGACAAGATAAAGTGTCTCTAGAGCATCCATGACAAATATATCTCTAATTTTTCCTTAAAATCTTCCAGTTTAGAAGGTACCCAGCCTTCTTAGGTAGCTGGTAGTGGGTGCTAAACCAATTTAGCTAAAAGCTTTTCCAACATCTTATTTCTCTGGCAAATTGAGACACTTTGCTTCACTCCAGGGGACATGCGAAATAACCCATCCCCTGGTCCCCATTGTCACCGATGGGAGCGTGTTACGTTCTCCTTCAGTTTTCTTTCCTCTAGGCCAAACAAGGTCCTTTGATGTGTTCTCATGGATCATATTGTTTCTAAATTTTTTATTTTTGCCACTTCCCTCTGATGTTTTTCCTTCCCTCCGTACACAGACTGGATACTCCGTGGCCTTGTCAGCACTGTATAAAATGAAATAATGCTATTTTTCTGTGTACCACTCTATTAAAACAATCTGAAATGCCTTTTTTTCCCCATTTTTGCAAATCCATTGTATTGTTGACTTATACTCATTTGTGATCCAATGTACCCTCGAGGTTATTTTGTCTTGTCCAGCATCCTAGCTAGTTATTCTCCACCTGCGCCGCGTCCGCTTGCTCTTGCCCTTGTCTTTATTGAATTTCGTCAGGCGATTTGGGTTTGACACAATTTGATCTTGACGCATCCTTGTTGTTTCTTTTTTTTTTTTTGCTTTATCCTCTAGTTGCTTTTATAGAGGTTGCTTCATAATTTTTCTAGTATCTTCCCATTGATTGCGAGGGGAATTAAATGTCTAATTTGTTTTAGGAGCTTTTCCAAACTCCGCTCCGTAGCTTTTGGAAGCACTTTGGAACTTTGTGAGTGACTGTAAGTGGATCATCTAAAATGCAAATTCCTTAATTTTTCCTCTGCTGAGTTCTATTTGTGAAAAAATCAACATCTTAAGTGATGCCTGTTTTCATTATGTTGATATTTCATTAAGATGAGAACTGAAAAGTACGAACGTCATATGAGTTAAAATCAATTATTTAAATAGAGACATTTTGCAATCTTGATTGAATTACTAGACTTAGGTATATTTAAATGCAAGTCTGGTCTTTTTCTCCCTTGTCAAGACTTCCAGTCCAGTGATTAGCGCAGCTTTTTTAGTTATAATGAGGTCCAAAATAGTTACTTTGTATTAGAAATTGTCACCTAGCATTTTGGGAAACTAATCCCCTGTAATTACTTGCTGCTTGAGAGTCCCTCCTGTCTCCTCCATAACCCCGCATCTTTTTTCCCCCCCTTTATGTGCCAGTGGAGTCACGTATTCTGCTCCTTGTCCTGGTGCTTCCCAGAACCTCCTCCTGGGCTTCGCCAGGTTGTTGTAACACACTGAGTTACCGCTGAGTTGCCCTGGAAATTCCGTTTTTCTGCGGTACTGGTAACTCTCCAAGAGGTGAGCCTTTTTTCCCCCTCTTTGCAGGTATCTCTTCCCTTTCATATCTGAACACCGTCTAAATAATGGTTTTCAAGTCCAATCACACACTCATCACACCAGATTTTTTTTTTATTTATTGCCGGTCAGGATTTTATGTGTTCCTGCTTGTTATTCAGGCTCCTTGCATCCATATATAGCAATAGAAAATTAATTTTCTTTATGGACGCTCTTGTCTGACTTTGAACTTCATTTCCCCTTCTAAGTGTCCTTCTCTTGTGTTTAGCTTATCCCTTTCCTGGACGCATCAGCAATTTCATCTGGGAAGGTGTCTTATTAGTTGGAAAGATGCTGGCTCTGCAATTCGTGAGCTCTCTGTTCTCTGCAATATTGTTCCATCACTCAAATCCAAATATTCTCATCGGTCGCGCAGCCTTCTTCGGTTCGCTGACCTTTTTTTGCCTTCTCTCTCCATCTAGTACTGGCTGCGTGGTTTTGCTCAGGGATCGACAACCTGTGGATGTGCAATCGGACTATGAATGGGGTCTGGGGCTAATGGCATTGGCGTTTTGAGGCACTCATTTGCAAGAGGCAGCAGTTTGCAGTTTTTAACTCTCCCCAAACTCAGCAAAAGCCGCTGTCTTGTGTAGAAGCAAGATACCATTGACAAGCAGATTCCTGCCTGTTCGAGAGGCAGCTCCTACCAGATCCTGCTCGGTTTCTCTTGGCACGCTCAAGCTGCACCATGGAGAAGAAAAACCCTGGCATGGTACTGTAAAAAGATTGCCAAACTTTGACTTAGACTTTCCTTTTCAGTTCTTTTCCAGGATCTCTGAAATCTTTTCTCATCCTCTTAGTTCCAGCTGATGTCGAGTTGCTGCTCCCGGTACGCATGGTTGCTTCTTTTGACCAGAGTGATTAGCCAATATTTGTGATCGGCTTTTGAAAGAGGAGATCGATGACGGCCAGGTATTTCTCGAAGGCAGTCGTGCTGATTCACAGAGCGTCTTTGCAGAGGCTGGTTTTTCCGAACGCAGTCTGAAGCAAACAGCAGGAGCCCATTTCGCTCGCTATTCCAAGGTCGTTTTTTCCTGCCAAGCACCAAATACACACGTGCCCGTACGCACACGTACGCGCAGAATTTTTCTGTGACTTACACCACGGGTGTTTCTCTGGCTGTCCTTGACTTTCTTCTGCTTTCCTGATGCTCTTTGCTGATGTTTCTGACCCTGTCGCTTTGCGTATTCTCTCCTGTCCCCTGCGGTTTTTGTAGCTTCCCCTTCTACCAAAACCAAGTCTGATGCTCTGCGTTTGCATTCAGCCCTTGGGAAGCTTTTTTTTTTTTTACATCAGTGTAGGACTCTTTGTGGCTGGCCTTGCTGGCTTTAACCTTTTCATCCCAAATTCCGCGTAACAGAGTTCTCCTGAGTGGAGATTTTTTTTGGATGAATTAATAAACTGCTTCAGCCTTGTGCTTTTGCTTCAGGGAAGATCTCTCAAAATCTCCAATCTTTTTTCTTGTGGTTGGTATTTTGCTAGCGATGAATGACGATCTTGTGGTTAGATCGTGGGAGATGGGCAAGCCGGTTCTTTCCATGCCCACAATTCTCCTCTAGTTCCCAAACTGCAGAAGCGATGTTTCTGTTTCTCGTTTGGAATGTGGCAAAAAGGGTTGGTAATGCCTGGACTTCCCGAGATAGCTAAATGAGACACTGAGAGATGCCCTGATACCCACAGCGATGACTTATCCCCCTTCTCCAGCACTTAAAGGAGTTAAAATGTTGTTGACCCTGTGCTCGTGGTCACCCGGTTGGGTTCCTCCTCCGTTGTGCCCTGGAGTTTTTCTTGAAGTTTTATGAAGATTTTTTTAAACGGCACCAAATTATTCCGCTTGCATGGAAATGGCTCTCGCAGAAGATGTGCTGCAGAGATTATTTTGGTGTCTTACTCGTTTCGGTTTATGATTCAGGCTGGTGCCTTTGATCTGTGAAACTCTTGATTTGAATCTTATCTCCTTGCGAGACCTCTTTCCCCAGGACTGCGCTGGCAGTCGGGATTAGCTGGGTTTTACTTCGTTGACAATCTTGTTTTTAAATCTGAGAGGACTTCAGCAGAGTTTTCTCCTGGGGCTGGAGGGGGGAGGACACAGTGATTCTGGAATATGTTTTTCTTGGTGTTATCAGGATTTCCTGGCTATCGAGATAAGCCGCGGGGCTTACGCATCGTGGAGTTTTCTTTCAACATCGGCAACTGGAGGCAGCCGTGTGTGTCTTCAGCGGTTTTAGGTTTTATCTGACCTTCCTAGGATTGTACCTTTTTATTATTATTATTTCATGTTTTTTGCTTTGAATATCTGTTTATATTAACCAAAAGAAGAAAATAGGGGAAAACAATCCCTTATTCTTTGGCTTTTGGTTTCTGCCTGCCCTCCTGAGATGCTGGCAGGGTACCAGGAGCATGAGCTGTCCTGAAGGAGGAGAAAACAGCCACATGGATTTGCTTGGTTCAGTTCTAGAAGCAGGAGATCTTTGTCTTCAAAGTTCTGGTTTAAAAAAGAAAAAGAAATTGGAAAAATCTCAGGGACCAACATGACAACATACATTTTCTGTGTCTTGACAAATTTCAAAACTGCTTCGCTGTCAGAGTTAATAAATTGAACTTCAGCAGGTGTTGGATGTGTGGGTCTGTGTGAGCGTGGGCTGTTCTGGAGGGAGGTCACTCACCTAGAAAGTTTGAATTATGCCCATTTACTGTTACTTCTGGCTAAGGAACATCCAAAGGAAGAAAAATATAGATCAGTAGCACCCAGTGGACGTAAGATACTCATTTTCTTACTGGCAGCCGTATAACTTCTCAAGCCATAACCACGACCTGAAGGGCTAACCGTAAATTCTTGTTGATGCTGAAAGGTACATCCCCAAACTCCGAGACGCTGCAGTGCAAAATAAACTCGAAGACAAAGGGACCCTTTGCTGCCATCTGCATCTACATCTCGTCAGAATAAGAATCGTGATTGTATTTCGTGACTGCAAATTCCTGAAGTGCTGGCAGCCGAATCCAGAAATCCTGATGCTGTTCTTTGAAGGCAAGAAGTTTTGTGTAGGTGTGCTGCAGTAATTTTAGCTCTTTCCCTTGATACAGCACATACCCTCTCTGAGCTAAGGCTCCTGCCTGCCTACTGGTGTAAAATCCAGTGTGCTGTCAAGGTTCTTCTGATAGCAAAGTGTTGGGAGGCAGTATTATCACACGGAGCTGCTGGAGCGGGGCCAGAGGAGCCCCGGAGATGGTCCGAGGGCTGGAGCAGCTCCCGTGTGAGGACAGGCTGAGAGAGTTGGGGGTGTGCAGCCTGGAGAAGAGAAGGCTCCGGGGAGAGCTTCTGGGGGGTCTCCAGGAAAGATGGGGAGACCCTGGGCCAGGGTGCCCAGAGAAGCTGTGGATGCCCCATCCCTGGAGGGGTTCAAGGCCAGGCTGGATGAGGCTTTGGGCAACCTGGGCTAGTGGGAGGTGTCCCTGCCCATGGCAGGGGGTGGCACTGGGTGGGCTGTAAGGTCCCTTCCCCACCCAAACCCTTCTGGGATCCTTAGGCTGATCTCTGCTATCTTTGGGTTTACTACGCACGCACAGCTTGATATTTGAGATTTCTGAATGTGGGTGAGGCTGTAAGCCTAAGGTGCAAGAGGATGTCATTTCGGGGGACAAAGCAAGAAGTCTCGCTGGAATATCTCCTCCCTTCCATCCCCTTTCCAGGACTGCCAGCACAGGCAGGAGTTACAAAACCCCTGGTGGTTTGCTGCAGCCGCAGACCCTCCTCTGCATCCCTTCTCCAGGCTGCGGTCGTGAGTGATGCCACTTTTGCAGGCAGATTAAAAATTACTCCTTTTCCTACTGAAGTACATCGAAGATGAATAATGACTGTGCAAACACTTCAGTAATAACCTTGTCAGGCAAGCTTGTCTGCTTCTATTTTTAGGATTATTTTATTTGATAGGAGAAAGGGCTGCACTAGCATTTTAAATCTTGAATTTCTCTTAAAATTTCCTATTTACTTGGCAAAAGGGATTGTCTGCTGGGAGAGGAAGTGATTATTTTTTTGCCTGTCTACCCGCTTTTATAGATGCGTTCTGTTTTTCAAAGCTTGCTGTTTTTTCATCCTTTTCATCGTTCCTTCAGATTCAGATGCGCCTTCGTTTGTTTCTGGAGAGCAATTAGTTTTCCTGTTAATTTAAGCAAACGATGGAGTTTTTTTGCTAAAAATCAGTCTGCACATGAGACGGCTGCAGGACATAGAAGCAAGAATTGTGCCTGTCCTGATGTACCCGTGTGTTTATTTTGTGCCCACAAATTGTGTCATTTTTGGGCGTCAATACAATACTTGTGGCTTAATGAAGCAGCTGGTTTGTGATGTGCAGGAATTTCCTCGGGCTGGATCTTCAGTTTGTATTGAACCTTCTTGGTTTGTATTGAAAGAAAAAATGAAATTTTCATCTGTCCCAGTGCGAGATGACTGATGCAGAGCTGTCCGCCTGAGACCGCAGACGCGTGGCTCCGTTCCACCCGTTGCATCCCAGAGCTTTCCAGGTGCGCAAAGGAGTCGCGTAGGTACAACGAAACCGTAAAAGTTTTGCCTGGGAAAGCTGGGATGAGGAATATTACCTGGGAAGCTGGCAGTGCACCGATTTACTAACATGTATTTGAGTCAAGTTGATTTTATTACTGGTTTTTAATGGTATTTAAGCCAAGGATCCCAGATTGCTGATTTAAAATATTTGATTGTAAACTCTTTTTTTTTTTTTTTTTTTTTTTTTTTTTTTAAGTTATTGCAATGCAGTGTTTATTTTGCTGGCTCAAGAAGCTTGACACCGGGAGCTGACTCGATCTTGTACTCTCAAGGATCTCGCCATTTAGTAAAAAGGGAGTGGAAAAAAAAAATCCGGAGATCAAATGTACTTAAAATGTGTTCTCAAGACGAAACACGGATGCTTTGTTGGAGATGGGTAGTCTCTGCAAATCTTTTTTATATTGAAATAATTTAATGGGAGTGTCCATTTTAAGATTATTGGGGAGTATCCAGAGTCTATTCCTGGTACTGGAGCGGAAATTTGTTTTAACTGGAGCAGCTTTCTGGGAGCTGTGATTCCTGCCAGAGCGGTAACAGTAAGACTGATCAGTAGCATGAGGGATGATAAAAACCCGGGGATTTTACATCCATTTCAAGTAGCCCGAGTACGGTAAGAAACAACAAAAATTGGGCAGCACCTGTGAAAACAGAGACTCTGTAGGAGATTCAGAGAGTCTACTAAACCTCAATCAATGGGGACGTAGTTCCTAGATCCTCTTTCGTGTTTCTTTTGTTGAATATCTTCTGTTTAGGGAGGGGATAAAAATCCACTGCTGCCCCAAACAGCTCTTGGGATTTCTTTATTAATTATGTGTAATTAACCCTGATGATTTCTTCCCAATTTGGTTCATTTCTGTATTTATAGGCAACATACAAGAGTGAAGAAACAAAACCAGTTAAAACTAGGAAACAAAGACAAAACTTTATCAGATAACCCAGGGAAGATAAAAAGTCTGTAAACAAATAAATTTCAGATAATCTGGGATGATGGACATCAAAATATCTCTGCTATAAATAGAATGTTTGTTGCTGCAACAGGAAAGACTGTGTGCTGTAATCTTCATTTTCATACCTTAATTATAGTTTGAGTCCTAAAATTGACCTCTAAGTTTCCTTGACTTGGTTTGTTTGCTATGGTTTCACTCTCTCCAGTGCGTCTGACCAGAAGAGGATGGTTTTTATTTTAACTGGAATTTGCAGAGAATGCTCTAATTCTCTTTGGAAACCTTGAATGCACTATTTTTACTATAATTTCCACATTGGATAGGAGAATCAGTACAGTAAAATAAACCTGTATTAGCGTGTGCTGTTACAACACAGATTTTTAGTACGGGCACATGGCAGTACGTTCTCTTTTTTATTGATTTATATTTTGGACCCTTTTAGCGGAACACCAAGGGAGCGATGAGATGAAGGTCCATCCTGCAATTTCTTAGCAACTGCTGCTTGAAGGAAACTTTTCATCTGGTTTGAAGCTTTTTGCAGAAGCTGGATGCAGCAGTACATACAGTAAAGCTCTTTATCTGATAGGAGTTGGTTAATTAGGATGTGTGCCGTAATAACGGTGTAATTTGCAGGACTCAAATTGCTGTGATTTTATTCTCAGAAATAATGACGTGTTTGGACTTGCAGGACTCCTGTCGCGGTGAATTTTGCGGGCAGGTTGTCTGATGCGTACTCTTCATCCTGGACCAGCACCTTCGGTAGCGCTGGGCGACTAGTTTTGAGTTTCGAGCTGGCAGTTGGTCACCAGGTAACTAGTTGGTCTTTGCAGAAAATGGATGAGAACGTGTCGTGAAAGGTTAAAGGCACCGTTGTGTTTTTATGTGGATTTTCACTTCACGTTCTTTAGTTTCTCAAAATTTATGTCTCTTAAAAGCTATAGATCAGGAAATCTGTGAAAATCTATTTTCTAAAGGTTGTTGTTTTCAATTTATCTATTCGGGATTCTGCCTTGTGTACATAGGTGTGCAATTAACACCTCTTTAAAAATGTCTTTATGTAAGAACATTGAGAGACAGCCAAACCTCAAATAATAAAGGCTTGAACTCGGTCTTGTTAGAGCAGATCTACTTTGCAAGTTACTGTCAAGTTAATATCCAGTTAATATTAAGTTAATCATGCCTAAATAGGCTGCCACTTTATTTCTTCGCTAGGAAATTAAATCAGGTTGGCTGTGCTCAAATTACTCTTTTCAAATTAAGTAGCTGGAAGGAGAGCGGCAGCGCTGAGAGGTAACCCTTGTTCTGCCGCGCCTGTGGACCTGCTGCTGGGCTAGAACTTCTGGGGGTGTCTCAGCAAATGAAGCTGTTCTTTAAGTTGTGTCGCAGCGAACTCTGACTTCTGAGGCGTTTCAGTGTCGTAGAATCACGGAAGGGTTTGGGTTGGAAGGGATCTTAAAGCTCATCTCGTTCCACCCCCTGCCGTGGGCAGGGACACCTCCCACTAGCCCAGGTTGCCCAAAGCCTCACCCAGCCTGGCCTTGAACCCCTCCAGGGATGGGGCATCCCCAGCCTGTGCCAGATGTGCTCGTTGAGGGCAGGTATCATCACCCAAGGTGGTTCTGATTGCCCGGTACCTTGGGCTCGGTGCCTTTGTGTTTGATTTGAGCTGTAGTCAAACAAGAGAATAAAACAGTCGCCAAGCAGTGCTGCTGGAGGGAAGAGTCGGGAGCCATGCCTACAGGAGGAGGTGGAAGAAGGAGAGAGTTGTATTACGAGGAGTGATTTAAAGGGATTAAAAGGTCAGTGGTGGGCAAAGCAGGTTAGTGTAAACACTGGGGTTGGTGCTGTAGCAACAAAAGGCAAAAAGTTGTTGTTTTGGTTTCTTTTTATGAGCAAGGAGCTATTTAGAAGAGAATAAATTTTGTATTTGGTACTCATCACTTTCTTATGGGAAGATTGTGCATGATTTCCATTTCAGCATCCTGAGATAGCTCTTGAATAAGTTGTAGGGGAACAGAAGAAACACAAAAATCATCTGAGGACTAGAAAAAAGCACACGCTTAGAGCTAGAGTCTGTTCAGTTTATCAGAGGACGCACTTGACTGCAGCAGCATCACAGAGAGAGAAAATCCCAGGTACTGAGTGTCTTGTGCATCCGAGGAAGGTGTTACCCAAAATCAGCGTTTTGATGGGAAAATCAGTTGGGAGTCGAAGCAAGGCAGGGGTTTTATTAGAGAGGTGGACCGCCTGTTGTAATGACTGATCAAAGGAAGAAGCGTGCTTTCCATCTCCAGAAATTCCCCTGTTTCATCGCTTTGCTTTTAAAAGCGTTGGGTATTAGGTACGGTTTGTGGGTGAGATTTAATGGCACGTGGTAGGCAGGAGGGGAATTTCAGTGAACTGTGGTCTCTTCTTGGCCTTTACATTGATGAAACCATGAACACATCTTCTCTTCCCAGGCAGAAAAAAAATTGCGGAAAGGCACCAGCCGCCATTAACCTGTGGCCACGTTACAGAGGTTGTGTTAGGAGGTGACGGAGTTTGCTAATTGAAACATTAGTTTTTACTTAATGGGCCAACCTTGGCATTAAGATGAGTACCTCGTCCTGGTTAAAAATTTCTGTACAGGGTGGCAGTTGGGTAAGGGCGGGTTTGGGTTATAGCTGAAATTAACTGTGAGGTGAAGACAAGCCCTAAAAATATCGTAGAGCACGCGGTGACTACAGGAATGGAATTATTGCTGAGAGTTAAGGGTTTAAAAGCCTTATTTATTTCTAACAGGGAATTTCTAGAAGCTGTCGAACACACGTGGGAACCTGGGACTGGTTTGAAAGGCGATGATGCTCACGGGGCGATGGGTGGTGGCTGGAGATCTCAGTTCAGGATCAGCTGGGGGAGGCGTTTATGGCATTTAACCACCTGTATAATTGCTGTTTCCAAACCTTCTGTAAACTTTCTTTCTCCTCAAAGTGATCTCATCCTGAGTGTTTACCTCTGACTGCTGCGCCTTTGGAAAATAATGTAGAAAACTTTATAAAATGGAGGTGGAAGTGCATGTCAGCACCAGCTAAAATGATGCAACAAGAAGACTGTGAAGCGTGTGAGCAGCAAGACAAAGACTCTTTTTAAATCCACTGGCTCCGGGCGATGTGTTAGAGTATCTGGGTGTCGCCAGCTGATCTGGTCGTTGAAGCCAGGCTTCACCAAGGTACTGCTTGGACCTTACTCGTAGCGGTCCAGAAAATACGCCACATGCATCCATCTTTGTCGGCATCTAAAACCTGTTTCTGCCAGTTCTGCCTCGCCACCCAAACTCCTGGGTTGGGTGATGTTTGGAGTGATCTAAGAATACTTCAGGTGTATTGCCGAGGGATTGAGTGCTGAATAAATTCTAGGAAAAATGAGATCCTAGCAAGTGTTTGGATAACGTAAGCAAGACTAATGGTTTTTAACCTGTTATCTGAACAGTGGGACAGGATTGATCAAAGAAAAAAAAGTTGGCTCAGTGTCTTTTTTCTACCAAAACTTTTAAGGGCTGAAAATAAGCAGCTGAGATAAAAGATTTGGGGCTTTGGGAAGAACCTGTGTGATGAAAGAAACTGGGGTGGGAGGTTATGAAAGTAGGGGTTCACAGCTCTGTCCTCTTAATCACCGTTTCCCCATAGGGGTCTGCTGGAGAACGCTTTGGACAGGCAAGTGTAGCCTGGATAGATACTTCTAATTTTTTTTTTTTTTTAAATCTAAGATCTTTATTGTGCTGTAAAGAAGATTTAAGTTTCTAGAAAGCTGGTCTCCTTTGTCATAGAATCATAGAATGGTTTGGGTTGGAAAGGACCTTAAAGCTCATCTTGTTCCACCTCTTGCCACGGGCAGGGACACCTCCCACTAGCCCAGGTTGCCCAAAGCCTCATCCAGCCTGGCCTTGAACCCCTCCAGGGATGGGGCATCCACAGCTTCCTGGTAGCGACGATGCTCGCAGGGAGGAAAGATGAGGCTGGAAATGAGCAGAGGAGCTTACGGACACGGCGGGGCTCAGAGTTATGCTTCCTCGGACGCGTTTTAGCTGATCTCTGTTTGCATGGGGAGCTGAGACACACCTGCTTCTTGGTGTGGCACCAAGACGGTGAAGTTTCAATAAAAATAATTAAAAAAACCCCCATGTTTTGTTGTGACAGTGCAAAGGCGGAGCGAGGAGCTGGAAGAACAGATCTGTGGTTCCAGGCGTGTTCCCCGGCGCTGGGCTGGCAGGTGGGAGCTGATAAAGGCTGTGCTCGCGCCCGATTAACGGGGCTGTCCGTCTGTCTGGAAGCAGATTATCAGGCAGCATACGGGGGTTTTTCTTGTGTAGCTCAGCACGACTACATGCAGAGAGTGGGCTACCTGTGCTGGAAACAGATGTGAAAAATCCCTTTTTTTTGTACGGTAGGTCCAAATTCGAGTGCAGGATCAGGCTGTTTCAGGTGTGTGATGAATTAATTATGAGTCCCTGTTTTGCCGGGAAGGAACTGAGGTTCAAAGAGGGTAGTAAAAAAAAATGCTCAGAAATGTCACTTTGTTTTTGTATTTTTTTTTGAGATGCCTGGGGAATGTGTTTTCAGAGAATGTTTGCATCTTCATAGCACTTCGTATAGTCAACATAAAGCTCGGTTGATCACAGGTGTGATTCTCAGGTCTCAGCATCTAAATTGCGGATTTGGCTTTGTCCAGAAAATTAAGATTACACAATTAGTTAATCAGCTAGAAAGAGTTTTCACTTGAGCCTGACAGAACCTATATGGCAGAAGCTAGGGAAGGGAAACCCGTTCCTTGGGGCAGGGTTCGTCTTAGTGCTTGACGGCGCGACCGTACCCGCTGTTCTTGCAGTTTCTTGTCGTCTATTCTCTACGCCATCCGACTTCTTCAGCCCAGAGGGCAGGAGTCCTGGAGAGCTTTATTCGCTCTTCAGGCTAATTTGGTTCTTGAATTGATTAAACTAGTTGTCCTAGCAAGAAAAAAAATAATAAAAAAAAAGTGAGTGTGAAATATCAGTTCTAAAATGCCATGGACTGTCAGTTCTGGAATTTCTCTTTCTGTTGTGTGTCTTTGCAATCGTAAGTGTATATTCATGCCAAGCTTTAATGAGCTGGAAATATGAAAAATGAGAATTTGTAATGTGGAGCTATGCTGATCATTAGGACTTTAAATAGGAAACACAGCTCTGACATAAATAGTCACTGTGAGGTTGGTACTATCTGTGCAAAGCAACGGGTAGAAAGGACTCGTGCTATTTAATGTTCCTTATTGTTGTATTGTTGGAGGATGCTGAGATTGGAAAAATCCTGAATTCTGGGTACCAAAGAACACGGAGTCAAAAGGATCCCATCTGCTGAGCCTGTGGGGATGGAGCAGAGTGCCTCTTGCGGGCGTACGTAAAGGGCCTGAGAGGAGGAGTAGGATGATAAAATATTCGCTGATTAACGGTGTAAATTGTAAAAGCTGCGGTTTTTAGACCTCTATAATTTGGCCAGTTAGGGCTGGTTTTTATGAGCATAGTTAAAAAACTGTGTTTTTAGTGTCTATTAACTTTACCTCGCCAACTGGTATAACGAAATTTTGAATGCAGAATACTCAAAGAAGGTCTGGACTTCTTAGTCTCGGAAGAAGCAGAGCAGTTCCAGCTACTCGGGGTCGAAGTCCTGCAAAATCCAAGTCGGACGCCAAAGGCAGAAAACTGTGGCTTGAACAATGACAATTTATTCAGGTTGCAATGTCCCTGAAACCAGGCAATGGGAAGTGGGAGATAACCTTTATTAAAGTTGTCTGTGCCAGCTGCACTTTACGGACACACCACAGAACGGTCCTGTGCATTTAATGCGTTGAAAGACACGCGTCCGCTTTATTTAGCTGGAGAAATTTGGGTAGAAAACTCCTCTACTTGATGGAAATGTCATTCTTTGCAGTTAAATTTTGCCATTCCGCTTACTGAAGCGTATATGAAAGAGACCTAGGATGACATTCTGACTTTTTCTGGTATTATTTTTTTCCTATAGCCTCTGAACGACATTGTCCTTGACAGGCATCACAAACCGTTAAAGATGTTGCCCTGACTGATCTAACATGGTTAGGTTTCATTTAGCTCAACCAAAATAATGTATCTGTGTACAAGAAGAACAATTTTATGCGAGCGTTTCAGAGAATATCTATAAATCTGTCTTTAACTCGTTCAAATATGTTTTTTTTAAAATTTAACTGTTTTTATGTCCACAAAAACCTGCACACACCAACTCTTGGGGATGGCTTTAGACCTGCATAGCCATCTAAATATGTGCCTATATATATAGGATTAAACATTAAAAATATATTTTTGCTTCTTAGAAAAATAACACCCATGCCTGCAATTTGTAAGGGATGTAGACGTTTGGGGTGGAAGTTTCACAAAACCTTCTTCTTGTTTTGGAGAAAACTTCATATCGGGTAGACAGCTCAGAAAGGAAAACAGAAATAAATAGTGGAAAATACCGTACCAGGAGGTGAGCGTTGCTATTGCTCGTGTTTTGTGGTTTGGAAATATTCTTTTGTAGGGTGAGAATAGCGTCTCTGATCAAAGAAGCAAGGAAAGTTGAAAGAAATTGGGCTTAAGCCCCTGACGAGGTACGAGGCTCTCTTCATTCTCCAGCTAAGCTTGGATCTGAAAGGTGGGGCCACCGTCACTTCATCTGAGTCTTTACATCCATCGCACGCGAGCGATTCAGTAGCTGTATAGGTCAGAGACAATGGGTATGTAGTATGGTGTCACGTTGATGTTATTTTAGTTGGTTGGAGTCATGTTTTAAAATACACCGAAAAGCATCTACTTAGAAGGAACACAATCGTACCAATATATTGGCTGTTCTTGAAAAAGCAAGAAGGAAGATCGTTTAAACCAATTTGTGAGCAAAATGGGAATTAACGATGGGCGAATTGTGATCACTTGCAGCCACTCTTTCACTCCAAGCGTCAATCTTCATCTTTTATAAACCACTTGATTGTTGAATGTTGCAAAGAAACGGAGCCCCCTTGGAAGAAATTAAAAAGAATCCTGCTATTGAGTTAATTAGATACAAATTCGAGTGTGGCTTTTTTTTTTTTAAATAAAGATTAAATGATCTATTCAACTATTTCAGGCCCTACTTGAGATATACACACCTGTGTCTGGCTTGCAGAGGCTTTTCCTCATTAATTAAGAGCACTTTCTTTGTGTTATTACTTAATTGGGTGTCACAGGGAACCTGATGAGACAATGAAACGGTCTTAATTGCATACAAACTAACCGCACGATACTTCACGTACCGGAGCGTTGGGTGACATGACCCCCAGCTAGTTATCATCCGCTAATAGCGAGAGTAATTGCTCAGTAAGAAAATGGAGCCTACTTGAGTCCGTATAGTGTTAATTAAACATTTTCCTTTCCTATCGTCGTTTTTCCCCATTTATCAGACTCATTTGAAAAGTTTTTCAAGTTCGACAACGTCCGGTTTTGTTTAAACGATGTAAGTTTTGAAAGGGGGATATGTTTCCCGGCGGATCCAAACCTATTACTA
>WKFP01015543.1:215637-227599 GCA_011057875.1 Pterocles orientalis | reverse complement strand
AGGCTGTGTGAGGGGAGAGCTGAGCAGGACAGGTCCAAAATACAAGGGTATGTAAAAGCTTTGTCGGGAGGTGAGGATTTTTCTCATGTAGCAACAATAACAGCAACGATGGAAGTCGGATGCTGCTCTGCTTTATTGACACCAGCGATTCCTAGGAGTATAAGCTGTGGAGCAGAAAACAATTTCAGCATCTGCTTGAAATGCAGCGTACAGATCTGTTTGTCGTGTCATCCATCTCGCCATCAAACCCCAGCCGGTGAATTTGTCTGGGCTGATGGCTTGTTTCCTCTGCGGAGAGGCGCTTCAAAGGCTGCCGAACAAGTGGTTGACATTCTTCTTTACAGAGACGTGGTTGTTCCAGGAGATCCATTAATGCAGCTCTGCTTACAAGTTCTTTGGGAATTTAAGGGTTCGATTCTCTCCTTTACACCAGCACAGAACCGGATAGGAATTGTAATGACTCGAGCTTTTGTAGTCCAGAAGAAGAATTAATTTGATGGGTTTTGTGGAAATTAAGGTCAGAAAAGACTACTAGATCGTCTGTGCTAATTATGGGTAAATTAGATGACGCAAATTATGAGTAGCAAACTAAATAAACGCTTTCAGTCCCTAGGGGCTAAACGCTGTCACAAGTAAAGGATGGGAGCAATGGGAGTGAAGAGGGTGTTGATTGCTGCGTCTGCTTTGATAGGACATTTCTGAAGGTTCACTTGAGCACAGTTCATGCTGCAGAGGAAGAGGGAAGGGAATTCCTTCCTTCCTGGACTTAAATCTGATGCTCGGACTGATCCTGAACCCGTTGAGCACAGTGCTCTGGGGTCACCCCACAACGCTGTTGCTCTGTCTTCAAGGTAGCTGCAGGCTGCGGTTAGATTGTCCTTAGCTTCCTCTTGGCCAGCTGAAACCCGCCCGGCTTCCTCAACTTGTTTTCCTAAGTCCTGTGCCCTATGCCCATGTCATCTTGGTAGCTCTCTGCTGGGTTTTCATTGATTGGTTTAATGTTAGAATCACAGAATCCTTAATAAGGTTGGAAAAGCCCTCAAGGATCATCCAGTCCAACCGTCAACCCAACCCCACCCAACCCACTAACCCGTGTCCCCAAGCACCACATCCACACATTTCCTGACCCTCTCCAGGGATGGTGACTCCACCACTTCCCTGGGCAGCCTGTCCCGATGCCTGAGCACTCTTTCCATGAAGAAACTTTTTCTATTATCTAGAATTCTTTTCTAGTATCTAATTCTTGGACAAGGGTGTCTACTACCTGCCAGGTGCTGCCTCACCAGTGCCACGTTGGGGGCAATAATGGTTTCTCTTGACCTGCTAGCCACATTCCCAGAATCACAGAATGGTTTGGGTTGGAAGGGACCTTAAAGATGGTCTAGTTCCAACCCCCTGCCATGGGCAGGGACACCTCCCCCTAGATCGGGTGGAGTTATTGCAGTAATTGATGGAGTTTTTGGACAACACTAGCCCAAGTATCAACCCCTGGAGTACTTTGCTTCTTACCGGCTGCGAACAGGATGTTGAGCCACTGGTTGCTATCCTTTGAGCACAGTGGTCCAGATTGTTTTAAAACTATTTAGACAAGTATCTTTGAGTGTAATTATTTCCTTAATATGTGGCTGCAAGATTTTTATAGGTATGTTCAATCTCCAAAAAAGAAAGATAAAATGGGATTTATAGGTTCTAAGATCAGGAGGGACTGACATAATCATCTGGTTGGATGAAAAACCCTCCCAAAGCTTGGAATAGAGCATTTATTTTGTCTTTTGGAAACAATATTCAAGTAAAGACACAAAGCGATGGTGAGCCCATCGTTATTCCTAATAAATGTTCACGGTGTTTGATTGCTCTGCCTCTCCTTTTTTAGGAAGTCCCAATAAAGGAGCAAAAACTACTTCTGGGAGGTTTGAAACAAGTGAAGACTTTGCAGGAGCTGCTTTTCAGGCAGAAGAACTGCAGGAAAGGAGCTTGCAGTGACCAGGGTGGAGTGACAGGGCAGAGCCTGATAAATAGTGGGTGGGAAGAGGGATAAGGTCTGAAGCTGGCAACTACAGAAGGGTTGGGAAAGAAGAGGAGGAAATGAGAGCGGTTCCGAGATGAGTGAGGAACCGTGTGGAGCTCCTCTTCCCAGGGAGAAGGTGGACGGCTGCCCATGCTTTCCACCAAACCAGATTTCATGCCCAAAGAGGGGAAGCACAGATGCAGGAGGATGAAGAGAAGAGGGGAGGAAGGTACGTGCTTTCATCCGTCTCCGTCCTGCATCCTCCGAGGGAGGGTCGCAGAGTCCGCGATTCATTAAATCTTGACGCGTCCTTCTGATGGATGCTCGGAAAGCTCTTCTGTGTTGGCTTGGCCTTTTATCTGCCGAGTCTTCAGGTGCTTGCTTTTTATCTACTTCTGAACTTTATAAACTCCAGAAAGCCTTTCAGCTCAATTTAATGTGGAATAAAAGCAAAAAGCAGGGTTTGATTTCATCCCGAGTCGGTCAGGCAACAGTTAGAAAACTCTAATTAGACTTGTAATTGGAATGCGTCGTAGACAATTAGTTTTTGTTCATGTGTATAATTTAGTCCAAAGTAAAGGGTCAGGGAGAAACTTGCTGTGGAAGAGGTTAAGGAATAACCTGTATAATTTCCAGGCCTTTTGGTGCTGATGTCTGACGTAGCGGGAGAGGAACACGTCCAGCTTTTCACCGACAACAAAAATCCAACCTCCAGAAACCTGCAGGTGAGTCAGGGCTTCTGCTCTGACTTTGTCTCCCAATATTCGTTCCGAGAAAAGCCTTAATAACAGCAAATCCCCCATTAAAAAAAAAAAATCCTGCCTGTGCTGGAATGGAGACCTGCTCCGTGGGATTCCCTTCGGCTTTTAAGGAAACTCTGGAGAAATGGGAATATTTAAGGAGCTGAGCTGTGCGTACCGCAGTTGGATCTGCTCTTATCCTCAGCACGCGATGCACATTCTTGATGCCAAAAGGGACTCGGCGTCTTTACCCGCGTGATTACGTAGCGGCAGTGGGGATGTTTTTCTTTTTTTTGCAATCCTTTTGTCAGGAAAAGGGGCAGCCGTTCAGCCTCGGAGGTCAGCCCAGGAGAAGGGGCTGCTTCACAGACATGTGTTACTCATTTGCTCGGCGTTTTTGACACCGCTTATTACAATAGCGTGCAGCTGCGAGTTCCCAGTCCTCTTATTTTGGAGTCGGATTGAATGGTAAGAGAGAAATGCCAAAAAAACCTCTTACTGGAATCTTACAACACGCTTTGCACGTGGAGTGGGGTGCGCAGGGAGTGCGTTCCCAAGGTTTAACAGGTCCTGCGTCGTTACGCTTCGCTTTCATAGCTTTAGAAAAACAACTTCAGCGTGTTGGGAGTCCGAAAGAATTGATCAGCGGTGCTCGTGACCAGCTGCAGCTGGGTTTTACCGTAATTCTCTGCCTGTTATTCCCCGTCTGCACTGCGTGTGACCTGAGTTGGGGCTGTACAGATGTTGGGGCTGCCGTGGAAAAAATTCTGCAAAGGAGACCTGCAGCCCGACGTGAGGGTGGGTGCGGGTATCGGTCAGCTACAAGCGCCGACTCTGGAAGAGCAGGTTCTTATTTTTTGCATTTTGCTGTAATAACGGTAGCAGTCTAACCGTGGGATGAACAGCAAGAAGTAGCAGACGAATAAAATACCGTGCCTTCAAAGAAAAACCTCAGCTTCTTGCAATTACGCAGGTAGATGGAGCTTCTGACTCCAGCGTTATTTGTGACCTACTTGGAACCGAAATATTTCAAGAAACTGTTTGTTCAGTTCTCAATCATTTTTTTTTTTAAATTATACCGCGTTTGGGTTTAATATAATCCTCTGAACATGGACTGGTAGATCAACATTTAATCAGTTCCTGTTGTCTTCATCCTTTCTGCTAGCAAGTACTCGAGGTGTTCCTCCTTTTTCCATTGCAAAAAAAACCCCAAAAACCCAACCCCAGACCTCCATCACCTTTCCTTTCATGTATCTAATATTTTATAGAGCAGTCCCAAAGGACAGTAAATGGAGTAAAGCATCCTATCCTTGGCAGGATTTCCCTTCTGACTAAATTAAATGTGAACAAAGAGGACAAGGGCAAATAACTTCACTTATTCAGGTCATTTTTCATAAGAATCATAAAAATTAGATAGCGAAGGCCTATTAGATTATCTCGTCTCTCTTCCATCTTGCCAGTTTGGGGTTGTTCTCGGCGGTAACCTTGTGAAATTTCACTTGACTAAATGGAAGATAATTTACCTGCTGCTGATTAGTTTCTTGGAGTGGAAAAGGATGGATGGTTTTTGGTCTGGGCTAGCAAATATTTATGCTTCTACAAGGCTTATTTTTAATTTCTATAACCATCTCCTCTTCAGAGCTTCTATATTCCTCTTTCTGAGCACCGTGATCATGTCATGAGGCACGTTTCCTACAGTTTTTAATTCCACCCCGTTATTCTAGTTGTTCAAGTGTTGGAATAACCCTGAGGCTGTCTGTAACAATTTCACCCCTTTGTGTTTCTGCCCTTCGAGTGCTTGCCAGGATTAATGTATGAACAACAACAGATTGTTCTTCCTGTATAGTGGGAAATGTTTATGGCGCTCTCCAGATTAAAATAATTTAAAATCCTCTTAAAGAGATGTCTTCCCCCCGCCGACAGCTACCAGGGAAGTCTATGTAAGATGACTTAAAAACCCCCCAAAACAATACAAACAAAGCCTCTTAGCAATGGGAGAAGAACATGAATAATTGGATAGGAGCTCGGCAGCGTGGCAGCTGGGAAGCTTTGTCATGAATGTGTTTAACTCCACACGCGTGTTTTAATTGCTGGGCGGCTAACGAGCTTCTCACGTGCATGGAGAAAGAGATGGAATGGCTTTGACCCTTGTTGCTCTAAGTTACAGTTGTATCAGTAGCATTGCTGCATCCAAAATAATACTAAAAATTAATCTGAGACTTGGGAAGGAATTAATGTGTGAGAAGTGCGTCTGCTTATCTGCTAGCCAAGAAGTCACCGAGCCAGTAATTTCTTCAGTAGTCGGTGCTGTGGTCATGCAGAGGAGCTGGTGAAGTGACAGAATCACAGAATCCTAGAGGGGTTTGGGTGGGAAGGGACCTTAAAGCCCACCCAGTGCCACCCCCTGCCATGGGCAGGGACACCTCCCACTAGCCCAGGTTGCCCAAAGCCTCATCCAGCCTGGCCTTGAACCCCTCCAGGGATGGGGCATCCACAGCTTCTCTGGGCAACCTGGCCCAGGGTCTCCCCGTCTTTCCTGGAGACCCCCCAGAAGGTCTCCCCGGAGCCTTCTCTTCTCCAGGCTGCACACCCCCAACTCTCTCAGCCTGTCCTCGCACGGGAGCTGCTCCAGCCCTCGCACCATCTCCGGGGCTCCTCTGGCCCCGCTCCAGCAGCTCCGTGTCTGTCCTGTGCTGAGGACCCCAGAGCTGGGGGCAGCACCCCAGGGGGGTCTCACCAGAGCGGAGCAGAGGGGGACAATCCCCTCCCTCGCCCTGCTGCTCACGCTGCTGGGGATGCCCCCAGGACACGGGGGGTTGCTGGGCTGCCAGCGCACATTGCCGGCTCATCTTCAGCATGTTGAGAAAAGATCTCATCTTGTTAAAAAAAAAAAAAAATGAGGGCTGTGACTCTTGAGTGAATAGGGATGTGTCTTGTGTCACTGGGAAATAGGGAATCTCTGTGGTTTGATGTAGCAAAATTATTTGGCACAATTTTGGAGCGTACGCTGCGAGGTATGATCCTGCGCCAGCAGGTCCAGGGACCACACGCGTGAGTCGTCTTCTTCTCTTCAGCACCTCAACTGTAAATTGCTAGGGGTTGAATTTTGGAGGGAGAATAAGGGAAAAAGAAAGTGGCCTGCTCAGTCTGGGAAAAATTAGGTGCCTTAGTCTGTTAGCATCTTAAAAAAGTCTCAGCATCCTGTGTTTGGAGCTCTTCAGCCTCTTGCTGTGTTCCTGCATATCTGTAGACTCTCGGGTAATGTTAGGAGAATCAAGCGAGTCTATAATTTATGAAGAGGAGATGTATTGAATGTGACAGGGAAAACAACTGAAAATTGGGATACGCAGAATGAACATTTGGGAAAGCACCAGAGGACTCTGGGAAGCTGGTTGTGTATCTTAATGGAACTGAAATGCTGCATGACGAAGGGAAGGGAACCTTTAATGTGTAACAACGTGGCTTTTGGGATAATTGATTTTTATAATATGTGTTATTTGGTTTTAGTCTAAAAATGATACGTCTTGAGCTTGGATCTCCTGGTCAGACACATAAGAAAATATTTTATGCTTAACAACAGATGTAACAGACTTTCCTCTGTCTTTGTATCTTTATATCGTGTCCTGATGCCAATCCCGGGCAGCCTGTGTCCTGGTCCCAAGGTAGGAATACGCAGCGGAGGGATGTTGTCCCTGTCTCCGTGGCTTCGCTGTCGGTGTCCCCAAAGCAGTTTGTCTGTCTTTCAAGATGGGACTACGGTCCATGGCAACACACAGTGGTTTTATTTAAAAATAGTTCTATTTTGGGAGAGTGCTTTAACTGGGGGATGGACTAAAACGATGACATCCCTTCTCTCTGTTCTCCATAAAATACGTGTATGTAAGGATGACCATGTACAGACTTGCAGTAAATTAATTTTGTTTGCAAAAGCGCTGTAATTATACAGTTCTCCTGCCAGTTTGGCACAGGAAGACAAGGAATATCTCAAGTGGAATGCTTTCCCCATGAAAAATCATTCTGTGTGTTTTTTTTCTTTCTTTAGCTTGAACAGAATAACCTGATTGGCAAACCTTTTAAAAAATGAATTGTGTTGCTTATAGCGTGAAAATGTTATCTATATAGGAGTTATCATTTTTGCATACATAGGGGAAAAAAAGCAAACTGTGCTGCTGAGATCTGCTGGGCTGTCCTCTTCGGGTGACCGACGGGCTGCGGTGACCTGGAAGGCATCCAGCTGGTGTGTCTCCTTTGCTACCAGCGCTGCATTTCTTCGTCTTTTACCTCAATTCCTGCTCTCCGTGGCAGCTGTTTAATTCTTCTGCCAAAGATATTTTCAGACGGGGGGGAAAAAAGAACTGCAAAGGAAAGGAATTGTTTAGAATATTGGGTCTAAACATAGATGACGGTGGTGATGGCTGGTTCCATTTTTAGCCCAGCTTCCTAAAGAGATGAGGCTCACACAGCAGTGACATCTGTTCGTCTGCTGCTTCCTCGCAGATTTTGAACGCATGGGTCATCTTCAACCCAATTTGGATTGAAAAATAAGTTTTCCTCCAGGTTTTGATGTGTAGTGGCTGGTGACATTTGGGGAAGGGCGGACTTTTGAGCTCAGCGGTGATCTCTTTTTGAATGTCCCTCCTGCAGTGGGACACAGGAGGGAGAGGAGGTCTGGCAAAGCAGGGGAGCAAGAGAGGAGGAGGAGAACCGCGTGCCTTGCTGGTGGGTGAGCCGTGATACGATTATCGAGGTAGAGGATAAAAATGATGGGAAAACCAGGTTGAGCTGTAGTTCCCTGGCTCAAAGTGTGGCTTGTCCTGTGTCGCTATGTAGGCGTCCACCAGAAGGAGATGTCTTCTCCTGCTCGGATCCCACCTCTCATTGTGCTAGCTGAACTTTTGTGGATCACTACTACTTAGGTAACATTTTTTGGCTGTGTTATTTGGAGTTTAGATCAGCTTAAAGCAGTTGTGAAAGTGAAGCCCAGCGAGGTGGCGATGGGGGAAATCTGTGGCATGAGCCGTTCCTCCTGTCGCATAAAGCTGCTTTGGCTTAGGAAGCCTGGCTTTGGGCAGGATTAGTCCCGCTGGCTGTGCAAGCTGAGTGTGATCCAAGTGAATGAGCAGGTGTTACTGGGAGAGGAGCATCCAACAGCACCTCGACCACGGTGGTTGAGCAGAGGAGAGAAGTTGGTGAAGTCTAGCAGAGCTTATCAGCTGGAGTCCTCACGTTTTCCTTGCTGCTTTGGAGCAGAAGAGAAGAGGATGGTTCAGTTGGAAGAGACCTACAATGATCATCTAGACCGACTGCCTGACCGCTTCAGGGCTGACCAAAAGTCAAAGCACGTTGTTCAGGGCATTGTCCAAGTGCCTCTTAAACTCTGACAGGCTTGGGGCATCGAGCACCTCTCCAGGAAGCCTGTTCCAGTGTTTGACCACCCTTTTGGTAAAGAAATGCTTCCTAATGTCCAGTTTAAACCTCCCCTGGTGCACCTTTGAACCATTCCCATATGTCCGATCACTGGACACCAGGGAGAAGAGCTCAGCCCTTCCCTCTCCACGTCCCCTGCTCAGGAAGCTGCAGAGAGCAATGACGTTGCAACTCTGCCTCCTTTCTCTTTCCCCATCTCTCCTGTAGCCCCCTTTCAGCACTGGAAGGTGCTGGAAGGTCTCCTCGGAGCCTTCTCTTCTCCAGGCTGCACACCCCAAACTCTCTCAGCCTGTCCTCGCACGGGAGCTGCTCCAGCCCTCGGACCATCTCCGGGGCTCCTCTGGCCCCGTTCCAGCAGTTCCGTGTCCATGGTGGGCTTCCCAGCCCCAGCACCCCCCAGTCCTTCTCCCCAGGGCTGCTCTCTATCCATTCTCCTCCCAGCCTGTGTCTGTGCTGGGGGTTGCCCCGACCCACGGGCAGGACCTTGCCCTTGGCCGTGTTGAGCTCCATGAGGTTGGTGTGGTCCCACCTCTCCAGCCTGGCCAGGTCCCTCTGGATGCCATCCCTTCCCTCCAGCGTGTCCCCACACCACACAGCTTGGTGTCATCGGCAGACTCACTGAGGGTGCACTCAGTCGCATGTTATGTTTACTGATATGTTTGTTTACTTGGTTTGGATCGGTAGCGACAGAAAGAGCTGGGACTTTTAGGGGTTTTTTGTTGAGAAGCAGGTGTGCTTTGCAATGGCTGCCTGAAGCAAGAATCCCAGAGCTGTGATTAGGATCCCAGTCAGGGAAGATCCGAGCTCCTAAGGTATATCCAGCATTTGCAGCTCTTCTGAAATCTGTGGAAGCTCTTGGGTATGAAGCAGCTTTTGAGAACTTGGCCATTTTCTTGTCTTGGGCTCCAAACAGGAACATGAATACTCAAATCTGGGTCATTTCCAGATAAATTTTTAATATATGACTTCACTCAAATATGAGCATTTGGTTATTTATCTATTTCTCTGAAATCTTTCTCACTGCCTCTCCGTCTGAAAGCAGATGACACAGTGCATCATGCTCCTGTTGAAGTAAACCTTAAATTTCTTCCCTCTTTCCTCTCGGCACCCTGCAGGGAAGGCAGGATGATGATATTTGTGGCAAAATGCTTTATTTTTCAACGAACCATACAGGGAATGAAGTTCTGTTGCGGATGACAGAGGTACATTGGTTTCCTCATGGCGTGAGCAGGACTTGAATCGTTTTTACAAACTTCCTCTGAGTTTTGTTTGCTATGGATGTGCTGAAAGCCCTGAGCACCGCAAAGGAATTTCAAGTGACTGTGTGCTTTCTGGGAGGAAAAAAATGTGAGCCTGTTGATGCTCTCCAGCAAACCAGGTAGGAGGTTATCGCCATAGGATGTGTAAAAGCTGAAAAAACACCTTCCTGACCTCTGTTGGAGGTGCTGTTTTGGATTTAGCTGGACTTTTTCCCTGTCCTTCCTTCCTTTCCATGAGGGAAAAACTCACCTGGAAAATTTGAAGGTGGGGAAATTAAAAGTCAGAGCAGAAAAATGGGATTTATCAGAGTTTTCGTACGATAACTTTCTCAATAGGGAGATTAATGCTGAAGCGTATTTCTAGGCTGAACATTTTTGCCTTCCTTGTCTTAGGAAGGGTTAGAGATTTGGGAGGATTATTGAAGACAAGCTTAGAGTATTTTATGAGAGAAAAAAAGTACTAAACTGGCAAGAAAAGAATAGATGCCATCGTGCCTGCTAGGCATGTCTAATTCTTTGATAAAATGGATAAAGATTTCAGACTGCAGCAAAAGTTAAAATAAACCGTAACATCTCGAGTTCTGCAGGGGTGGTTTTTTCCTTGCTTTTAATTTGCTGTTGAACTTAATCAAAAAGATCTGGCTCTTTTATGGCATCAGACTCTTTAGTTTATCTGCCAGGAATTAAAGCGCAGTCTTTGGGCTTTTGCTTTCTTTGCTGTTAGAAACCCAACTCTCTAAATTTGATAACGAGTGGATTTTATCATTTTCATGTTAGAAATACATCCTGAAGACTAATGAGAAGTTTCGAGCGCGGTCTGCTTTGCCCCATTTCCCTGTCAGTTCTTTATTCTTGAATTTATAGCTGATGACAACTTGCTTTTTTAACGGTTAGGAGGGGTTTACGTGGTTATTCAGAACAAACTCGTAAGACTCTCTGCAGTCCCAGCAGGTAGGTCATCGTGTTCAATGCAAGATTTTGGACTTCATGGCATTCTGTGTGTGTGTATATACATTTTATATATATATGTATTTTTATGAGACACTTTGTTTTGTATTATTGACAAGACAGAGTTGGAGGTGATCTCTGGAAAAGAACTCGCTTAAATGTCCCGTTGTCCCTAGAGGGGTCCTACTTGGCTCGGCTTGTTTCTAAAGACTCTTGCTGGTAGATGAAGGAAGTCTCTGAGCTTGATCTTGTCTTGGCGTTTAGGTGGACAAACTAAGATCACTCATGACGACTGATGATGATTTTTCAACCAAGATAAATGTAGTGTCTCTACGGATGGGCAGGCTCTGAGGGCTTGTCCCCATTTAAAATTATTTTGAATTAAGCTTCTGAGCAATTACTTTGGAATAGGTCCCCGTATTCTGTAGTAGTTTATTCTGCAAATAATTTTCTTCAGTTTCCTGTGTATGTCATAACTTAATGAGACATTTAATGGCTTTTGCAAAAGCTACAGCGTTCCACGTATTCCTCAAGTTCAACGTTACGTGGTATGGGCAGCAAGAGTAAGATTTCCAGTTGGCCTTGTGGTTCTTTGGAGGAGGAAATAACACTTGTCCTACACGTGCCCCACTCTTGCCTAGAGTGGCCAGTGCTGTATTCGTGGTCCTTTGGCCACAGGAACAGGGTCACCGAAACGCTCTCCCCTTGGTCTTCCTTGCCTCTTATTGTGGTGCAAGTGAGAGGTGAAACCAATGCAAGGAAAATTGGTGAAAGCTCAAGTTTGCACTTGATTTGACCTGTATTCTCAACAGAAGTCTTAAAATGCCGTAAATTTGAGAAATTGTTTCTTTTTCTTGATTGTAGCACCTGAATTCCAGCTGCTGAACTGGGCAGATAGCTGAGTCTTCTGAATACGGTCTGATCTCATTTGGAAGCTCAAGAAAATATTTATTTTCATAAGAATTTTTTCACTGTCTGTGTGTAACACACAAACAGAAGTTGTAGAGAAGCTATTTGGTTTGGGTTGGCTACTTTTGTGGTAGTAGACTTCTGTTGTGGGCTCAGCAGATAAATGTGGTATCACATCTGTTCTCAAAAGAAGCATTAGCGGCAGGTTGAAGGAGGTGATTCTCCCCCTCTACTCTGCTCTCATGAGACCCCACCTGAAGTCCTGTGTTCAGATGTGGGGCCCCCAACATAAAAAAGACCTGGACCTGTTGGAGAGAGTCCAGAGGAGCCCCAGAGATGGTCCGAGGGCTGGAGCAGCTCCCGTGCGAGGACAGGCTGAGAGAGTTGGGGGTGTGCAGCCTGGAGAAGAGAAGGCTCCGGGGAGACGTTCCAGTGCTGAAAGGGGGCTACAGGAGAGCTGGGGGGGCTCTGGATCAGGGGGTGCAGGGACAGGACGAGGGGGAAGGGGTTGAAGCTGAAAGAGGGGAGATGGAGATGAGATGTGAGGAAGAAATGTTTTCCTGTGCGGGGGGGTGAGGCAGTGGCCCAGGTTGCCCAGAGAAGCTGTTGATGCCCCATCCCTGGAGGGGTTCAAGGCCAGGCTGGATGAGGCTTTGGGCAACCTGGGCTAG
>WKFP01015543.1:199597-210800 GCA_011057875.1 Pterocles orientalis | reverse complement strand
TCCCAGCCCCAGCACCCCCCAGTCCTTCTCCCCAGGGCTGCTCTCCAGCCATTCTCCTCCCAGCCTGTGTCTGTGCTGGGGGTTGCCCCGACCCACGGGCAGGACCTTGCCCTTGGCCGTGTTGAGCTCCATGAGGTTGGTGTGGTCCCACCTCTCCAGCCTGGCCAGGTCCCTCTGGATGCCATCCCTTCCCTCCAGCGTGTCCCCACACCACACAGCTTGGTGCCATCGGCAGACTCACTGAGGGTACATTGAACGGAACTGAGTTGAACCCTCAGGAATACCGCTGGAGACCGATCTCCATCCAGACTACAAATATCTGCTAAACTGTGGCTGGCGAAGACCATGTTCTCCTTCCACCCCCAGCAACGCTGTGGCTCTGGAAGTCGTAGCCAACCTGGAGAACAAGAACTGTGACTCTAGCTTTGGAGAGGACTTTCCCCCATTTAGAATCTGGCAGCTGTGCGGAAATATTTTAAGGTTCCTTAAGACTTCTGTAGCGAGGTGGTGAGATGCTCTGACTGCAGGTTCTTTCAGATGCCCTCCCGCAGTCTACGGGGAGCTCCCGGCGGAGAGAAGTAAACTGATGACCTGGAAAACGAAAACGAAGGAAGCAAGATTAGTCTGCTCGACAGGGAACGCCATCGTGGGATTAATTTTTATTCCTGTGGAAGTGAAGTCTGAAAGACTTCATCCAGTGAAATTTGGAGAGAAAAAAAAAATTGACTTGGAGAGAAAAAAAATTGATTTTTTTTTAGTTGTTGTTCCTGGGTGGGGAATCTAGGAGTGCTTTGGAGAAGCTTCTCAGGATGATATACTTTATTTAGCAACTGTCATGCTGGTTTGTATGATCTGTAGTGATAGAGCCTGTCCTGGGAAATGTCCGAGATCCAGAAGAATGAAATATTTAGTGGACAGTTCGCCGCTAATAGGCTTTAGATTTGCGCCAGTAGCACAGGATCAGTAACAAAAGGCTCTGTGTACCAGCGCCAACTTGCCTGAGACCGCTCTGATTTTTTAAAGTTTTATTTCACGTTTTATCAAAAGCAAAATCTCAGTTCAGCAAGGCAGGGTTTTGTTGGTTAAAACCAGCAAAAGCTGGTTTTGTTTTCTCTGCTTGAAGGAAACCTTGGCTATGGTACACATGACATAGGCAGAAGCTACGGTTTTTTTTTTTTAACGGTAGATAAATTGATGTGAGAAAAAATATACGGTATTGATTTTTCTTTTCCTGTGGCTTTTGAGAGGTTGTTAATGCAGCAAGTACACAAGAGCACTCGTATGTCTGTCTGCACAGTAATCTCTAATAAATTGACTTTTTTAAAAGCCATTTTTAGTCTGTAGTTTCAGTGACTTGATTTGTGGGGTAGATGATATCTCCTGGCACATAATTACTCATTTCTGGGTTTGTGTAAAAGGTTGGAGGATAAATTTTGATGCATTATCTGTAGCACTAAACATCTCTCCTATTACTCAGGCAAGTTTTTCCTCTCTGTCGTCTTCCTTATCGTAGCTGAGTAGAGAGGTTTTTAGGGAATCGGTTTTTTTCAGTGTTAAAATTTATAGTGCAGAGACTGTCTAGAGCTAATTCTTGCACCTCATGACATGACAACGGGCATGATCATGGCCAGGGAGATGATTTATATTCAGGAGACCAACCATTTCTTTCTTGCTGGGTCACCAACTGGTTAGTGAGCATCATGTACTGCGACCTTTTGCTTCTTGTTTTCTTTTGGAAAGAAAAGAAAGGATTTGATGTCCCCAGCCACTAGTTTTTTCTTCTTTCTCTATTCTCTCCTCTCCGTGTCTAAAGACTTGTAGGATGGCAGAGGGACTGCATTGTCCCTAGATATGACAAGAGATTAGATGTTGTTCTTTGGTGGTTTATTCCGAATAACTCGTCATCGTGATGGTCATTCAGCTGTCCAAGGTCTTGTCATGGTGATTCTTCCTTAACATGGCTCCTCAGGCTGGGAAAATCCCAGTGAGGATTTTCACTTGGTCTCTGGTGTCCTCCTAACACACCGCTTCTTCTTACCTGCTTTTCTGGTTTTTGATCTTGTGCTTTTCCCGTGGTGGTTCTCAAGATCTTTCAGAATCACCCATCTTCACCTGGAAGCCTTTGAATGGAGACGAGGGAGCGTGGCATTTCCTGACACAGAAGGTGGTTCATCCTGTCCAGATTGGAGAACAGTTGCCTCGAGCTTTCCGAGTCCTACAGCTCAACCTGAATTGGCAGAAACACGAAACGTTGCCTATGGTTAGAGCTCAGACCAGCTGAAGACAGACCGGTGTCCTTCCGGTAGCTATGGAAAAAGGATCCCACCAACAAAAGAGGTGTAAATGCAAGTTGTGGAATCTGGGACCCTCTCCTTCATGACTTAGGCTACCATGAACGCTGCTTGTGATGCTGTTGGGTTTACCTGGTCTTTTTTTATGCTCTTGCATCGAGGAGGAACCCAAGGCTCATCCTGGGATGCTGCAGCAACTTCACATCGCAGGCGGCCGTTGGTAGAGAGAAGCCCTCTGAAGCTCAAGGCACCAAAGGTTTCAAGAGTGTGAGACGTTGGAAAGAAGGCAAACCAGTTGCTCTTCCAAACTTGTCCTACTTTGAGACTTCAGGCACAAGCAGACCTGTTGACGTGTTAAATCTGGTGTTACTACACGAGATCATTTTCCTTCCACTAGCTGAGGGGCAAACAATCCCTTTGTGAGTACCGCTTGGACCTCACCAGGTCAGGACACTGGAGTTTCAGGCTCTCTTCCAGTTTATCTTCCCTCCACAGTCAATAATCCGCTTTACATTTATCCTTTTTCAACCGTTTTCAAGAGTTCAGTGAGGATGGAGGCTGTCACCAGTGGGTTTTTTTCCCGTATTTTCACTTGGCCTTGGGACCCATCTTTGAATGGTTGCCTGAAGGTGATACTAACCATATTGTGCGGGAAGGTTATTGTATAGATTATATATACACCCCCACCCAATGCAAACGGGACTGTTCTTTATCCGTTATTCCTCATATTGACCTGAGAAATACATCAGAATTGATACAGAATCTCCTTGTCCCTTTATAATTTAAAAATGGAGAATGCTTGACGTCTGGGAAGAGCCGTGCCTCATTTGTCCTTTTTCATGAAAAAAGGACATTGATATTTTTCTGACTTTTGATATTTTTTAGTATGCTTTTCAGGATGGCTTTTCTTACTCTAACAGGCAAATGCATGATCCATATAGCTTCTGGTTTCCTGGCGTCTTTACTTTTCCTACACTTTCTTTATATCTCCAGCCAAGTGGTTGTTCTTGCTCGACTGTTGGTGTTCCTCACCGTTTCTTGTCTGCTTTCCCAGTTGTTGAACCTCTCAATGCACTGGACGCCATCTTCTGCAACAGTGTAAAAGGCGTGAGGTTTAATTTGTGGGTTTTTTTGAGAAATCAGCTTTGGTGGGCCAACAGTGGCAGTTTTGTGCATGACTTTCTCCCCCTTAATTTTTTGCTCAGTGTGCTGTAGTAAGACGTACTTTGTGTCTGAATTAAACCCAACAACAAACCGTGGAAGATACTGTGGTATCAGAACAGCAAAGGCTGATAGAAAACGTGGAAACCAAAAAGCCTTTCCCTCTGGATTGAGGGGAGATCTAGTCTGCTTGGAGCGTGTGTTGTGAGATACAAAGTGAAATTGAAGACTTAATTCTTGCAAGCTCATGGCATTTATTTTTATTTTTTTACAAATACGCTGATCTTTATTTTATACTATTCATATACTGTTTTGAATCATAGAGTCACAGGATGGTTTGAGTTGGAAGGGACCTTAAAGATCATCCAGTTCCACCCCCTGCCATGGGCAGGGACACCTCCCATTAGCCCAGGTTGCCCAAAGCCTCATCCAGCCTGGCCTTGAACACCTCCAAGGACTTTGAGATTATTTTACTTCACTTTTTTTTTATCACTTTGACAAATCTCTCTCTCTCCCCTCAGGTTGCAGCTTTCTAAGCCGTGCCAGCAAAAGCAAAACAGTAAATGCTCTGCCAGCACTGCTAGCTTCAAAGAAAGCACGGCGCAGATTTAATTTGCCTTTGTGCAAACAACTCTCTTCTTCTTGTAATACTCATGGTAGGTCCTTGATTGCCACTGCTAGGGGGATGACTGGCTCTGCAGATGATGAGAGCGCAGTGGATGTTATTTACTTAGATTTGGCGAGTTTTCTACATCCTTGTCGCCATGCTGGGGAGCAGTGGGCTACGAGATGGGTGGAAAACTGGTTGCAGAAGTCGGTGGTTTGGTGTAACCACAGGGCTGGTTAAATGTGGCTCCCCTGAGGATTAATAGTGGGATCAACACTTCATAACAGCTTGCTAGATGGGATAGGATGAACCTTCTGTAGATTAATGGATGGCGCTGAATCGGGGTTGGTGCTTGTTGTGATCGTTGGCAGGGCTCAGAAGGATTCAGAAGGATTTTACCGAGATGGAAAACTGGACTGATGGAAACTCAACAGAGGAGTCCTTCACCTGGGATGGAATCGTAGAATCCCAGAAGGGTTTGGGTTGGAAGGGACCTTAAAGCTCATCTTGTTCCACCCCCTGCCATGGGCAGGGACATCTCCCACTAGCCCAGGTTGCCCAAAGCCTCATCCAGCCTGGCCTTGAACCCCTCCAACCTGGTGAATAAACCCATTCAAGAGGCTCCCTGGAACACGAAGGGCAGTGAAATGCTGGGGAAGCCTCTCAGATGGCTGGGAGCTGGAGGGCATGATGCTATAAGAGGAGATTGATCTGGGTCTGCTCAGTCTGGAGGAGGTTGCAGGGGGAACCTTCTTACTGCCGTTACCTTCGTTTACCCAAAGGGGAGGTTGCAGGGAAGCCGGTGCGTGCTTCTCAGAGGTGTGTGGTGATAAGAGGCAGCAGAAACAAGTTGGATTTACATTACACGTGGAGGGGGAGGAGAAGCAACCCCAAACTCAAAACTATTGCCTGAGGAAACATGGGAATCCCCATTAACAAGATTTAGATTAGAAAGCGCATGTGCCAGGAATAGTTCCAGTGTTCTTCTTGCCTTGCTTCTTGGAGTTCCATGAAAAAAGTCTCGCTTTCTTTTCTTAAAAAAAAATTAAAAAATCACCAAAAAACCATCCTGAAAATATGTTGTGTGCCTGTGTTATTTGTACCCCTGGACATCCTCTTCCCATAGCTTCTGAGAGATGGGCACCAGTGAGTCCCAAGTGCTAGTTTGTGGGACACAGGAGCCTTGGATTCAACTTGAAAACCATCAGGGAAGTATTTGCTCCACGTTTTTGCTGCGCAGTGAAATACAAACAGCCCTTTTTCACTCCCTCGAGAAACGTTACAGTCTATCTGGAGGAATAAAAGTGCAGTGCAACATTTAGTCATAAATTGAAGATTTCCGAGGCCGTGTTGAGTTGAAGCATATGGTAGTGAAACATGTCTCTGCTTCGCAGACAGGTTTTGTACTCACGCTGTGGCGAGCACATTTAAAACACGCACGGAAAATGTGCTGCCGGGAACAATCCAGCGGTGATGGTAGGGTCATTTACATGACTTAATAGGGTTTTTTTTTTTTTCCCCTAGCTATCTGTATTAAATCAATGATTCATATAAATTATGCCGAAGGGAGTTAATTGTTATTACATAGTCTAGAAAGCTGCCAAACTAAGAGCAAAACTCTCGTTGCAGTGCATAAAGTAAAATGGAGTTGTGTTGTGATTGCTGAAAGTATAAAATGGCTGGACCGGACCTTTCCCCCTAACAAACGGCCTCAACTGGAACTGCTGGGATAACGGTGGGAGAGAAGAAATTTTGGAAGCCCAGGTTTGGAGGTTGTGGCACGTTCAGAGGTTCTCCAGAACATAAACCAACATTTGAATGAGAAATACCCAGCTCGAGGAAAATACTGTACTTCTCCGGTTGCCCAGATCTGCGGAGGAATTTAGGAATTTAACTTCGTTTGGTTCAACGGGAGTTGAGCTCCTAAATATCTGTGAGGGATTAGGCTGCAGTCGATGTAATGTGGTTTATTTCTTATCTCTGCAAGCGGGGCACTGCTACCATTCTGTCTTGCAGAAACGTTAGAAAGAAAAAAACTTTAGATTTAATTTTATTTTTTTTATCAGATGATGCGAAGATGAGGCTGTGCAGGTATCTTAATGAGACAGCTATGGGCAGGGTAATACACTTGGCTCAGAATGTGTTCTCCAGGCACATTTTCAGGGCTGTTTGAAGATGAATTGCAGCTTCACGGGGAGAGCGTACATCAAGGATGCTTGAGCAGAAGATGGGAAGCTTTGGTGCTGGCCATTGCACGCTATCGCTCTGGAATATTTCTCACTGTAGTCAGTGGAGAGGAAAAAAAATCCATCACATGTTGCTTAATCTTGGTACGGGCTTTGCACAAAATCTGACACAGCCCTTTCCTAGGGAAGTTGCATTTTAAACGGAAGAAGAGAATATAATGAGAAGAAAATGTGAGAGTGGGAATGCTGGCTATTGGGGAAAGGAGAATGGGTAAAAGATACGTTTTCAGGAATTGTTTGGAGCAAAGGCTGGGGTTTTTTGTGCAAGGAAAAGTAGTCTACAAAGTAGGAGTTAGTGTGGAAAAAATCAGAGGAGCAGGTGGAAAGTGTAGGGTGGAGAGAGGGTCTAGGGAGGGACAGAGGAGGACAGCTTGGGTCGTACCAGCCTCATGGAGCTCAACACGGCCAAGGGCAAGGTCCTGCCCGTGGGTCGGGGCAACCCCCAGCACAGACACAGGCTGGGAGGAGAATGGCTGGAGAGCAGCCCTGGGGAGAAGGACTGGCTGGGGGGTGAGAAGCTGAAGAGGAGCCGGCAATGTGCGCTGGCAGCCCAGCAACCCTCCGTGTCCTGGGGGCATCCCCAGCAGCGTGAGCAGCAGGGCGAGGGAGGGGATTGTCCCCCTCTGCTCCGCTCTGGTGAGACCCCCCCTGGGGTGCTGCACCCAGCTCTGGGGTCCTCAGCACAGGACAGACACGGAGCTGCTGGAGCGGGGCCAGAGGAGCCCCGGAGACGGTCCGAGGGCTGGAGCAGCTCCCGTGCGAGGACAGGCTGAGAGAGTTGGGGGTGTGCAGCCTAGAGAAGAGAAGGCTCCGGGGAGAGCTTCTGGCAGAACTTCTGGGGGGTCTCCAGGAAAGATGGGGAGACCCTGGGCCAGGGTGCCCAGAGAAGCTGTGGGTGCCCCATCCCTGGAGGGGTTCAAGGCCAGGCTGGATGAGGCTTTGGGCAACCTGGGCTAGTGGGGGAGGTGTCCCTGCCCATGGCAGGGGGTGGCACTGGGTGGGCTTTAAGGTTCCTTCCAACCCAAACCCTCCTGTGATTCTGTAACTGGAGTGATGTTGGCATGGCAGAGCTGCTGAGAACAACCTGCAGTAAGTTTACGTGAATACACACATTTATTAGAGTTGATGTGGAAGTTCAAGATTACTGTGACACAGTAGAAACTTAGGAAATGGCGTTACCGAAGACGGGGAAACTTCCCTAGTTTCTAGCTACTAAATAATTAATAATGGATAATTTCGGGCCTGCTTAGTGACCGGACCCGATTGCAAGAAACTAAATGTGTGGAGTAAGGATTGGGGTGCTCTTGGGCATAGTCTGTGCTGTGATTGGCCAGTAGTCGAAGAGGAGATGATTAAAGTCCTTTCCAAAATCCGTTCCAGGACTGGAAGAAAGCTTTTAATTTTTCTCTGATATTATCAAGAATTTTTCTTATCCATCCACAGCATTCAAGAAGGTGAAATACTTGGAGGGGGGGTGTTGGTATTCCCAAGATCTCTTTAAGAACTGGTGAATACTGACTACACATGGGCATTGACTCTGGAGTATCAGTGTCTTTTCGTGGCAATGGGAATCAAGTGAAGAAAAACGAGATCGATGGTGACAGAAATTGCTAATGACTTCCAAAGGAAGGAGAGATTGTGACTGCTTTAAACAAGTGCTTAATAGACCCTAGTGAGATAACTGTTGACTTGACTCATTTTTAATTGCTTTTAAGCTTATTTAAAAGAGAGTTTGTTACGGAAAAGATAAGTAATTAAAGTCCTTGAAACATTGTCATCAACTTTGGAAATACCTTTATGGAAAAGCAGTTAATTACTTGATTAGGTGTAGTTCAGTGTGGGGATGCTTCTCAGGTACGTCAGCACACGTATGCTTTGGGTGTAAGGGAAGAGAAAAGATCTGATGAGTTTGTTGCTTTAGGAAACTTCATGGATAGGTGAAAAAAAGTCACTTTTGTGAATCACTTTTTTGACCAGAACTCCGCCTATGGCATAGGGCACAGCTGGATTGGGTGTAGTTTCTAGAGACAAAAGGGTTGCTGGCAAAATCATTGGGTCAATACATAGCTTATACTGGTAAAATAATGATTTCATCAGTGTAGCTTAGGTTTTATTCATGGAAAGAGTGATGAGGCATTGGAACAGGCTGCCCAGGAACGTGGTGGAGTCACCATCCCTGGAGGGGGTCAGGAAACATGTGGATGTGGTGCTTGGGGACATGGGTTAGTGGGTTGGGTGGGGTTGGGTTGATGGTTGGACTTGATGATCCTTGAGGTCTTTCATGATTCTATGATTCTGTGTTGGTTTATCAAATGGAAATAACTGCAGCAAGAAGGTTCTTTGTCAATGCAACAGTCTGCAAATTGGTTTTGTTGCCATGCTTGTGTTGTCCTGAGGACAGTGGAGAAAAGATCAGACCTCTGCCTTGTGTAGCTACCTTAGCAAAACATCATGAAGAGATCAAGACCTGGTCTTAACCTGTAATTTTATTTTGGAGTTTGACTACAAGCCATTAGTTGGTTTTTCAGGACAGGACAAAGGATGGATAAAACCATAGGAACTGGTGAGAGAGGCGTCTGCAGGTCTTGTGCTATTGTTCTATGAAAACCAGTTTCTAAAACCCAGTCCTAGAGTGGTTTGGGTTGGAAAGGACCTTCAAAGATCATCTAGTCCAAGCCCTCTGCCGTGGGCAGGGACACCCTCCACTAGACCAGGTTGCTCAACATCCCGTCCGACCTCACTTTGAACATTTCTGATGGGACATCCACAACTTCCACCTTCCTCAGCATCCTCAGGTGTGTTCTAGCCGGTCCTGGGGAGTTCTGTGTCCCTGGTTTGTTTGATTAATCCTTAATTTAGTCCTCTATCCTCTGTCGTGGGTGTAGTACCTGTCTCCCCAAACTCTGCTACCAGTGTATTCAGCCTTAATATTCTGTTAGAGTTTGGAGATTTAAGAAAAACCTTCCTTCAAAGACAGACAGTATAAATTGAAGTAGATTAATAAACTAGACTAGAGCATAATGTCATTTTCTATTCTAAACATCATAAAGTGAAAATCAAGAATGAGTGCATTTGTCTCCAATGTTTATTTTTCTGGATTACAAAATGTAGCAGATGTGGCGTATAGCAACATTTCTTTGTAAACTGTCATGTTTGAAAGACTGGCCTTAGAAGGATTAAGCCTTAAAAATATATATAAAAGCAATATGAAAGCAAACCAGATCTCACTCTGTTTAAGCCTCTCTTATCTGCTGATGCGAGTTCACATGAGAGTGGCTGACTTAAATATCTTGAATCCACCCATCCTGCCGCTGTGTCGGCTCCTGGCTCTGCACCTGAATCCTCTCCGGCGCTGAAATCCAGAGCTCAACAGTAGCAGGGAGCTGAGCTGCCCAGGCAAAACCCTGCTGGTATTTCGGTAGCAGTCGTCCTTTCACCAATCTTTGGCTCTAAAAGCAACCCCTCCAGTTTTCCAGTGGGTTAGACTGGGTTTTTTTGATCAGTAACTGGTGAGTAAGTGAAAATGGGGATGGGATTTGCTGCTTTTCCTAATTTCATCTGCTCTTCCAGCCTTGATACGTCATCCTTCAAGCAGGAAAGTCATTCTAACGATATAGTGGAAGAAATTACGGAAAAAGGAGGTGTGGCCAGGGCTGGTACTCAGCAGATGAATACCAACATTAGTCACTTGTCTTTCGTGCAAGCTGAGTCAACAGGATGTTCCTGGAGGAAGGATGATGCCCAACTTTGCCAGTTTTAATGACTTCCGTGCTTTTCTTACATCTTTATTTCACACTTACATCCTGTATGTAAAAAAAAGAAAAAAAAAGGGGCTGTGTGTGATATTTAATACTCTTGAGCTTAAAGAACCCTTTAATTTTAGAAATCTGTTGAGAAGTTGAGTCGTCGTGTATCTTGATGTCGAGTTCGAGTCATTGTATCTTGACGTTGAGTTGTCGTGTGTCTTGATGTTGAGTTTGCGTCGCATATCTTGACGTTGAGTTTGAGTCGTGTTGTGTCTTGCCATTGAGTTTGAGTCGTCGTGTGTTTCTTGATGTTGAGTTTGGGTCGCTGTGTATCTTGACGCTGAGTTCGAGCTGTCGTGTATCTTGACGTTGAGTTTTCACGGATGTGCGTGACCTTGCTAATGAGGTGTATGTGTGTGCTCCTGGGCTGGCTGAGGAGTTTGCTGCTTCCACTCCTTTCCCACCCTCATCCTTCAAAAACTCTCCTCCAGACTGGCCAAAGCCATCGCTGATGATCCCCAACCTGCTTCCACCATCTGGGCAGGACAAGAGTCGGGGACGGGGCTTTGCTTGCCCAGCTCTTGGCAGGAGCAAGCTCAGGGGATGGAAACCATCCTGGGAGCCTTTCTCTCCTGAGCACCAAAGCATCTGGGGAGACCAGGGCTGAGTTTCTGCTTGTGCCATCCCATTAACTCGGTACAAATTCTGTTGGCTGCATCTTGCGTTTTCTTCCTTCAGGGTTCGGGATTTTTTTGGGGAGTTTCACTCCTGCTGCCTCCTCGCGTTGCTGGGCTCCCTCGACTGTGCTGGTACAACTCTCTGAGGCGAAGCAGATCCGTGAACAGCACAATCCTGTCGTTTTTCACCCAGATCAGACCAGTAATCTGGTTTGCTGCACAGCTCCGCAGCGGTTGTGTTGGTACAAACGCAACTGGCGTTTTTTAAGGGGAGGAAAGACGGGAAGGTGCTTCCAGCCAGTAATGTCCCTGCGGTTTCCTGCGATGTTTTCTGCTTCCAAAATTATTTCTTTCCATGCCTTTATTTCCTCTTAGGTATTTGCACGGGTGTTTTGGCTTCCAGTTCCTCCAGGTGGATCTCATCTGATTTTTTTTTTTTTTTGGCCGATAACTCAGATTTCTCAGGGTTTTTGTT
>WKFP01015543.1:161490-177143 GCA_011057875.1 Pterocles orientalis | reverse complement strand
CTCCCCTCTTGCAGCTTCAACCCCTTCCCCCTCGGCCTGTCCCTGCACCCCCTGATCCAGAGCCCCCCCAGCTCTCCTGTAGCCCCCTTTCAGCACTGGAAGGTGCTGGAAGGTCTCTCCTGCCGCTCCTTCAATTTTAAGGCTGTTACCCGCTCAGCCAGCGTGGTGATTGAGGGAGTGGGATCATACCGATGCCCAATAAAAATAAAAATAAAAACAAGTTCAAGCTATAGTGGAATCAATTCAAATACAGGAGGAGAGGCCCTGTTTCTTGAAAACTTTTTTATAAAGTTCATTCTGTCCTTCTTCCAGAGGTCTGTGCTTAGATTGCTGTTTTGAAGTGAAGGTGTTGAATTGCCCGATAGTGTTCGGTATAGAAATATTTATCTGTTCTTTTTAAATCTATATTTATCTTTTAATATAAGGGAAAGGGAAGGAGAGTAGAGAAAAGGAGGGGGAAGAGGAAAGGGAAAGGGAAAGGGAAAGGAAAGGAAAGGAAAGGAAAGGAAAGGAAAGGAAAGGAAAGGAAAGGAAAGGAAAGGAAAGGAAAGGAAAGGAAAGGGACAGTTCTTTTAGTTCTTTCGGTTTTGATCCTAATTCGCACAGTTTTCAACATTCGCTTTTAATACTTGGCTTGTGCTTTATCATGCAGACAGTATGGGGTCATCCGTGGTATCAGCGGAATCTCGCTGGTCAGCTTCTTGAAGCATGTCTCTACCATTAAGTCTCGAACTGGGAAAGGTAATTCCCTCTGGAGTCTTGACCTACTCTCAAAATTACTTTCTTCTGCTCTTTTGAGCCTTGGGGTTCTGTTCCAGTGGTTTTTTTCCTCTTCATCAAGACAGCTTGCTTAATTGCTGTGACTGCTGGGCAGAAATCTTCCCCTCCTGTCTTACAGACCTCCCTTTCTTCAGTTCCTTCATAATAAAGTAGTTTCTGGAACAGGGCCAGACCTTTAGCCCAAAGTGTCTTCTAGCTTTCGTACCAAATGAGGGATAGCACAGCCAGATTTCTCTCCTAATCCCTCTTCCCAAAGACAAAGATGTCAGCACTGTCTAGACATCGGCGTTCGAAAGATTTTATGTGCTTTTTCCCATTCAAGGCTGAGCGTTCCCTCTTTCCCCTTTTCATCCCGTGTCATAGACCCCAAAGCCTCCCGGGCTGCCGCTGCTCGATGGGTGAAATCCCGTGTGCGGTCTGGGACAGAAGTGTGCGATTTGGGAGAAGGTGATCTATGTCCCTCTGGAGCAGAGGCAGTGAAAGAAGAAGGTGGATTCTCGGTGGTGTCACAAGATATTACACAACAGCTCTCAGCGGTTCTTACCTTTTAGACTTTTTTTCTGGCTTAATTAAGGGAACAGCCCTTCCTTGGGTCCATGTTATACAGCTTTTCAGTGGGGGAGTAGATCCTTATGAACTACAGACTTTGAGTAGGAGAAGCTAACAACTCAGCTGGTTTCCCAGTCCTTTGAAATTTTCCTTCTGCCAATGGCAGGTTTTGACCTTTTTTTTTTCTTTTTTTTTTTCTTTGGAACTATTCTGCTGGGAAGTTTAGCTAATGAGAGATCTTATTTACTCTTGGATGTGGTCTAGTTATGAAATGAAGAGGAGCTCAGTTATAAAAACTGTTGGGAAAACTGAAGGTAAATTGTTACGGGAGCAAAGGTTGCCTTGACGTTGTTACAAATTCTTTTTGCCCAGTGATCTCGCATCGTTATGGAGATGGGTTTCTTATGTATGTTTGTTTTCCATTTTTATGTTCAAGTGTGGAAGTAGGGGTCTCCAACCAAAGCAGCCAGTGGATTCTCTTTCAGATGTTAAAGGCTCATCCCAGTTTGCCAGCCTCGCTGGGGAAGTAGTGTTGGACCCATGAAGGTGTTGGCCATCCTCAACCCCACACCGAGACCCATGGCTGGCACGAATCTGCAAATAAGTGAGATGCTGCTCTGAGAGGAGTAAATGGATGAATTAGAAGTTTAAGGGCTGCAGTTAGGCATAGTAAAAATGGAAATGGGGAAAAACCAAACTAACTTGAGGCCATCTTGGCACTTCAGCATGCGCCTTTTGCCTGTCCCTCAGTCTTTGTGGGTGTCATAGAATCACCCAATGGTTTGGGTTGGAAGGGACCTTGAACATCACCCAGTTCCACCCCCTGCCATGGGCAAGGACACCTCCCACTAGCCCAGGTTGCCCAAAGCCTCATCCAGCCTGGCCTTGAACCCCTCCAGGGATGGGGCATCCACAGCTTCTCTGGACACCCTGGCCCAGGGTCTCCCCATCTTTCCTGGAGACCCCCCAGAAGTTCTGCCAGAAGGTCTCCCTGGAGCCTTCTCTTCTCCAGGCTGCACACCCCCAACTCTCTCAGCCTGTCCTCGCACGGGAGCTGCTCCAGCCCTCGGACCATCTCCGGGGCTCCTCTGGCCCCGCTCCAGCAGCTCCGTGTCTGTCCTGTGCTGTCACAGCTGGGGACAAGGAGACATGTTGTGGTTTGTGTCTGGTATACAGCTGAGTGTGTAACATCTAGTTAAAAAAAAAGGCAGCTTTAATGTCCAGGTTGCAAGTTCCGAAAGCATCATGGGGCTGTGCATCACTAATGGCATTTTAATTTTCTTCTCTCTATATATGTGCTTATTTTAAGATATTTGATTAAAATTAATCTTCTGTAAAATCCTAAACTAAGTATTGTAGCTCACCAGCTATCTAGGAATCGCACACCAGCTTTGAACCTCTTTCGGGTGCCCAGTATCCCATTTCTCTTTTCTTAAATGGGGCACGAGAGGATTTAGGTCTTGTTGAAGGACAGAAAGCTGATGATAAAATTAATTTCGATGCACGATCATCCAAAAGCTGTACAAGACAGATCTCTTCCCATAGTGAAGGCTGCAGTCTTGTTTCTGGAGGGACTTCAACGGAGGCACTTTGGAGACCATCCTGGCAACGCTCCGCGTTTGCGAAGATGCTGCTGCCTTCTCCATGGGCAGGTCAGGTTTGGAAGGTGTTTGTTCAGCAAAAATACCTGGAAAAAACTGAAAAAATTGCTGTTCATGATACTCAAACGGTTTATGGATGGACTGCGAGGGCTGCGGCACAGGTACTGCTGGAGGATTGTTTTGTCAGTTCATTAAAGGTTTTGACGGGGATTTATAAGCTTTGGTTACTAAATATTTTGCATTTCATGTTGAGCAACCAGGTCTAGTGGAGGGTGTCCCTGCCTGTGGCAGGGGGGTTGGAACTCGATGATCTTTGAGGTCCTTTCCAACCCAAACCATTCTGTGATTCTGTGTTCAAACAACGGGGGATTGCAGAAGCGGTGGCCAATTCCCTTCTTGATTTCAAAAGGATTATAGGCAGAAAGCTTCTAGACTATGGGAAATAATTGAGTGTAATGCTGTTGTATGGGAAGAGCACTAGGTTATTTCCCATCGCTTGCTTCCTTCGATGCCTTCCCTCCGCGTAGGGTGGATTGACAACGCCGGCATCTCACCGGAGCATCCTCAGGCTCCCTTCCCCCAGCTGCCGGCGTGGAGGAACGGCGAAGCTTTTCTCATCGGCAACCCTGTGCGTTGCCTTCCAGAGCAGCTCGCTGTAATTCAGTTATGAATCATTGCTTTATTTGTCACGTCGAGCTCCAGCAGGACGGTTTAAAGTGCTTTCAGTCGGCACTCATTTGAGGCACTCTGCCAAAGCGTTGGGTTGTTGTCAGAGCCGGCGGTGGCTGCAGCTGATGCGATGATAACGCGCGTCCTGGCTGCGGAGGATTGCCGCGGTGGCTGTTCATTTTCACATGTGGCAGGCAATAGGAGCTAATGAACAAGCGTATGAATTTGGTGGGTTTATCCCTGGGGATGAGAGTGTGGGTGTAGGTATTCGAAACTGTTAATGTCTATATTCTACTGTCTTCTGTGTTTTTAAAAATTCATTTTCCTGCGTGTTATTTTACGCTGGAAGTGTATCAGCAAAATACGAGTCTCTGTGGTGCAATCAGAATATTTTCTGCACAAGAAAAATGAAGATTAAATGGTTTTCCTCAAACTGAAATACAACTCGAATTAAAGGGGGGGAAAATTTCCTTTTGCTACCTTAAAATAAATTATTAGGGAAAAAATTCCTTTTTTTTTTTTTGATATGAAGGTTTGGTGTCTGCAGGATTTCAGCTGAATGCTGCGGAGAAATCAGCTGGTGCTAATGTTGGTGTAAAATTAAAAAAAAAAAAAGAATTGCTTGGGCATAAGAGGTTATCAGTCAAATATTTTTTAGAGAAACTGTTCTGACGTGCTGCCTTTAAAACCTCCCCGCAGGGCGTAGACGGGGAATAGTACGGGTAGCGTGGGCACCAGGAAACCCATTGCTCTTCTCTTGATCGTTTAACTCAATCGGTTTATAGTAGGAATATCCGTGGTGGTCAAACGAGGGGAAAAAATGCCCCATACACGCATGTTGTTATCATCCCCCAGCTCCAGACCTCGCTGCCGGCGCATGAGGAGCGTGGCGGGATGCCCCGTGGCTCTGCCTTCGGCCGTATCTATTTTTTAAAGGGTTCCTCCTCCTTTCTGCTGGTTGGATTCTGCGTTTTCCTTTGAAAGCCAGGCACCTAGGTGAACCTTCAGATCCCGTTATCGTTGGCGTCTTTTGTGTCTGTCTTTTCTTTTTTCGGTCCCACCTGGGGAGGAGGCGTGGTTTTCAAAAAGAAAACCCAAACGCCAGGTTGGTGAGCTGGTTTTTGTCTCGCTCTGCTGCGGCTCGCAAATAAATCTCAGCCTCAGAAATGGGTTTGTTGGCTCTTAAATGGTAAATTTAAAAGAGGGGGGATTAAAATGTAAAGGTAATGCATCCGAGGAAGGGTGTCTTGCCTCTGGAAGTATCAGTTGTGTCTTGCTGGAGCTGAGCTACAGGAAATTTTATTAAAAAAAACACGAATTGGAGCTTCAAATGCTGCTGTCCTCTCAAATCAGCTTTTTGCTGGTAGCACAACCTGATTAAAATAACAAACCGAAGCACCTCACATTCCATATTTGTACTCGGGAATATTCAGTATGGGATGGTGTTACGTGGCCGGGTTGTTCTGCATGGTTGGTTTTCTCCTGCCTCCCAAAGTTGAACATGGTGGGAGCTCGGGGAGCTGTCGTCTCATGCTGGAGGACAGGGCACAGCTATGAAAACCGTCTGACTTAGTATCTTCAGGAGGGCAGAATAATAAGGGAAAAAATGTGCCTTTTCTTGGTTAGGCATCAGAAGGGTGACAAACCTGCTCTGAAGTCCCCTTCTTGTCCCCTGTTCCTCCCCAGGCTCTTCAAGGCAACGGCGGGTTTCGTGCAGTGACAGGTTTAATGCGGAAATTCTGTTAATTTCTGACAAAAAAAATGATGTGAGGCATTGAATGCATTTTTAAAATCCTTCATCTGGCCACTTAATTTTTATTGTGTGGATATAAAAGTTGCAGCGGTCAATGAAAGATTCGAGAAGCCCCGTTGGGAGAGCTTTTGGGATAACCTGCTTCTCGGAGATCCTTTTACTGCAGTTTCTTTGATCTTTATAAGTCCCGATACTTGAGATTTTTCAACTTTCAAACATGTATGGATGTGTGTATGTGAGTTTTAATCTTCAGATCTCTTCTTGAGTCACACTGAGCTTTTGTGCGCGGTGTTTAGTAGTGAGCTTTGCAACCTTGGAGTAAATGGTGATTGAATTTCACTGTCTTCTCTTATCCTCCCTTCCTGAAGTATGTCGTAAAATGGTTTGGGTGGGAAGGGACCTTAAAGCCCACCCAGTGCCAACCCTGCCATGGGCAGGGACACCTCCCACTAGCCCAGGTTGCCCAAAGCCTCATCCAGCCTGGCCTCTAACACTTTGAAGACCAGTACGATGGCGAGCTGATGATGGGATCTCTTCTTGGCGTTGTGTTGTCCATCGTGATGTCAACGCTCTGATTTCTCCCATGTCACCTCCATGAGACAATGACTACGCAGCCCTTAGAGGTGCACGTTTGGCAGTATTTTGCAGTCAGCTTGGGCTAGGTGGGCAAAGATCGGTGGTCAGACCTTTGGGAAGATGAAGAACAAAGAGCAAAGGAAGAGGCAACGTGCTTAGAAGTGAAAGGGCCAAGGAAGTGCTCCAGGTGACCTTTCCCAGCTGTGATAATTGCCACCAGTACACCAGGTCCTGTAGACAGAGCTCAGCAGATGGAAACTCAGCCAGGTGTCTGGATTCATGGCTTTCAGAGACATGGAAAGGAAAAAAATAAATACAAATTATATATAAGAAAAGAATTAAAATAGAGTTTTGAAATGGAGTATTTGAAAATAGAATCATTTTATACTGCTTCACACCTAAAAAGCTCACGTGCACAAGCATTGAATTATGCAGATGGGAAATCTACTCATGAGATGGCTCCGAAACGAGGGTAATCGAGCAGATGTTTAAGATAGAACAAGACAAGTTATGTCATAAAAATATAACGATGTCACTCCAAGCAGAAAGTCCTTGGAAGCAGCTTCAACTGTGATTTTCCCCGTTGCAAACAGGCTTTCAGTGTTGGCAGTGAAGATCCGAGACGCTGTTTGTTAGCAGAATGGCTCTTCATGTCAAAGACAGTTCTTGCTATGGAAAAATATCTAAGAAATAAAAAAAAAAAACCCACCAACCCCGAGGGAATGTACGGTATTCCCAAGTTAGGACCAGCACACGTGGCTTTCAGTGGTCGTTTGGTTGATTCTGGGATATAAGAGGAGTGATATCCTTCGGATGCATTTCAATGGGAGACAAAACATTTTTGGTTTTCCTTTTCCTACTCATCCAGAAACACTTAAAAATGAGAAATTCCACCTTGTTGGAATTGTCTTGTTGGTGGCTGTTTTCTTCTAATATAAGGAAATAATTTCCCCGTGTGTTAGGTTATTATCTCATATGGATGTGGAGCAGATTTCCATCCGCTGCTCTTGGCTAGAGAGGAAATAGTGAAAGAAATTTGGGGGAAGTTGGGGAAAGAAAAGGAAAAAATTAAGGAACTTAAAGCACTGAGCTGCGTGTCCTTACTTTGCCTGAAAATTCCTAATTTTTGGGCGACGTTGATGGGAATAACTAAGGAAGACGTTGTGCTGGGTCTCGCTGGTGCTGGTAGGCGAGTGCTGCTTTAGGCTGGCGGAGTCTCTTATTGCCAATAAAATATTGAGCCGCGGGATGTCGTAATGCCTTCTGTAACTCTAGCAGTGTTAATTTTTAATTTTTTAATTATTATTAATAGAAATCTGTTGGGGAAAGAGGTCTTTCAGTGAGACAAAGAGATAATGGTGGAGCATCAGATGTACCAAAATCAGAACTGTATCTACCCTTGCTATTACCAAACTTGGAAAAGATTCAGTAATTTGGGTGCTCTACAGCTGTTTCTTAATGCTTGAATCTTTTTTTTTTTTTAATGGTAGAAAATTGCTAAATATGTCCATGAAATATTATTTTCCCCTAAGTTTTCATAAGCCTCGTTAAGTGATGGTCCATTGGCAGAACTCAAAGCCATGGATGCAATTAGGAAATATGAAGGAACAGGTTTTAACATTGGTGCTAGCTAGGTGTCTAGCTATTTAAATGATGAAAAAAAGTTGTAAAAAAAATGAGTAGAATGCCTTTGGGGAGCACCTTTTTCTCCAGAACTGGTGAATCCCTCTCCTAGAATAACTCCCAGCTCTTTCACCTGTGTTTCAGAGAACCTTCGGAAAAGGGAACCGTCAGGTCAAATTTTCTTTCTGCTGAACCTCGGTAATAACTAGAAACCCGCTGGAATTTCTTGGTACTGACCTGTAAGACGTGCTTCTGGTATAGAGAGCAAATTCTAGCCTTGGCCAGCCCGAGTAGTGAAAAAGGCAAAAGGAAATATGGTTTTGAAATTACATTTTAAGTCTGATTTAGGCAATTTTCGTCTTTTACTCATTTTGAGCTTCAAACCTAATTATGGAAAATTAAATCCAGGTTAAAAAAAAATCCAATTTTCTTCTAGTTCTGCATTAAACGAGTCGCCAGAACTCACCTGGTGGTAATGGGTTAAGTAGGAAGCGTTCTCTGAGGCGGGCTTAATTTACACATGTAGCCTATAATGGTATTTTAAAAACATTATTTTGCATAGAATGCAGTTACTGTCTTTCAGAAAAAATTAATTACCCCTCCCCCAAGTGGACCTATCTGTGATTAAACCGAAATGCAAGAGTAGGATTCATGCTTTTTGAAAAAATGTGTGAATCTCAGTTGTAAACGGCAGCTTTGGGTTTGGAATGAGGGATGGGCTTACAGTCCCGTGCTGCTCATGGGGAAAGGAAGGATGGATTTGGGTCGCGTTGTCTGTTTTTCGGGTAGTTTGCATGAAAAGGGCAACTACCGAACGTAAAAATAGCAGCTTCAATTTCCTGCGTGTGCTTTGTGTTGTTGGAATTTCAGATTGTACTTGTTGATTGAAAATTGGACGTTGAAATCGTATGTTGGCAGCGGTTGAAAATTACGGTGTTTACTTGTCGTCAGAACTGGTTTCATCCTGGAAAACATCGGCTGTTTTGCTCAAACCTCTGTCTAATACTTTGGAAGTAGGGGGGGCTCCTGCAGCAGTGTGGGGGGGTCACTTTGGAGCTCTCCTGAACTGACATCTCAATGAAACACAAAGAAACCTTAAATGGCCCAAGATGGTGGCTTGGATGTCACATGGAAATATGAGGTAACGGGGATCAGAGCAAATTCCAACAAAGCCTTGACAACTGTGGCAGGTTAGCCCTTGGCTGGGGGCCAAACCACACACACCCGCTCACACAGTCCCCACCCCCACCCAATGATAGGGGAGAGAATTAAAGAGGTAAATGGCAAAGAGGACTGGTCCCAGGGATACTGCCTGAACTATCTCCCGTTTAATTTGTTCAAAGGCCTTTCTCTACTTATAGCTGATTTCTGAAACTGGGAATTTGAGAATTTGCCTACAGATCATATGACGATTTAGTATGTGTTTTCTTCTTGTTTTTCTACTCTTCACTATGAAGAGAATGAGAATAAATTGCAAAATTATTTTATTAATATTGTACACAAGAGTCTCTACCCTCAGAGATGCTGAAACTCCATCTGGATAGCCCCCAGGTGACCCAGCCCAGCTTGGAAGTTGTCCCAGCTGGGAGCTGGAGGTTGGACGAGATGCCCCCTGGAGGTCCCTTCCATCCTAAATTATCCTGTGATTTTGTGATCCCAACAGAATTATTCTCTAAGCTCTTGTCGATCGCTTTTCAGCAAACTGGTTGGAGATGGAGATAATGGGGATTTGCCACCAGAACTTCCATCGACTGTGACATTGGATGCGTGTCCACGTCTGATGGACGGGGATGGACAGGCTCCTTGGCTCTTGGGTTGCAGATCAGACTTACACCAGAAATTTAATTTTTATATGTGAGAACACCATCTCTATCTTTCTTCAGTCCTCAGTTGGGGTTGTTGTCCAGTAGCATCCCTGCTCAGTCCCAAAGGCATTTTAGAAGAGGAGTCTTTCTCCGTATGTGGAAAAAAACTTTGTGGATTTGAATAAAAAAGGAAAAAGAAATGAACACACTCAGCATAGAAATACTTGGGTTGCCAAACGTGCATCTTTTCTGCAATGATTAAAGATCTTTAAAAGGTCCCTCCCAACTCAAACCAGTCTGTGATTATATGATCCCATTAATGAGGATTAATTGACTCTGCTCTTAATGATAAAATATGGGAGTGGTTGAGTGGGTGCAATCAGCTTGGCAATCTTGGAGATTGCTGCCCAAATAGTTTCATCTCTTTATTACAGGTCGCCCGAAAGCAGTTAGTCTGGAGTAATTTAGTTGTGAGATGACCTGGCTAGTCTCAAAATGACACTTCTAAAGAAGTTGCCAAACAGAGCCATCTGTTTTCTTGTACTTTAATTGCTCATTCAGCCCAAACAGCTCAGCGGATCTAAGGAACCCAGTTAGCGAGGAGGGCCAAGTGTTGACGTGCTGTTCCAAAGCCATCTCGGTATGAATTGAAACTTGCCGGGAGCGCAAACCTGGAGCCTTAGAGTTCTTTCTTCTTTTTTTTTTTTTTTTTTTTTTTTTTAATACTTCTTTACTTATCTGGTTGTGCTTCTGTTCACATCCCCTATCCTGCTCTACAGATGAGGCCGGTGAGTTTTATCATCTCTCCTGCTTGGTAAGAAGTGACCTTTAAATTGCTTTTCCTGCAGCTTTCCAGGCACTCTGAAGTGATTTCGTGAAGCCTCAGTTCTTAAGGCTTTCAAATTCTTCCTTAGGATGCACTTCTATAGCGGAGGCTGGAAGAAAGGTGCTTCTCAAAGGGCAAAACCTCCGTGCTAGGCTGTGCTTTGTGATCTTACTGAAGTTTTGTAGAATCACAGGAGGGTTTGGGTTGGAAGGGACCTGAAAGCCCATCCAGTGCCACCCCCTGCATGGGCAGGGACACCTCCCACTAGCCCAGGTTGCTCAAAGCCTCATCCATCCTGGCCTTGAACACCTCCAGGGAAGCTGTGGATGCCCCATCCCTGGAGGGGTTCAAGGCCAGGCTGGATGAGGCTTTGGGCAACCTGGGCTAGTGGGAGGTGTCCCTGCACATGGCAGGGGGTGGCACTGGTCCCTTTGGCTTTCAGGTCCCTTCCCACCCAACTCTCTCAGGGACACCTCCCACTAGCCCAGGTTGCCCAAAGCCTCATCCAGCCTGGCCTTGAACCCCTCCAGGGCTGGGCCATCCACATTTCACATGGATTATTCAATAGCTATGAGATGGAGACGAGCAAACTGGATACAGCATGATGCAGAAGGACGGAGAGGCCCGGGAAGCTGACTTGGTCAATGCCATCAACCCAGATTTGGAAGGTGATACAGGGGCTGATGCGTATTTTTGCCTCTTTAATTTGCCTCTAACTGGCAGCACAGACGTAGCGATTGTCCCTGATGTTCAGTTTTCTATTTTTCCCCTCCAACATCTGCAGAAGATTTTCAAAATCAGATGGGAGCAGTGAATTGCGAATCGGGAGGATTAGCGTTGGTATCAGACAGGCTCCGGCAGAAGGAGATTACGAATCCTGGGTCAGCCGCTAGCAGCGGGCACTGCCGGGAGGTATGAGAAGGAGCAGAGTTCAGTGACTTTGGCCACCTCATATTCTGCTCTGCTCCTTCAGCGAGGCTGCCTTGACGGATGTTTCGTCTCTTCCGAGGTTTTGTGTTCTCCTACGGAAACGCTTGAAGGTTTCCTCCTCTCTCTGCTCGATATAATCCTCCAAAAAAAGTCATTTCCATTCCTCAGTGCCTTTATTTTTCTTTCTGCCAATAACAAGTATTTTGCATCAAAGGAAAACCCTGGAGAGGTGCAGGCACGTGTTTTTTTTTTCATTTTTTTTTTCGGGTGCTTCCAGTGTAAGCTTCTCTGAACAAAGAATGGATGTGAGCCCACCGAGCATCGACGATGGCTTCTCCAAGGGGTGAAAGAGGCCCTGCTCACCCGTGCGGCGCGCGAGTCTGTGATACCCGCGGTTTTGTAAGCGCTCGGCGTGGTGTCACGTTAATTTGAGGATTAATAGCGCTAGCTGGGGGAAACCTGGGCGTCCTCTGCAAAGGGCTTAAACGCTGAAGGTACACGTTCACTTAATTGCTTGCCCGTGGCAAACAGATCGCCTGAGGGTGACATTAAATTGCCACTCCTCAAAAGCTTTCTAATTACATTTCCGTAGCCTTCAGCCACGTTCAGAGGACCAGCCTGATGCTGTTGTGCTGATATCTAAACCTAGGCGCTGTCGGTTTCTTATTTCCGGAGAAAATGTGAAGTGCATCTTCCTCTCTGCGTGTCGTGACTCTTCCTCGGGAATTGGACTTGGGAGTATTTTGCACGCCGAGGGATGCTGGTGGGGGAAGCAGGGACCCCCGCACGTCAAGACATTTATGTTGGGTACTATCTGGGGTGTTATTTGCTGTGCTCTGACTTCTCGACACATCCACCGTTCTGTTTAAATGCGTTAGTATATATAAAAATGATATATTTATTTTATATATCTATAAAAATATATTTATTTAAATATATCTCTGTAATGCAAATTGAAAAGGAATAACTAGATTATTTTAGAGTTATTGAAACAGGTCTATTTGGGGAAAAAAGAAATAAAAAGGGGGGTCGTTGGGGAAGTGTCTCGCTGTGTAACGCTCGTTCTTTATGAAGTGGATATTCCCAGGCTCTCCAGATGGTAGAGGTCAGGATTACTCTCACAATTTGCCCTCCTCGTCTTTCCATCAAGGACATTTTTTTTCCCCCGTGTTGCCTGGCAATCCATGAGAAGATCGCTTAGGTCCTGCCCTGTGCTCTCCCTCTGTTTTTTTTTTTTTGTGCCGGTCACATTGTCGAGCGTCTTAGGATGGTTCTTCCGGAGGATGCACATCCAGCTCTCCAGGCATCGTTCTTCCTTGCTGTTGGAATGGTCTCTTAAAACGGAATTAATCTTTAAGCCAAAACCACAAACTCATTTTCTGTTGGATTTTTTTAAATTTTTATTTTTTTTTAAAGAAAAAAACCCATGCCACCCAATATTTCACAAAACACTGCCTGGGAATATTGAGTTTATTTTCCAAGTATGTAAACACGAACTTGTGAATTCGTTAAAAACTAGAGTGGATCTTACCGAAATTAGTCTCCTGCCGGGCTGTGTTGTTCGTCGCAGGTAATATCGATTTGGGCATTGTCAGGGAAGAGAAAGGATTTGGAGGAAGGAACTCTCTGGCGTAGGTGGTGTGCACCTGTTGTAGGATTCATCGAGTTAATTTAAGGTGCGAAGAATGATGGCAGAAAGGTTGTTACGTACTGAGATGATGCTTATCAGCATGACAATACATGTGTCAAAAATTGGTTACAAATCAAAGCCTTGATTTTTTTTTTTCATTTTCAAAATTCAAAAATAATTGGCGTGCATCATGTAATCGTTGTCTGACGTATGCTCGGGTCTTTGCGGAATATACAAAAGACTTTGCTCTGTAGAGTTCATCATGAAGAGCCACGAGGCTACAGACATCTCTGGGTGCTCAAAACCTTGCCCAGACCTAAGTGTTTTGTAAAACAGGGGCAGCACCAAATTCTAAGAATAATTAAATTATCGGTCGTAGGCAATACCTCCCTGACCATCTGTTTGGACGTACACAAGGGCTTGATTTGGTGTTGGGTTTGGCAGCAGCGAGTGGATGGTTTGGTGTCTTGTTCTGTTGCGTTATTTACGGTGGGAAGACGCAGGTGGATGTTCAAGTTTCATTTGGGTGTATTTTGGAGGAGATTCTTACCCGAAGATGGTACATAGTGTCTTCAGTGAAACTTTTGCCTTTGTACCTGTAATACTACTGAAATAATATTAAAGCAAGCTGACAATTAAATAGATTTTCTAGAGACAGTCCGAATTGTGGTGGCAGCACGGGTGGAAAATTTGGGATATCCTGTTGACTGCAGATGAAATTTAAAAGCCAGAAATTCACTGAATCGTTTGAATTGCCCAACTGATTTCTTATGATAGAGATTAACGTGGAATTAAGCCATTTTGTGGCAAATTGAAACTTTCAGACTTTTTTTTTGTCAGCGCGCTATGTCAAAGAGATGCTGATTAATAGAAAATAAGGTTTTTATCGCTGCTGTGTCGAAGGGCATCGTGGCGCTCGGTTTGGAGTCTCCGGCATCCTTCAAGCCAAAGCAAATGTGAGTGACAGATGAATGAATTGGACTGATCGTATCATGGCTGGGTGCCCTCTTGAGTTTTAACGTTGCGTGATATCCTTCAATAAGTGAACGTGGTCACTTTTAAAATATTTTTATCAAAATTATTGGTGGTTGTGATTGGAAATCCATCGTCAGACACCGAGAGCATCGTCTCGTCTTGGATTTGTGTGAGTATCAAATTGTTTATATTTTAAACAAAAAGCCTGGATTTTTTTTTTTTTTTCCTAAACTGAAGCCCTGGTTGCTCAAGTTGCTCCACATATCCTTGACCTTACCCGCAGGAGAAATCAATTTGAAGTGAATAGAAATGTTCCAATATTTGTTTAGCTGCTTCAGAGTTAGCTTTTCCCTTTTCAACATTTCCGAGAGACCTCAGAGGCTTTTTCAGTTGGTTTTTGAATGTCAGCATACCCTGTTATTTTAAGGAAGAAGTGAATGACTGCTCTGCTTTTCGTTTCTGCCATGCCGTTCAATCCCCAAACTGACCTTATCCCCCCTTGGATGGAAAACAAGAAAGCAAAGCTGGATTGTCTGGCCAGCCTGAATCCTAGGCTGGAGATTTAGTTTGGGAAGGAAAAGTCCGGAAATCTATGAAAAGTGTTAATTGTTGACTTGCCGTGGCCTTTCAGCCTTTTTCTTTGTGGCTGCTGCGAAAGCATTCCTGGTTTTGGCCTCCTGGGCTGGGTGTATTCATTAGAAACCTCGATGAGTGGTTAGGTGAATAGAAGCGCTGCAAAATCCTCTGTCATGGCAGGCTGGAAAATTCTTGGCTTTTACAGTGATTATGAAACAAATCTGCTAATTGACTGCTCAGTGCATGCAGTCCAGAGTCAGTTCATGTGCATTCGTAGAATCGTAGAATCGTGAAGTTTGGAAAGCCCTCGAGGATCATCCAGTCCAACCGTCAACCCAACCCCACCCAACCCACTAACCCATGTCCCCAAGCACCACATCCACATGTTTCCTGACCCCCTCCAGGGACGGTGACTCCCCCACGGCCCTGGGCAGCCTGTTCCAATGCCTGAGCACTCTTGCAGATCTTGGTCTCCCGTCTCTTGTATAGTGTCTGCTACGAACCGTCAATAGTTCCTGTATTGAATGTTGAACTTGTGGTTGAGACCTAGTGCAGCTTTATAAACATATGTAACCTTCATGTAAAGATTTCAGGTGGTTGATTGTGGTCATTTGATGCAAACTTTCTTTCTCTTACACTGGTTATATGTTGGTTTACCACAGATTTTTGCAACATCCACCCTTAGAGGCTTAGGCTCAGACTCTAGAAGAAATCCAGAGAAGCTGTGGATGCCCCATCCCTGGAGGGGTTCAAGGCCAGGCTGGATGAGGCTTTGGGCAACCTGGGCTAGTGGGAGGTGTCCCTGCCCATGGCAGGGGGTTGGAACTCGATGAGCTTTCAGGTCCCTTCCAACCCAACCCATTCTGTTATTCTATGATTCTATGAAATACTGAGTAGTAAAGAATTCAGATATGACGCAAGTTGGGTACCTACTAGACCAGCAGGGCGTACATGCAGAAGGAGGTATGCATTCATGACAGGGAGGGAGGATGCTGAAGGTTGGCTCCTTCACCCATCCACAGCCACCCAGGAGCCTGGCACGGTTTCGTCATGGAGGCAGTTGGGGTTGGGCAGCAGGTGGGATGTGTGGGACGTTGTGATCGGGCAGTGCTCCCCACCAGCACTGCTTCACCTTCAGCCAAAGCAGTGCAAAGCTTTTGTGGGCAAGGGGAGGGGAGCAAGCTGTAGAGCACCCGGTCTCCCGCTCCACGTTGATGTTTGAAAGGTGGAGGTGCTTAAGTAAGTCTTTAGGATTTAAATCAACTAATTAATTTCATATTTTCAGTTTGAATCATCTTTGTTTTGATGACGTGTAATAATAATTGCAACACCAATCCCTTTTTTTCCCCTTCCCCTTCCC
>WKFP01015543.1:143626-159577 GCA_011057875.1 Pterocles orientalis | reverse complement strand
AGGGGGCTACAGGAGAGCTGGGGGGGCTCTGGATCAGGGGGTGCAGGGACAGGATGAGGGGGAAGGGGTTGAAGCTGCAAGAGGGGAGATGGAGATGAGATGTGAGGAAGAAATGTTTTCCTGTGCAGGGGGTGAGGCAGTGGCCCAGGGTGCCCAGAGAAGCTGTGGATGCCCCATCCCTGGAGGGGTTCAAGGCCAGGCTGGATGAGGCTTTGGGCAACCTGGGCTAATGGGAGGTGTCCCTGCCCATGGCAGGGGGTGGAACGAGATGAGCTTTAAGGTCCCATCCAACCCAAACCCTTCTGTGATTCTGTGATTTCCACACAGCAATAGACCTACCCAGCACCCATCTGTTCACTGGGAAGACACACAAGGGTGGCACGGGATAACTGGGAGTCAGATCATAGAATTATGGTATGGTTGCTCGAAGTCTCATCCAACCTGGCCCTTGCTCTGCAGCATTTCCAGTTGTCATTATTTCCCTACATGAGGGTCAGCTTCAGCTGGACAGCTTGGGTTTCATCTGATGAGAACCATACCACGGGTCCGTGTTGGTCGTTACCATCTCGCTGTTCCTGTCTCTGCTCTCCTGGGGATGTCATCCTGGCTGGTAGCATCCCCATGGCGGGGGACAGCGGCTCATTGCCTTGGAACAGCCAGATACACACGTGCCTTTCTGATTGCTATAGTCGCATGGAGCAAACTATTGATGAAAAAAACGCATCGTCAACATAATTAATGAGTAATGCAATTCAGTCACGTTCGGAACCTCTCAACAGACCATGCACGAATGACGCTGTGTTGATCACACGCTGCGTTAGCTGTACTGCCGACGTCAACGTCCTCCGTGTTCATACAGTCAACGTCTTGATGGCACTGGGTAATGACTATGCTTCAAATATTTTTTGTATCACATTTTTTATCTATCCTCGTAAAGTTTTGTTCTCTTGAATAGAGGGAATATAATTTAAACGAACTCTTCTAATTCGAAACTTGAGAGTAAAACCGTAGAGCGTATTTTTCCTCTGAAGATGGTCCGTGCGTGGAGGACACTGATGCTGTCTGCAAGGCTTTACCCCCCGAGGGACGCAGACGTGCCATCCCCAATCTGGTTCCCATCAGCAAAGGCATGCCTGCGTGCCGGAACGTCGACTGCTACAGCGTTCCTGAACCGCTGCTTCTCTGCACATCCTCATTTCCTCTGGAAACGCTCCCAGAAAAAAAAACAAACGGTCCAGGACATGACCGAGAGCGCTGAAATCCAGTCTGTGTTTCCAATGTGGAAACACTTTTTGAAACAGCAAATGATTTCTCAGGATAGAAAAAAATACAGAAATCAACAGACGTGTCAGGAGGATGGTTTAAGGACCACGATGACCCTTCTGCTCCGGCTGCGTGAGCCTGTGAAGCAGGTTTGGGGGAGTTGGAGTTTGTGGTACAACCAGGTAAAACAAAGCTGGAGCAGAGCTGAAATTTTCTTGGAAAGTGAAAAGTGGAGTGAAGTGCAGAAATGCAGCAATGTTCAGGCTCTGGAATGATGCCCTGGATTGATCTGTATAGGCAGCAAGGAGATAAAAACTAATATACTGTACGAGCGAGCGCTCCCGTTAATATTTTACTGCTAATTGGAGCTCTCAACTTTTTGTTGCATCTGGCTTTTCTTGGGTGTTCTCTTTGAATTGATTTTTTTCCAAATTGCATTTTATTTTCTTAAAAAATTAACTAAAATCACGTCAACTTTGCCTTGATTCTTCTCTACGGTCTTTAACAGGTTAAATATTTTGTTTTAGGTGAAATATATTCAACCAACTGTTACTTACTGTGTAGGTAAGGAAGGAGTAAATGAAAGAGGAGATGTTAATTGTGGCAGAGCACGTTGTGTTATGAATCTCCGAGCTCGTGCGTACCATCACGGCGGAATTTCTTTTTGGGGAAAGGTGGGTTGTAGCCTGGTAACTCGCCTAAATTAACCTTTCGCAGATGGATTGGAAGTTAATTGAATTAGTGTTTGGCGGATCCCAAGTGAGGGTCAAGCTTCAAATGACTTAACTGCGAAATTGTCGGGAAATGATTGGAATTTGAATTCAGTGTAAGGTCAGGAGGTCTTTCCGTGTTCAAGGAGGCTTTGGCTGAATGCTATTAGCGTGCGATTTGTATAAAATGAATTTCAATGGGTGATGTGCAGATCAAGGAAGAAACGTATCTTTCTGCTTTGCCATTTTCTTTGTTCACGCTCTCTCGTGCTTGGGTCTGTGCCTTCTGATGTAAAATAAATCGGTTTTGGTAGAGGTATTTTCTCTCCGAGGAGAAAATACAGCTCTTTTTCCAAAGAAAAGCGTAGGAAACAGGTCTCTCAAAAGCACTTACATCCCATTTTCACAGAAGATGAAGGCAAATCGCAACCTGAGCTGCATGGGAAGTTAAAGGGGAAGTCATCTTGATATGAAGACTGGCATGAAAGAAGAGGGAGAAGTGTCTTGTCATCCATCAAAGCTCACATCCGCATTATTTACTCTTTTCTTTACAACTGGACGTAATTTTAGATCTGCTATTTAATTTTTTTGCCAACCTGAAAGCGGGACTGTTTCAAGAACCCTCTAAAATATATTTATTTCTCAGTAACACTCTCTTTCTAAAGATTTTACTCATTTAGTCCGAAAGGAAAATGATAATAACTTGATAAACCTTCGGAATCTTGCATTCCAGGTTTATTCAAGGCCAGGCTGGATGGGGCTTTGGGCCACCTGGGCTAGTGGGAGGTGTCCCTGCCCATGGCAGGGGGGTTGGACAAGATGATCATTGAAGGTCCCTTCCAACCCAAACCGTTCTATGATTCTTTTCTTTTAGGATTTTTTAAATCTCCTTCAATGTTGTCTGTCTTTGCCTCTGTAGAGTAGAAGTGGGCAGTACTTGTATTTCCATATTTCGGAGTGGGAGAGGCATATAAGATGCCAGATCCACCAATATGTGCCTAGAAATCCCTCATCCAGGCTGGATGAGGCTTTGGGCAACCTGGGCTAGTGGGAGGTGTCCCTGCCCATGGCAGGGGGGTTGGAACGAGATGAGCTTTAAGGTCCCTTTCCACCCAAACCAGTCTGGGATTCTGTGAAGTAGGCGATGCCCCATGCTGTCACCAGTGATGGGGGACAGGATCCTGTCCCTTGGGAGCAGCAGGAAGACATGATGCAGAGCTCGAAGCTCAGCTCCGGTCCAGCGGGGTGAGAGCACCCGAGTGCAGCACAGCAAGTTCAAATTCAGCATTCCCGACACGAGCATTTTCATTCCCCTTCTCGCGCTGCTTGGCAATCCCCCGTGCAAACTCGATTTGTCTGGCGCGTTGTCCCGCTGGTGGCACGGTGGCCACCCAAAGACTGACCTCTCTTGTATTTCTGTTTACCCTTCCTCTGAAGTAATTTCCTAGGGTGATGGGGGCACGTCATGCATTTTCCCAGGAAAGATAAAATAGATGAAAACGTAACCAGGTTACAGGCAGAAAGTATCCCGAGACTGTTTGCTCGCAGCTTACTCCCATGGCATTCCGTCTGGAGTTATTCCTTCAGCTCCTCGCTGGAGCCTCAGCAGCGTCTGAGCAACGGAGCATCACCGTCGCGGGGATTAGGGAGCGGTGGGAGCTCCGTGCAATAGAGCAATGCTTGTGTTTGTGTGTTCATAATTCATTTCTGTTATTCTTTTTGTTGGGTATTCGTGGCCACGAGCAAGTGCTGTGAGTTATTGTGGCGAAGGAGGTTTAATTTTGCTAATCCTGTTTTATTCCCATTTCAGTGCAGCTTTTCGAATGCCACAGTGCGGTGCCTGGGATGAATTTAAAATGTATTTTGGAATGGTATTGTCTTGCGGAATGGATTGGAAGCTCGGCTGAATGTGCTTTAGGACTAGGTGCTGAAAAGAAAGAAAAGCATCCATCCGAAATGCCGTTCGCATGGATTCTTTCACGCTGGCTGGGAAGAACACCCTGCATACCGAGCAGGGAGGAAGCACAAGCCTCTTCCTCACAATATGCTCAAACCCCTGTCGTGACTGCAATCTTTTTATCTCAGCTAAAAACCATTTTCTTTCATCCTTCTCAATAAGAGTGGTTCTTTTCACTACTGGGTACAACACCTAATGCCAGCCAGACATACGCAGCAATTTTCACCAAATTATGATTTATTTGTGAAATGATGACTGCATTGAACAAGGCACTTTGTAAATGCAGCCATGACTCTGTCCTTGCCCAGGAGCAGGTCCAGCTGTCACCGTGTGGTTCTGGATGGAGGAACACACATTCACCTGGAAGGTGGGGCGATGAGGGACCTTCATAAATTTTATTTCTTGGGCAGGAAGGCTTGGCTGGGTAGGAGGCTGGCTCTGTGCGTGTGAGAAGGAGAATATGGGGCTCTGGGCAACCTGATCTAGTGGAAGATGTCCCAGCTTTCTGCAGGGGGTTGGACTAGGTGACCTCCATGGTCCTTTCCAACTCAAACTACTCTATGTTTCTATAATACAGGGCTGGAGTAAGATTTACCCATCAGTTCCTTCCTCTGTTGCAGAACATCCTCAGCTCACAGATTTTAAGCTGCAAGAGGGGAGACGGAGATGAGATGTGAGGAAGAAATGTTTTCCTGTGCGGGGGGTGAGGCAGTGGCCCAGGGTGCCCAGAGAAGCTGTGGATGCCCCATCCCTGGAGGGGTTCAAGGCCAGGCTGGATGAGGCTTTGGGCAACCTAGGCTAGTGGGAGGTGTCCCTGCCCATGGTACGGGGTGGCACTGGGTGATCTTCAAGGTCCTTTCCAACCCAAACCCTTCTGTGATTCTGTGCTGTTAGTTTCGTGGCCAAGCACCTAAAGTGGAACGTGAATATTGACTCTTCTGGGAACACCAGGATGGCTGGATGGGATCAGATCCAAGGTCCTTGCAGTCTAACAGACTGTCTGGAAGGGGGTCTGGGGAAGAAGAGGAATTGCTCTGTTCCTCAGGGATGTTTCCCAAATCCTATTGTCCCAGCAGCGAGGGATGTCCCGAGGCAAACAGAACAACCAGCCACCCCCTTTGCTTGTTTGCACCTACAACACAGTTGTTTCTTCTAATGCCTCCACTTGCTTGGGGCATGAGAAAGAGTGTGTGATTGCTGCCCCTCCACCTTCCCCGGGTCATTTGTGGTGCATTTTTTTATAGATGTTTGTCACGTTCCCTGTCCCACTGGACTTTTCTTGTCTGGACTTGAAGAGTCCTATTAGTGATTTAAGTTAGTTATGGCCAGGAAATCTCTGCAACTCCGTGACATCTCTCTCCTCCTTTTTCTCTCAAGTCCTATTTGTGGCATCACACGTCCTCCAACCTCTCATGGGATGTGCAAGTCCATCCTAGCGGGGGACATCCCAGTAAAGGATGTACCGGTGATGTCCTTTGGACAACTTCAAACCATGCGTCAGGTGGGGACCAGATGAAAAACCAGACTAAGTCTAGTCCAAAGAAAAACCTTTGGACTTTGAGCCTGAGCATAAAATGCTTTGATTGTCTGGTCATGTCTGACTGTACCAAAGTGCTCATGTGGAAATGTCTTTGTTTTTTATCGTGCTTTTCCTTGTCAGAATATTTTACGACCATTAGAAGTTCTTGTTTTATTCCCACTATTGATGTGGAATCTTCCTTGCAGGGTGATGTTGTAATCAAATTGCAAATAATGAAAAAAAAAGTCAGTAACGGTGGCATTTGGGTGAAAAGGAGGTGGTTTTGGCATCCTGGCTTGTGCTTCGAGCGGCAGATGTTGCTCATGCGATGTGTTGTGCTGGTGCTTCTGAGCAGCACAATCTCCCCATCCCATCAAGCCATCTCCTTTCAGATGCTTTCAACTTACTGAAAAAATGCAGTGAAACGTGTCCCACGTGCTTTGGATACTCCACATCCTGCGCTGAAATAGCTTCCTGCTTTGAACGGGATCCGTAGGGCAGCCCAAAAGCCGGGCTTTTGGATGAACGCTTCTAGAAGCTGGTGTTCCCCATCTCAGAGATAGATGATGGTGGGTTTTCTCCTGGAAACGAGAACTCAAGCCAGAGGCAGCCCAGAGAAGCACCCGCTTGCCAGAGGCAAGCTCACTGGGACTTGGAGGACTAAATGGCCATAAATCCCTTACGCTTGGGGGTAAATCCCCGCCCGTAATGTCTCATGGACGTAAAGTTTTGCACTGATTCTTCTGTTGATCTTCTTAAGAGCTCCGTCGTTGCGTTACTGAAGCTGCTGGTGTAAATCCGTGTCTCCGTGTAGCTTTCTCTTCCAGCTGGCTTTACAACCGTGATTTCCTTCGCTTGGAGAATTGTTCCTTCTGTGCTAACTTGGGGGTGGAGGGAAGGCTAATTAATTAAGCAGTAATTGTTGTCAAGTCAATTGGTGCTACCATTTAACATTTGACTTGTTTACTATCCCGAGGAGAAGCGGAAGGAGTTAATGATGTAACAAATTGCGCATCCATCACGAGAGACTTGTTTGGAAAGAACGGTTTTATTTATGAACTGTAAAATAACACATTTTTAAAAAAAAAAAAAATCCACATTTTGTAGCAAGATCGTTGAGGTTCTCGTGCGAAATTGTCACTAGATAGCTGTGGAGACAAATGCGTCGCCTAATAAAGCTTAATGACTGATTTTCCCATTAATCAGAATCGAGAATGTGCTTCATTAAGATAATTAACTGAGCCAGTTGCTTAACTGACAGTTAGTAGGCACCAATTCCCAAGTTACTTGCTTTCCTCTAAATAAAACTCACAAGAAGCCAGCCCGGCACTGCTTCATCATCTTTATTGGAGACAGAAAGAGAAGGGCTGTTAAAATTTCATTGCCTGCGTTGGATCCGTGATTTCTCCCCAACTGGGACCGTGATGGGAGGTGGTGGGTGACACTGGGTGACCCAAACCTTGGGCACAAAGTTACTGTAGTCAGCTCATGCTGAAAGCTCACAAATATTTGCCTCTTTCCATCTCGCCAGCAGCAAGATGGTCTTTTATCTGCTAATTTCTGAAAGGTCAGGTCTTCGTCGTGGTTGGTTTTGTCACCCAAGAACTATCAGCTCCTCCAAGGGGGAGAATTCCTTGTCAAAATTTCTGGCTTCTCCTCTTTGTTCATCGCAAGCTAGAAGTGGGGTCATGAGTCCTGAGCCCCCTGAAGGCAGAAATGTGTGAGATGAATCTGCTCCGGGTACATTTGTAGGCAGAATATGCAGCGTTGAAGAAGTTAAGGGAATTAACGGAGAGATCCAAAACTTGAATTATTAAATATGCTCTCTGCTTGTAACGTCTAGTTGTAAATCCTTTCCTTCGCAGCTCTCTGTGTCTTGAATTACAACACGGTAATGCTATCACGGAGCAGAAGAGATTTTGCGCAGAAGACGGTTCTGGAGCTGTAACGTACGGCAATCGTCTCAACTCTGCTTTTCTTTTGTCCTCAGAGTTCCCGGTCTTCCACCATGAACCCTGTTTACAGCCCCGTCCAACCTGGGGCTCCCTACGGAAACCCGAAGAACATGGCGTATACAGGTAGGACTGGTGTTCAGCGGCTCTTTCTTGAATGTCGGTGTTCGGTGGTGATGATCGTTAACGAGCGGTTAAGCCCTTAATGAAGGGAGGAAGAGTTTCCATCAGGGAGCCAGGTGGGAACGTGACCTGCAGGAGAAACTCTCCAGCAAAGCCAATGCGGTAAGGTTAGGGAGGAGAAATGGATCTGAATTCCTAAAAAGAGGATGCCCTGGAAATCCTAAAAAAAAAAAAATAAATCAAAAGGGGGTTTCTTTAGACAGACAAAACATGCAAGAAGTTAGGAGTCAGCTGGGATCTGGAGGGTTTGCGCCTGGAGCTGAGCTGAGCGACTCGGGTGCACGTGCTGGAATAATTCTGCCGTAGAAATGAGGATCCCACAGGTGAGAGGATATTTGGAGAACATGGATTTATCCTTGGAGGTGATGATTTAAATGACATGATTGACTGATTTTTTTTTTGTTTTCAAGTTATGCCTTGGTTGAGTTAATCTGTTGAACAGCGAGTCTGGTGTCTGTTTGAAATCCGTCTTTAGAACGGAGTTGTCTAAAAATGTCATCTTTAATACTCAAAAAAGACATTGAAATGTGTTCACCACAATTATGTAACTAGTGGGGAGCTAAAGCATACTGATACGGAAAGAATTTAGCTCAGAGAGAAATAGTACTTTGGAAAAAAAAATTCAGTTTAGGTGCGTCCGTGGTTTCTCCCGTGGGTTGTGTTTACCACGTCTTCTTCTGATCTTGTAAGAACCTTAAAAAATCAGCTTTGGAAGACTCCCTCTTCTAACGTTTTGTTGAATGTAATTAGCCATTAAGTGTCATGTTGTGTTAAGACTTCATTACGTTTGCGTTGCCGCTTGTATGTGTCGACTTTCACCCAATGTGTGAAATCGCTCGGGAACGCGCTTCGGCGGAGGAGAGCGGTCAACAGGAGATGGAAATGAGCATCAAATACTCTTAGTACTGAATATTCAATATTCACTATCAGTCGCTGTGAGACCTGTCTGATACGGAGAGTTCCTCGAAGGCGTTTTGCCCCATTTTTATTCACCTTTTTTTTTTTTTTCCCATCAAATTTATGCGCGCTGCTTTGTTGGAGATACTGTAGCTTGGGGGAACTTTGGTCTCGCAGTCAAAGCACTAGAGGCTTGGGAAAAAAAATCTCAGTGAATAATAAGTCTCTTCAAAAATCTCAGCGTTGTAAGAGACCGCGGACTCCAGCCATGCTTGGGTGATAGAATGAGCTCAGAAGTGCCCAGTTGCTTTCCTGCGCTAGAAATAACGGCGATTTTGTGCTTTCCAGCACAAGGGGGGTTTGGACAAGAGTCTACTTCTCTCCCAATTTTTTTTTTTGTTTGTTTTGGCATGTGCTTAAAGCTCCACCTTGATATTCATGGAGTGTAGATATTCTATATCTGCTTCCATACAACCCTGAAGCTGCTTTCTGGCACTCGATAAAGACAATTTTACTGAAATCTTGAGGTGCAGATGGGATGGAGTTTGTACCTTGACCTTTCTGGAAGGAGAATTTCAGAGGGTGATTTGTGGTTTAGATGAATGAATTCTACATGACTGCGTTCTGGATATATCAAATAGCAATATTAATTGGATATTTTTCTAAAATAACCAGCTGGTTGATCACCGTGAAGGTTATACCATGCACTGAAATATCTAAAGCAATTGTCCGCCTTGGCCGGCTTGGCCCCCGTGGGACTGGTGTCACCCCAAACCGTTGGACTTCAGGCATTTGTCTTCCAGAGTTTGTGATAAATGAAGAGAAATCAGTAGCAGATGTGCAGGATGACCTTGGAGAAAAAAGTTGGAGGCAGATCAGGCTGGAAAAAAAAAAGTAACAAAGCCCTTAGTTATGCCAAGGGAAAACCAAAGAAGGGAAGATTTAAGGGACTGCTCGGATGTAGGACACCGAGGCAGGAATTGAATCGTGTTCGTGTTTGGTTTTTCCATTGCACGGGTGTAAGGTAAGGAGTCAGTGGGCTGAATTCTTGCAATGACATCCCAAAATAGATAATAGGTCAGAGTGTTTAAACAAAGAGCTGTTTTATTAGCTAGGCAAATAGTATTACAAAAGCTTTTAAGTATGAATTTGTTTGAATATTTAATGCAAGACATAACGTTCTCTTGCAAAAGATGGGGAGAAAATGTGATTTTTTTCTATAGAAAAGACAGGCAGCTCCTGAGAGGGGTCTCAATGGATATTAAAGAAGGTTGCCCTGTCTCCTGCGTTACAAGGGCCAGACTCTGTCTGTCTGCCCAGAGAAGCTGTGGATGCCCCATCCCTGGAGGGGTTCAAGGCCAGGCTGGATGAGGCTTTGGGCAACCTGGGCTAGTGGGAGGTGTCCCTGCCCATGGGTTGGAAAAAGATGAGCTTTAAGGTCCCTTCCCACCCAAACCCTTCTGTGATTCTAAACACAGGGCTGAGGAGGAGCAGCTGAGGGAGCTGGGGGGTTCAGGCTGGAGAAGAGGAGGCTGAGAGGAGACCTCATCACTCTCTACAGCTGCTGAAAGGAGGGTGCAGGGAGGTGGGTGCTGCCTCTGCTCTAAAGGAACAAGTGATGGGACAAGAGGAAACGCCTCAAGTTGCGCCAGGGGAGGTTTAGGCTGGAGATTAGAAAAAATTTCTTCACTGCAAGAGTGCTCAGGCATTGGAACAGGCTGCCCAGGGCCATGGTGGAGTCACCATCCCTGGAGGGGGTCAATTTTTATGGGAAATAATAATTAAGTTAAAAAAGGGAAGTTTTAAAATAGAGTTATTAGGTGAAACAGTCAGAAGTGCTAAATTCATAAATGTTTATCGAAACATTCCCCATATTTGAACGAAGAGATGTATTAAGCAAAGGTGGTTCTCATGTAGTTAGTGTGTCTCATTTTTGGGGGTCCTTAAGACCCCCAGATCTATTGAGTTGCAACCTCCTTCCCATTTTCCATCCTAAATTGGAAAAGTAGAGTAAGATTTCTGCTGGCAGTGCTTTCTCGCTGGTGGATGAGCTGGTTACTGGACTGAGCTAAGACGACACGGAGAGAATATTCTTGGATGGACCTACGTCTACCCAACGCTGGGTTTGTGCTTCAGCAAGTTCTGGTTTCTCATGCTCGGCTGGCGACTGCTTCCACTTGGCTAATTCGATTTATTTTTAGAGCATCAGCAGGAAACAGTGTTTGAGTGTTGTTTGCTATTTAATTAAAACAGACTGTCATTAGCTTGGATCTTCACGTAAGCTGTCGTTTTAATTGAGGTTAGCTTTAAAATGGATTTAAGGACTCCCGTTTGCTTTTTTATTATTGGTAAAATTCCCTTTTCCTGCCCCAAAGATGAGCTGCTGAGCTGCCTGGTTTTCCTTTGCCGCGTTATCCTTCCCATTCTCCTGCGTCTGTTTTTTCTAAGGCACCAGTCCTGCAGCGGATGGATTAGTTCATTGGTGTGGAATCAGGGATGAAGAATCAGTCTCTCTTGTAGCTTGTTTGACTTCAAGCATGAAACGATAAAAGTGGTTGTTATAGCTCACACTGTTATCATTTTCCCTACCAGAAGCTGATTAATATGCTGATAAGATGCTGTGATTCATGAACCTTCGGTAGACCGACTCTCTCTTCGTTGTCGTTATTACTAAATAATAAATGAGAATAAAATCCGAGAGCCCAAAGATGTGGAGCTGGCTCTAGGGCACGACACTTTCCAGGTCCTGCTCGGGAGCTTCCGTGCTCAGAAGAGATGTTCTCCAGCTCAGGTTTTTGCTGGTGGAAGCCCTTGGTTTGCTTTGGACAAACAGCTCCGAAGCAATATTTTTATTCCTCCTACAGTTATCGAAGGTTGCGGAAAAATGCTTTTGTTCAATAGGTTACTTGAATTTTTTAAAGGAACGGGAAAAGTATCTGGTTTTCTAGTTTCTCACTGTTTATCCATTTGGAAAAATCACTGAACAATACGGATGTATTCTCTTCTGTTTCTTCTTTGACCAAATATAAAAACTTGTTACTAAACTAACAAGTGATGGGACAAGAGGAAACGGCCTCAAGTTGCACCAGGGGAGGTTTAGGCTGGAGATTAGAAAAAATTTCTTCACTGCAAGAGTGCTCAGGCATTGGAACAGGCTGCCCAGGGCCGTGGGGGAGTCACCATCGCTGGAGGGGGTCAGGAAACGTGTGGATGATCTTCAAGGTCCCTTCCAACCCAAACCCTTCTGTGATATTCCTTCTCCCAGAGCTTTTCCTGGTTTGTCTCTTTTGCTAATCAGCGTTGTCTCTTTTACTCCATTCCTTTTTCTCCTTTGTTCATGATTTATATCCATCATGCATTCAGGTTTCTGCCGTGGATCTTCTGCTGCTCCTCCGCTTGTTTTTTTGTCTCGGAGAGGGCTGGAAGGTAGCACCTCCATCACCACCTCCCCTGGCTTTCCAGGGAAGATTATCGTGCCATCCCCTGTGCTGCTCTTTTGGTCCTTCTCCTTCTTGCTTTGCTCATTCCCTGGAGTCTTTCACTCCGTCCCAGCTATTTTTCCTTCTCTCTCCCAGCCTGTCAGCCTGGCCCAGCTGGCAAACACCTGCACCAGTCCAGGAGATCGGGATTCATTTCTCCAGGAGGAACCTGGCGCCTTTTAATAAAAGGTCTTTGTACGACGGGGTTCTATTGAGCTGCATTTCCAAAGTGGATTAACCCAGACTGCCCAGAGGCGCTTTTATGGAGCCTTTGCAGCGTATGAATGTGAAATAAATATTCAAGGGTAGCTGCTCGGCAAGTTTTATCCTGCGTAAGATTCACCCGAGTATTTTGGGGAAGCAGAGGAGTCGGCTAAAGCGACTTTGAGTCACATTTACAATTCATTTGTGATCTTGCTGCAAGATCCAGGGATGTTCCTCCTCAAGCAGCAAATGCATCTTCTTGATTTTAAAGCATAAAATCATCTCATTTCTGGTGATTTAAGAAGTTCTGGCAAAGGGCTTGATCATTTGTATGTAGAATAGCGTGGTGTCTCCCTGAGTCACTTGTCGACCCTTTTTATGCTCTCTTGCAAGGTCTGGCTTCGTTTGCTTTCCAATTTAATTGATTTTCCTGCTTCTTCAAGTGGCAATCTCTCTGTAGGATTTTTGAGAGCATTGAGAAAAATATATGAAAGTAAAATAATTTTAATTTACAGTATAATGCACGCGTGTGGTTGTAGTTTCAAGATTTTGTGGTAGGGAATGGGGGTGGCTGGTAGGCAAACAAATATATGAGTCAACCTACTAATTACTGGTTTTTTGTGTTGGTGGAAAATCATCAGTTTAATGTTTTTCTTGCGTGTCTGAAATCTTGGGGGTTTTTGGAGGGATTGCCGAAGGGATTAAGGATTTGTGAGCTGATGCTCTTACGTTTGTGACCCCCGCTGGCAGGCTGCACAAATCTGGAGCAAAAATCGTACTGAAATCTGGTCTAATTCTGCCTAAATCTTTGTAGAAAGGTGGAGAAGAAAAATGCAGCCAGCTTCCCTAGGTTGATCGGTTGCTGAGGATGGGTTTCCTCTAGGACCCTCCACACCTCTGTTATTACACGTGATCCCAACTCCATCCTTTTCAGACATGGAAAACTCCGGCGCTTTCTCCGGCACGTCAGATTCTCCCACCCATGATTTGGGTTCCTCGTGTGGGACCTCCACGCGTTCAGCGGGGTGGGATGTATCCCTGAGCCGGGCTGTTTGCTACACTCCCAAATTGCAAACTCCCAACATTTGTCATTTTTTTCCCCCAAGGCAAAACCACAACATTTGTTCGGACAGAATGATCAACAGAGGGAATCGGCATCATCCGCCCTCCGGTCCTTGGTTTTGTTGGCAGGACGGGAGGTGTGGGATTCTCACGTGTGGTTTTATCCTGATCTGTCTCATTTACATTCGTTGTTGAACCTCGGACATCAGCCACACGTGTGAGAACTGACCTGATTTTCACTTGACCGTTTAATTCATTGGCATGTTGGAAGCCGGTAGCCTCCAATTTTGTCGAAGACAGAAGGATGTTCCAATTGGATTTCTACGGTTGGCTTTTAATCCTCCTTTGCATACTCTTTGTGGGACAAAGATAACTCTAAGCTCCATTTCAGCCTTTCTTATGAACTTCAAATTAAAATTTTGCCGTATTATTCTCCAGAAAAGCTGGGTCTTTGATAACCGATGAGTTCTTTGGCCAAGAAACCCAAGTTCTTTCAGAACTGCTATGTGTGAAGAGGAGAAATTAGATTTTTTTCCGTTCTTTTTGACATTCCTCAGCACATTTGTGGGGGGCACCGAGGAACACGAGGCAAATGGGTTTCACGCTGAAGCAGCCAGGGGTGGGGTGCTCTCCTCCTTTCCTTGTGCTTGGAAGATCTACGTGCGTGTCCATCCCTTCCATTGATTGGGAAACACCATTCATGGATTTAATTAGGTGATCCATCGCTTACCGCTTCTGTAAAACAGGAATTTTAAACTGCCTTCAGGGTTGTTGAATTGTTTTCAGGGTGATTAAAAATGTATGAAGTGGGTACAGTGAATATTTTTCCTCTGGCGTTCCTTCGTGTTTATTAATTGGTGTGTGTAGAGCAGACAGGAAAATCACACTTGACTGGGAGAAGAATGAGCTCTGACTTGTATTGACTCTTGTAATTTTTATGTTTAAATGCGTAATTTTCATACAGGAATCCTTCCAAACATTGCTTGGGAGGAATTTGCTGAATTTCTCGGTGTTGGAAGGTGTTTGAGTTTCAGTGCTCTGATCAACGATGGCTGATTCACCGTCTTCGTAATAAATTAACTCCCGGACTTTTTTGAAAACATAAGAAACATAAACCCCCGAAGGAAATTAAGGCCAACTTTTCTTGTTTGGGCAGTGAGAGAGAAGGCAGCAGAGGGGTTCGGGTGTGATTAGGGTTATTTATGAGCTAGAGGCTGTATTTGGGCGGTTCTCCCGCCAACGGCAGCACCGTTGGACGATGGACGTGGAGGTCACCCCACCACGCTCACCGATGGATGGGCGCAGGTTACGGAGCAAAATAGGTCTTGGCGCGTGGAAGTTTGGGTGCCATATACCTGTGCGTCAAGAAAAAAAAGACTTTATTTCTTTTTCATGTTAGAAATGGAGGCGTAGTAAAGCTCCTTTGAAGAAAATAATTCATAACATCTCGTTATAGATGCTTGTAGGCTCAGCTGGTTTGGAGATTGGTCCAAGTGATGTAAAGGAATTTCATAGAAACTTCAGGGAACATCCGTCAGCCCTTGTTCTGTAGCTGTTTGTGTAAGGTTTTACACGCTTTTGAGTTTCCCTGGGTTGTAAAGAAAGGGAATGGTCTCAGATCTTAAAAGCAAACAGCACTCAGGTTGTGTTTTCCTGAATGAGCCCATTGTGTGCCTTTTAACCCTACGTGCTGGGTTAGGACGTGCAACTGGTTTATGTTCTGCCTCATTTCTTGGCTACGATATTGATTCTGTTTGTCCCCATCGTGGAAAAGAAATAAAAAGATTAAATGAAGAGGGCTGGAGAAAATGGGTAGAAGGCAAAGAAGAAAAAAAAGCCGTCGGTGGAAAAAAAGAGATGGCCTTGGAAACACGTTTGGAAGGGGAGAGTACTTTGTTTAAAGAAAATAAAAGGTGAACAGAGAATTTTCTTGTGTGTCACTTACTTCTGTAGAGGATTGGCACATAGTCGGAAATTCTTCACGCACTTGGGGAAGAAGTAAGCTTTATTTTTAAGCATGAGCCCTACCAAAGCTCTGTCTTAAATAACACGTTGACGGATTCTGACCGTGATTTAGGTTTTTAAACTGTATATTCAGTATTAAAATGGATTAATGTATTTTTTTTTCTTGTTTCGATTCTTAGTCTGTGTTTATCAAATAATTAATTTTTTTTGGTGACTTTGTTTATAGTATGTTTCTAAGCCATCTTCTTTTTCTTTGTTTTAGGCATGGTTGTGTCGGTTATCACCATGTAAAACTTCTTTTCCTGTATGTTCCCTTGACTTCCGTATTTCTCTCTGTGTTTCTTTTACTTCGCCGCTGAATGACAGACGGCCTCTGGATAGGCAGTCGAAGGTCACGTTGACCATCTTATTGTGTCCATGGCACTTCGGTTCTCCGCGCCTCTAGCTCCCATCGCCAAGTCACGCAGGGTTTGCCATACATCATCTGCAACTTCTTCTGGCCTCATTGCTTTCCAAACCTCCGTAGTTATTTCCTCCCTCCTTGGAACGTGAGCCAGCAACATGCGCTCGTGGCCCAGAAGGCCAACTGTGTCCTGGGCTGCTTCAAGAGGAGCGTGAGCAGCAGGGCGAGGGAGGGGATTGTCCCCCTCTGCTCCGCTCTGGTGAGACCCCCCCTGGGGTGCTGCACCCAGCTCTGGGGTCCTCAGCACAGGACAGACACGGAGCTGCTGGAGCGGGGCCAGAGGAGCCCCGGAGATGG
>WKFP01015543.1:115880-128576 GCA_011057875.1 Pterocles orientalis | reverse complement strand
TGAATAGTAGAAAACCAGGTGGCATCTGTTGGACTGTTTCCCAAAAGCTGGGCAAGGCTGACTGTCAACTCCTCTTTATTTATGAAATATTTACCTTGCTTCTTCTTCAGTGGGTGAGTCAAAAATGGCAAAATTAAGATGGTATCACCACTTGGATGGCACTAGAGAGGGTCAGCAAAGAGGTGACGCTATGGATTAACTCTTGCTGCTAGAATTTCAAAGCAGGACAACTTCCAGTGGGCTGTTGTCTGTGCAGGACTGGTTCAGATCATTCAAACACCACGTTTCTTTCACAGAGATTGAAAAAAAAGAGTATTTCTGTAGGCAGTTGACGTTGACTTGATCCATCCCTTGGCGGTGCTGCCGCAATGGTTGGGTATCGTATCATAGAGTCACAGAATGGTTTGGGTTGGAATGGACCTTAGAGATCATCCACTTCCAACCCCCTGCCATGGGCAGGGACACCCCCAACTGGAATTTTCTCTGCAGGGCTCATCAAAGCCGCCTTCCATGCGTCGTTCTGTGCCCTCTTCCACTTTATTGCCCGAAGAGTTTGTATTTCTGAGGAATATCTGATGCACAGCTGCCTGCCTCAGCCTGGAAGTCTTTCCCGAAGGTGGCTGAGACTCTGTCGGCGTTTCATTTGTATTCTTCACATCTTCAGTAAATGGGTTTACATTGTCCTTGGGAATTTTTTCCACATTTAGTAACTCTTACAGTTTCTTGATAGACATCTTAAATCGTCATAGTGTTCATAACATGTCTTAAATTGTCTTCTTGTTAGTACCAGCCTTAGTCGTAGCTCTACCTCGTGCCTACAGCCTTTCAGCACTTGTAGCCACCCATCGGTGTCCCATAAAAGACTTTTTACCAAGGTCTGCAGTGACAAGACGAAGGGCAACGGGTTGAAGCTGCAAGAGGGGAGATGGAGATGAGATGTGAGGAAGAAATGTTTTCCTGTGCGAGGGGTGAGACACTGGCCCAGGGTGCCCAGAGAAGCTGTGGATGCCCCATCCCTGGAGGGGTTCAAGGCCAGGCTGGATGAGGCTTTGGGCAACCTGGGCTAGTGGGAGGTGTCCCTGCACATGGCAGGGGGGTTGGAACGAGATGATCTTTAAGGTCCCTTCCAACTCAAACCATCCTGTGATTCTATGAAATCATCATTTAGCCAAACAACCTGTGTTTAGCTGTCTTCATCTTTCCCAAAACATCAGGCACCGTAATCCTTTGAGGTGCTTTTCACTGCTTTTCCTGCAGGTTGGTGTTATTGGGATGGAGTTGGATCCCTAGTGAACCTCGCCGGGAGGAGCTCTCGTTGACAAAAAGCGGGGGCATCAAGAGGTTCTTGTGATGAGGCCGGTGCTGGTCAGTGCTCCTGTTTCTGGAAGCACAACTGGTTGTTTTAAGACACGGCGCAAATATGCCGATAATATTCCTATCAATCATTTTAGAGTTCTCTAACTCAGGAGCTTATAATTGATTCTAAATACTCTTTTTAAATGGTGTAAAATCTTTCCCTTTCTGGGATAATTCAATCCTTCTGCTGTTTAAGGTCACTCTGAACCTTCTTCCAGCTGATAAGAGCCATCAGAATAGTTGTTTAATGTCCCTTGCTTGCAGAATCTCAATATTCATCCGAGTCCTTTTATTTTCTGATGTGTCTGATTTTGCATTTTCCATACGGACTCAAAATATAACGGGATTTCTCCCTAGCTCAGCCCTCATCTCTAACATTGTAGGGTTATTTTGGTGGCAGGATTTCCTGGAAAGGTTAATGGTTCGGTTCTACTTTCCGGTTCCGAGCGGTCGTTATGAAATAGGGTTCATTTGTGTAGCACAGACTGTGGGGATCAAGCATCCTGATGATGCTCAGCATCCTGCTCAATGCAATGAAGATATAGGCGTGATGCTGCAAATATAAAATAATATTCTTTAAATCTCTTTTTTTTCATACTAATGCTTGTAGAGGACGTTGCATAATTACTCTGGTATTACTCACATGGTAAATCCTGTTGGTTGTTACGTGCGTGGCTGTATCTTTTTGAACATTTTTGTACAGGTGCTGTACTGAAAATTATTTCTTTGCCTTTTTTTTTGTCTGTGTTTGAGGGCATTTCATTTTCCCCAACAGCCATTGTTACTATAATGGCTGTTATCGTTAGCAATTAAGGATATAGCTAATATAATTTATGAAATTTATTAATAGTGCTGTGCGTTTTGTTGCTTGGGTTTTTTGTGTCTTTTTCCACGATTTGAGCTGTTATTTGCATTTCTGTGACCAGTGAATTAATTTAATGAGACACGTTGGTTCGCAAAACTCGCCGTTATCACCATAAGAAATCTCCAGACACACAAAAAAAAGGAGTTTCCTTTTTCTTGCACTTAGCAGGTATGGAAAAGGCAAGAGATAACGTATTATTTTGGGAGGGAGAGGGAATTCTTCAGATTTCCCTGTTGGAATTCATCTTATTTGAATCGGCGCCAGTACAAATGAAGTCTATTCAGTTGCTTTAGTAAGACGAGGAAGGAGACTTTTCTGTATCAGAGGGTATTGTCATCGTAAGCCAGGGCTGGTGAGATGGTGAAAGATCTCTATCTGCAGAGGTTGGTAGAAAAATCCCCGTTTGGCCTGGCTTGGGTGCAGCTGCCGGCAGCAGAGTTTGCTCACCCCAAAACCAGGGTCTGTGCTGCCTGAGATGAAGAGCTATGGGAAGTTCTCTTGCAGGGTAGATTCAGATGAGATTTTAGGAAGAAATTTCTTATGATGAGGGTGGTGGAACGCTGGCACAGGTTGCCCAGGGAGGTGGTAGATGCTCCATCCTTGGAAATATTCAAGGTTGGGTTGGACGGGGCTTTGAGCAACCTGATCTAGTGGAAGATGTCCTTGCCCATGGCAGGAGGTTGGGACTAGATGACCTTTAAAGGTTCCTTCCAACCCAAACCATTCTGTGATTCTATGATTTCTGCTTAATGTAGATTCCCCTCCAATGACTTTTGGAGTAAACAAAGACTTAGAGATTAAAAAAAGCTGCGTAAAATCCTTACATCTCCGGGAGATTTTCTCTCTGTGATTACACTCTCGCCACAAAAAGCACTGACAGTTGCTTGGAGAATGGGCTTGGAAAGATTTAGTAGAAATGTAAACTATCTGCAGCTATTTCTAATATTTCTTGTTAAAAAAAAACCCACAGGGTAATGTGCAAGAGCTTCGTTCTGTCGGTAAATAAGAATGGCAAATAGCTCCAGGCAGCTGATGCATTTTTTCCTTGGATACCAAAGAAGTCATGCCAAGTAGGAATCTTTTCTTAAATATTTCTTTTTTACTATAATAAACAAATCTTTGAAGCCTTGAGATCAAGGAGCAAGCAAAAATGCAGAACAATAACTTATGAAAGGATGGTGTTGTTTGTGCCCCGCAAAAATATTGCTGGTATTTATTAGAGTTATCTTGCGATAACACGGGATTTTTTCCATTTAGCTGTGACTTCTGTTGCTGGTTGGGTTCTTGGCTTCTTCTCAGCCGTGACAGTTTTAGGTCCTGTCTTCGTAAGTGCATTTTATTGTACTCGCGTTTGAAAATATATTGAGTATCAAGATGGGTCGTGAGCTTAGAGGCTTAAATTTCCTCTCCTCGAGCACTGAATAGATTTTCTTGCAGGGTGATTGCCCAGTCCTGGGTTACCAGGAGCACTTCTCTCCTGTACCTCCATCTGAGCTCCTTTCTAGCGCAACATCTGCTCCTCTTCTGCTGAAGCACCTCAACCACTTTTCATAGAATCACAGAATGGGTTGGGTTGGAAGGAACCTTTCAAGGTCACCTAGTCCAACGCTTCTGCCTTGGTGTGATGGGTGCATGAAGATGCAGGGACATCTTCAACTAGATGAGGTTCCTCAGGGCCCCATCCAACCTGACTTTGAACGTTTGACGTGTCTGTGTGTTTGACTCACCTTCTCCATCGATTTAGGAGGCTTTGTCACCTCTGGTCATTCAGAGGTTCTACTTTGTCCTACCTCCAGCTTTCTGTGGGATCCTCAGTAGATCTTTGAATTCAAAATTTCCATCTCTTTCTTTCCACTTAGACTTGTTTCTTCTTGATCACTACAAAATCAACCTTTCTCATCTGTTTTTTGGCATGCCTGGAGCTTGGGAACTTTTTCCCACAACAGTTTTTACGTCTCTTCCTCCTCTTTCTGGATTCCTATGGAAAGCACTGAAGTGTTTCATCTGCCATCAGAGCTGGTAAACTTGAGGTCATCTCTAAGCCAAGACTTTATCAAGGTTGCCGGCTTTGCTTCTCTCTTCTTTTGTTTCTCATTATGTTCTGAAGAGTAGAGTTGAGTAGAGTAAGAGAAGAGAAGAGAAGAGAAGAGAAGAGTAGAATATTTCAGTTGGAAGGGACCTACAATGATCATCTAGACCAACTGCCCGACCACTTCAGGGCTGACCGAAAGTCAAAGCATTTTGTTAAGGGCATTGTCCAAGTGCCTCTTCAACACTGGCAGGCTTGGGGCATCAACCCCATCTCTAGGAAGCCTGTTCCAGTGTTTGCTCAGCTTAAAGAAAGGATCTGTGACTTTGATGTTTTATCAAAATTATAATAGATCAAATTTTCAGCTTGAGGAGACATTTCCCCTTCTTGGTTTTAACTGACTTTGGGATGAGGTCTCCCAGGGCTTGCTGAAGAGCCTTCGAACAGGGGGCAACATTTTAATTTTATTTTTAGAAGGGGAAATTTCTTCTTGCAACGGGAAGATAGAACCTGGTCTTAATTGCCGAGAATGTTGCTCCTAGTGTAGTGTTTTGATGAGATGAATGAAGGCGACTCACACAGCCTTGGGGTACTTATTCCAAAACAGAGCTGGGGAAATAGATGCCAGACTAACGACGGTAGATGAAGCTTTTCAGGTCTACAACATCCGTTCAGCTGCCATCCAGGACGTGAGGCTTATAGACAAGTGGCTGTCGTCCTGGGTGAACCGAGTGGGTGGTGTACAGAGCTTCTATTTTTTTTTTTTGTACTAAAGCAGGAAGGGACCGTGTATTCATGTGAAAAAAAAAAAGTATTCAGCGTCATAATCTGGTATAAAAGAGCAAAGGGAACTGGTGTGTGACTGGTATGAAGCAAGCAGAGGGAAATTCCAGAGGCATTTGCTGTGAGCCGGGTATCGAATGCTGCCAGCCACTGACTCAGCGGATGCGTTGCGATTGATTCTCCACCGACTCGGCCGCTTGTTTGCCTTCCAGCTCTCACATTAACCAATAGTTAAATTATCCCTAGAAGTCCCTTGGGGCTTCTTTGACTAATTTACTGTTCAAGGTGGTCCAGGTGGCTCTCTGTGGGTCCGTCTGGCAGCAACTTGAACCCATCTGGCCCTGCTTTGGCCTTGGAGAACCTCTCCTGCTTCTCCTGGGAAGTTTTTCCCAAAATCTTGGCTTGCAGGAATCCTTAAGAAACAAAGCGAGATACTGCAGCTACCAGTAATTCCTGTCTGTCAGTTTTTTTATGGGACAGACTGAACAACTTCTCCTGCTGCAAAGTAATGCATGACTTTTTTATCATGCGCAAAAAAACCGAGGAGCAGACGATGTCTGTTGGGAGAGCCCGACTCAGATGTATTTTGGAAGAGTAATGTGCGGTCCTGGGGAACTTGGATGTTAAAGCTTCTGGCATATCCATTCAGAGCAACTCTCCGAAATAAAGGCAGCTCCGAAAGGCAGAGCACATCATCCCACATTTCTGTAACCACCCTCTCCAAGCGGGAGGACTCGGCGTTCTCCGGGATGGGGAGGTTTGGTGGATGGCATGGCTTCTCGAACGGTACAAGTTGCATAGTATTTGGCAATGCTAGATTATTTTTAAAATTCCTTATTTTTAGAAATATTTTAGGTTTTGCTCTTGCTCCTGGCGTAAATCAATCGGCTTCCTAGGGAGAACTCTCCAGATATTTGCACGCGCGGCATCTGCACACATACAAACTCTGTACTGTTGGCATCCTCGCTGTATTTATTCCGTTACTAAACACAATCTTTTGCTTCCCTGCGCTGTCAACTCATTTTACAGAGTCACAGAATAATTTGAGTTGGAAGGGACCATGGAGGTCATCTAGTCCAACCCCCCTGCAGTAAGCTGGGACATTTCCACTGGATCAGGTTGCCCAGAGTCCCATCCAACCTGACCTTGAATGTTTCCAGGGATGGGGCATCTGCCACCTCCCTGGGCAACCTGTGCCAGTGTTTCACCACCCTCAGTGTAAAATATTTCAGCAGAATGAAGGTCATTTCAATCCTTCAGGTGACCAGAAGCCCTGCCTGCCTTATAAAATCAATACTCCTTGCAAGATTATTTTTAGAAAGCGAAAGTCAAGCCCTGAACGCCTCGCAGTGGTGGCAGAGTTCGGGTTTAGTCCCTGCCGTTGCTGCCGGCGGCTGGGATGATGCTCTCCTGGGTGGTACCCGACGTGAACCCCCCGATGAGGACCGCTGGGTTTCCTTCCAGCATCACCCTCGCCGTGCCTGCATCCCTGTGGCTGATGCGGACAGAGAGCAGACTGATGCAGCTCATTTGCTGCCCCGGTCTAATCATTCTTAGCTCTGCATTAATGTGCTGAGCAAGTGAAACTAGTTAATGAGAGGAGGAGGAAGGAATCTAAGCGGAGGGGAGTAATTAGCATTCCAGCCAAGGAAGCAGTTACTATGGCAGTGCGTATCGATGAACCGCGGTTGATCCGAGCGAGCCAATTCAAACCAGCCCAAGGCCATATGTTTAGCTCTGTTTTTGTTATATAACGAGTTTTGAGGTCTTTAAAAAAAAAAATCTGGGTAGAAATGACCTTCAAGGAATAGTTAAAATAAGAAAGCCGCCGGCCTTTTTGTAACTGGCACACAAACTCATTAGTTACATAAACAGGACGAAGGGTTTTAATCTCCTTTGGAAGTTATTTGCATATTTATTGAGACTTACTGTGGGTTTTTATTTGGTGTCCCACTGATCCGAGAGTGGAGGACACACACGGCTGCAAAACCCAAGTTCATACCAAGGTGGGTTGTTAGTCCTTGAGGTAGGAGGAAGTGGTGGAACTCAGGTTCGTTGCGAAATCGATAAACCAGGAATTTCTTGGTGCTTCTGGGCTTTTTTTGTTGTTGTTGAATATTTGATCTTCAGATTATTTTTTTTTGTTACTCTTTAAAAGAAGAAAATCTTTGTAGCATTGAAATTAATTGTGGTACAGGGAAGAAAACACGGGATTGCAGCTTGGCGGAGCGGCAGGCAACCTTCATAACCAGATTTTTCAACAAAAATGATATCTCAGAGAGCGCTATCGAGGCAAATGTTTCTTCACACTCAGAAAAGGGGTTTGAAAACGTGGAATTTCATTTTGCCCCTTGCTTTATCGTTAACACCATTGCTAAGACTCCACATTTGTAGGGTGGTTTCATGAGAGAGTGAAGCAGGAGCCAAGAAATTCCAACATGGGAACAGGTTGCCCAGGGAGGTGGCAGATGCCCCATCCCGGGAAACGTTCAAGGTCAGGTTGGATGGGGCTCTGGGCAACCTGGTCTAGTGGAAGATGTCCCTGCTCATGCAGGTTGGAATAGATGACCTCCATGGTCCCTTCCAGCTCAAACCATTCTGTGATTTTATGTCCCTGCTCCACCGCACTCCGGTGGTGCTGGTTCTCCTTGCTCCTGGATGGAGTCCGTGAGTACATAGCTCCGGTTTTGAATGCTCTGGTTCATCTAGCCAACTCCTCTGAGTTATATCACAGCCCTGCCCATCACCTGTGCAGGTATAAATCATAGAATCGTAGAATCATGAAGGCTGGAAAAGACCTCAAGGATCATCAAGTCCAACCATCAACCCAACCCCACCCAACCCACTAACCCATGTCCCCAAGCACCACATCCACACGTTTCCTGACCCCCTCCAGGGATGGTGACTCCACCACGGCCCTGGGCAAGGGTATCCTGCTAACTCTGGCTTCTGAAAGTTGAAGTCATATTAAAAAAAACCACAAACAAACCCAAAAGCATGACCCCCAAAATATATTTTGTTAACCACATGTTGCCAGGATGGGAATTCTGTAGGCTGCAGGTTGAAGAAGATGCTACGGGCAGCAAGGAGTGTAATAATTAAATTGCACAGTGCACCCGAACGTGGGCTATCGCGGTGATTAATTTTAAATGCTGTCCTGTAATTACAATTAAACTGTATTCTCTGCAGAAACCTTTGTGTGCAAGAAGCAAGGAGCTGTTCTGCATTATTGACTTTGGAGTAGCTGGAAGAAATTCAAAACATCTTCATATAAATTACATTTTGGTCATGGTCTGCTCGTCCACGCTGCCTTTGCAGGCACGAGCTCCCCCTCCTCAAATGCGGCTCCCGGCGATAACGGCGTGTCTCTGCCTCTCTGCCTCGTTTTTGCACCTTTTCTGTCTCCTGTCCCCACCCAGAATGTTTCCTCCAGGACATCAGCAACGCAGCTGGGGTTCCTCACGCCCCATCGCAGCTTAGATCCTGTCAGAGGTGCGTGAGGGTGGTGGGGGAGTGGCCCAGGGTGCCCAGAGAAGCTGTGGATGCCCCATCCCTGGAGGGGTTCAAGGCCAGGCTGGATGAGGCTTTGGGCAACCTGGGCTAGTGGGAGGTGTCCCTGCCCATGGCAGGGGGGTTGGAACTGGATGATCTTTAAGGTCCTTTCCAACCCAAACCATTCTGTGGTTCTATGATTCTACAATTCTACGTCCTCTCATCCCAAATGGTTGGGTACCCTCCAGCCAACGCCACGAGCATCAGCCCATTCTTACCGAGCGGGAGGTATGTTGGTTGCTGCGTTGTGGTTAACTCCGTTACTCAGCCCTCTTCCTTCCACGTTATATTTTTCCAAGTAAGAGCATCCAAACTGTTTAGAGATCCTTTTCGGTTTGGCTGGAATACACCTGGCTTTCCGGGGTGGACGCGTGCTGTGCCCAAACCCGAGGCTTTAGAGATAAACCCTGACGCTGGGCTGCCGGGCTCATCTCTGGAGGGATGCTGCCGTGAAAACGAACTCGTTGCGGTCATCGGAAATGACTCGTGTTGTTCGGAGGAGGGATGGTGCAGGGCACAGGCTGCCAAAAGCACTCGATTATGTCCTCCAAGCGTGGCATCTCCAGGTTTTTTATCGGAGGATAAATTAACATTTCTAATTGCGGCGTGAAAAAAACCCCAAATTTATCCTCAATTTGCTTCCTCCAAAGCCTCGTGTTCCCAGCGGAGCGACTCCCTGCAAGGGGGGTTTCCAGGAGGCATTCATTGCAAGCAAGTCAGAATTTCAGAGAAATCATTCTGGACTGTTAGTTAGCAGGATGTTCGACGTTTCTCTCCCTTCCCATAGCACCTGTGCAGATTTTTTTTTATTTTAGGGGCTCAGCATCCCATGGTAGCCATTGCCTTCCATCTTGCAGGTATTATTCCCTCCAGCGCTACAAGATTGACAGCCTCCTTATCTTTTAATCCCATAAACTGATTTTTTTCCCCTTTTCTCTGCTTATATATATCTTTACGTGGCCCTTTATAAATATTGTATAAAACACTCAAATTTTTTTCTGTTTGAACAAATAGTCAGGATTCGATCAAAGAACAGGGCACGACGTCATTTTAAAAATTCAGTAGAGCGTTAAAAATTGGCTTTCTTCCTTGAAAAACATTTCAGATGTATTCAGCAGGATGTGGAAAAACAAGGAAAATGTATCACAGTGTAAAAAAAAAAAAAAAGAAAAAAAGAGAAATGCAGTCACAATTATTTTGGGGCAAATAAATCTGGTTTTCTTCCAGTTTAAGAGTTGGATAGCCAGCGTCTGTAGTTGTTCTGCCCAAAAGTTTTAGGAAAATCCCTCTCCATCATTCCTTAAGCACTGCTTCGGCTGCTTCCCCAGGACCTCCTCGAGGTCTCGGCTCCCGGCGTGGGGTCCTGCGTCACCCCAGTTTCTCCCCGTTCGTCACTCCCAGTTCCCCCTGGTTCTTTTTCTGCCTCTTCAGCCTGCGCTGCAGCACTGATGTTATGTTCAATTTGGCAAACAAACTAAAAACATAAAAATAATTCCATGTAGTTCAAATATTAATTAATATTTATCCTTCTCCAAACACCCCATTTGCCTGGCAGCTGGTCTGCTTGCGTTTAATACCAATTACATTTCGTTCAAGCCAAACTGTTTAATTTCAATCATTTATGAGGAAATTAAAGGAAACAAAGAGCGAAGAGAGGTGCTAATTTTCCCCTTCAACCCAGTAGTCCCGGGGTTAGGATTTTTTTTCGGCTCTGTCTGAGAAGGTTGGAGCTTGTACGCTCTCGTTCGCAAAGTTTAAGGATATTTTGGGATGCTTTTCTTATTTCTTTTTAATAATGAATAGGAAAAGCTCCATTTTGCTTTAACACTGGAATGGAACCAGACTCCAGATGAATGTTCATCATGTTCAGTCCTCAATATCTTTTTTTTTTTTTCCAGTGGAAATTGTCCCATAAATTTGAAGGAGAATCACGGAATAATTCCGGTTGGAAAGGAGCTCTGGAAGTCATCAGGTCCAGCTTGTGTCAGGTTGCTCAGAGCCTTGTCCTGTTGACAGAAGTTAATGAAATGTTCTCGAATGATTGAAACCACATGCTTTGGCAGGTTTGCAAGTTTTGTTGAAAAAAAAAAGTTCTCCTGAGTCTCTTGCCAGGTTTTGAAAGGACAAGACATTCAGAGGATCGGGGATGTTGTAAAGCTCTCACTGCTGGGGGCTGAGAGGATGGCAGAGTTTGGAATGAGCGTAGGTCAAGGGAGAGATGGGGAATCATTGAATCACGGAGTGGTTTGGGTTGGGAGAGACCTTAAAGATCATTGAGTTCATGGGCAGGGACACCTCCCACTAGCCCAGGTTGCCCAAAGCCTCATCCAGCCTGGCCTTGAACCCCTCCAGGGATGGGGCATCCACAGCTTCTCTGGGCACCCTGGCCCAGGGTCTCCCCATCTTTCCTGGAGACCCCCCAGAAGTTCTGCCAGAAGCTCTCCCCGGAGCCTTCTCTTCTCCAGGCTGCACACCCCCAACTCTCTCAGCCTGTCCTTGTATCACGGGAAGCCTGAGGACCCCAGAGCTGGGGTACATCCGTGTTCATGTACCTTAGCTGGCAGCAGTGGTACCCATGGTGAGCACAAGATGCGGGGCCAAGATGAACCAGGGGGTGGAGGCTGCCTGGAGACTCTCACCATGGAAGTGCGTTAGAGGAGCCATCTCTTAGCTGGTACCTGGGTGGATTATTTTCCATTATTCTTACCTCTGACTTGATTCTTGGGCAGCTCAAAGACCTTATTAGATCAGGACAGACTAGTTCAGTTGGAAGGGACTTGCCACGATCATCCACTCCTGACCACGGCAGGGCTGACCAAAAGTCAAAGCATCGTCCAAGAGCCTCTTCAACACTGACGGGCTTGGAGCATCGCCCCCCTCTCTAGGAAGCCTCTTCCAGTGTTTGATCAACCCATCCATTTTTTTTTTTTCTTAATACACTGTTGGTCTTGTCTTACCAGAAGTGCAGGGACTTTCCTCCATCTCTTTTTCCAGATGGGTACAAAAAATGTTCATTTTATTGCAGCTTTTTTTTTTTTCTTTCCTGATAGCGTTGGAGCCCTGCAGTGCTTTGGCTGGGGCTGGCCTCCGGGAGCAGGATATAGGGTGGAAATCAAACAGCAGCACCTCAAAACCTGGCCCTACTGGCGGGACCGTAATCCTCCTTTCAGTCTTTATGGGCTTTTATGGGAAAATTTATGGCTTTTATGGAAAGATTCAGCATCCTTTGCTGTACTATCAGTCTGAACACCAGGTTTCTTGATTCATTTTTTGTGGCTTTGGGGGGTTTTTTGTTGTGTTTTTTTTTTTCAAAGTTTACAGGATCTGTGGGCACAAAGCTTTTGCAGCTGGTGCTGCTTTGTCAATGGGTTTCCACATCCTCCCAAATTCAGGATGATGAGTCACCCGGTAGAAACAGGAAAGGAGCAGCAGGGCTGTCTCATCCGAAACGTGTCCCTGTTCATCCCGGTGCCTTAGGATGCGGCACGTTACGTGTGATGAACATCACGTTGTTTTGTTTCCCTAGAATGGGCATTTACTGGAGGTGCACAAGCTGATGCTGCTCACAGGTTCGTTGATAACAGGATGAGAGAGAAGGTGAGAAAAGGAAGAGGTTCTCCTACCTTGGCTCTCTTCCTATAAGACCATTGCCCAACTTTTTTTCTAACTTAACTCAGTCCAAGGCACATTGTGTTGCCAAGGGCAAGGTCCTGCCCGTGGGTCGGGGCAACCCCCAGTACAGACACAGGCTGGGAGGAGAATGGCTGGAGAGCAGCCCTGGGGAGAAGGACTGGGGGGTGCTGGGGGCTGAGAAGCTGAAGACGAGCCGGCAATGTGCGCTGGAGCCCAGAAACCCCCCGTGTCCTGGGGGCATCCCCAGCAGCGTGAGCAGCAGGGCGAGGGAGGGGATTGTCCCCCTCTGCTCCGCTCTGGTGAGACCCCCCCTGGGGTGCTGCACCCAGCTCTGGGGTCCTCAGCACAGGACAGACATGGAGCTGCTGGAGCGGGGCCAGAGGAGCCCCGGAGATGGTGCGAGGGCTGGAGCAGCTCCCGTGCGAGGACAGGCTGAGAGAGTTGGGGGTGTGCAGCCTGGAGAAGAGAAGGCTCCGGG
>WKFP01015543.1:100396-114627 GCA_011057875.1 Pterocles orientalis | reverse complement strand
GAGGACAGGCTGAGAGAGTTGGGGGTGTGCAGCCTGGAGAAGAGAAGGCTCCGGGGAGACCTTCTGGGGGGTCTCCAGGAAAGATGGGGAGACCCTGGGCCAGGGTGCCCAGAGAAGCTGTGGATGCCCCATCCCTGGAGGGGTTCAAGGCCAGGCTGGATGAGGCTTTGGGCAACCTGGGCTAGTGGGAGGTGTCCCTGCCCATGGCAGGGGGTTGGCACTGGGTGGGCTTTAAGGTCCCTTCCAACCCAAACCCTTCTGTGATGGTTCTATGGGCAGGATAAATATGTATCATTTAGCAAACGTTCAGCTCCGTTTTCTTCCCGGAAAGCTGGCTTAGTCTTGCCGTTGAGCTAGTCTGTGCTTTCATTTCCTAATTAAATGACATTCTTCGTAAGAAACAAAGTGTGAATCAAAGCAAGCAGATGATGATCGTATCGTCTCCCTGTATTGTCTGTCCCAAGTAAAAGATTAAAGCAGTGCAGTGCGATATTCTGTCTTGTATTAAATGTTGCACAAATGAAGAATAATTAGGAAGTGCCGTCTGCTCCTGTTAAAAACACACATACAGTGAGTCGTGCACATGGCCCTGTCAGGTCGTAGTTTTTCCTTCCTTCCCTGTGTATATTCCCCGTATTCTCTAACTTTGTTTTCACAAGATAAAATGGAAAAGGTAAGAAATGAAGAAAAATGTCCATTTTCACCCTGGAACAAGTGTGTGCTGATGTCCGCTGGTGGGATCCGTAGGACATTCACTTTCTTGCACGTATACGACTCAACCTTTGGGAAGCAAAGACCTTCTTGAATATTCATCAAATAAATCCTGCACTTGCATACCTAATCAGGTGATATATTTACTTCCTTAATCCCTCCTGACCTCCTTCCGTATGTAAATTAGACAATTTTGAAAGCAGAGACTTCATCACCGGGTAGGAGATCCAGCTGATGACTCTTACGGTAATTGCAGTGCCTCTTCCCAAAATTTCCTGGAAAAATCCTCAATCTTAAGTCTCGCTCGGCCGCGCTATGCCCTTGGCCGCTAATAAATTAGTTTTAGCCCATTTCTGTTTCCTTTGAAAGGAACCTGCATCTACATTTTCTTTAATCTCCTGAAAGCCTGCATGAATTACACCAAAAGGCTTTTTGGATAATTGCTTGAAAGCATTATCAAACAGGTAAAATACCGACTCACGACCACGCTAATCTTTTGGAGCTTTCTCCTTATAATTATTTCGTGAAATATTGAGGGACTCTTCCAGTAAGTTTCCCTAGACATCCCTAATGCCGTATTTAATATGATCGAATGGCATCCTTTGCTGTACGTAAAGCAAATTTAGTTGAGCTGGAGGAAGGGTCTCCAAAGCAAACTGGGCTTTTGAAAGTCGTAGCGATGAATAATAATAAAAAAGAATAATGCCATCACGTCCTTTTCTAAACTTTCCATGTATTCTATGGCTTTACAATTAAAACGATGGTGATATTCTTTGGGGTTGATTTTATTCAAATAATACTGATTGGCTTTCTCTTCCATTGGGATTTTAATCCAACTTGGGTTGTTCATTCGTATCTTGCCCTTTTCGGTGGTTGGGGAGCAGAGCTGCTGTGGGTTTCGGAGAAGACCGGTCGTTTTGTCTTGCGTCGGTCTTGACTTATAGGAAGACATTCAAACAAATGCTTCAAATTCATCTCTATTCAGGAAAAAAAACATGTCATAGGCTTGAGGGTTTTGCCGTGTAAGAACATTTGTTGGTTTTGGACTTTGTTGCTGTTGACGAAAGCAAACTCTTTCCCTCTGTTCAACTCATAGAAGTTGATACTTTGATTAGGGCTTCATAATGAAAAAATCACCCTAAAACCAGAATGTGTTTTGGAGTAAATGGCTCGAACAGGTTGAGGAGTTGTCCCTTGGGTTTCGCCACCCTTTCTGCCGAACGTCGTATTCATCAGAAAGTGCTTGGCTCCTATCGTTCCTCAAATGAAACTTGGGCATAATTCAAAAATCTACTGAAAAAAATCATGGTAAATGCACATTCAGCTTAGTGTCCTGCAAATCAATATTCTAAAAAAGGGCCAAAGTGATGTCAGCTAACGAGCTGGATTCGTCTCCCCTGTCTTTAGGGGGTGTCACTATAGAGGGTCTGCATCTGAGCCCGTCACCGCAGGATCTCGCTGGAGAGAATCGTGGATTTCTTGAGTGTTCCTCATCCCAGCCAATGTGGAACTACTCCGAGTTGCGATGAATCCCTTCCCCCATAATTAATTAATTGTAAGTGATTCATTTCTGTCAAATATATTGGAGATAAAGGTGCGTGAACCTCGGTATAACTGATCGTAGACTTCTGGGTGACGATATTTAACTTGGCAAGCCTGTTCCTCAGTGCTAATTTTATTGTTAGCAAAAATTTAAAAAAAACCCAAAATGGCAAAAAGATGCACAGGAGACGAGGTGGTTGTGAGGCGATCGGTGTATGTTGAGATTTGGACTAAAAATGCCACGTCTCGAGCTACTTCAGGCAAGGTTTCTCTGTCATGGAAAATGAATTCAGTGCTGGCACTGATTTCGTTATACACTCCAATAAAACAGGTTCCACTCTTACGAGTGAAAATTCTGAGGTAGAATCATTTTTTTGATGAGAATGTATCTGAACCTTGGTAAGTTCTTGCTCAGCTGAGATGGAATGGTGCTGAGATAGTCACGGCCAGTTGGTACCCGTAACCGGTCAGAGCATCTCCTCTTCCGACAGTGGTTGTATTAAATAATCCCGACAATGTGTTGTCCCTGCTTCCAAGACGTGATCACCAGGGAGCTGGCAGTTGTAATTTCCTACTGAAAGATGGCACTGACTCTGTACCAGGAAAGGATAAATGCCTTGTGAGAACCTGGTGTCACCTCCGGGTTGCAAGGTGGTTGGTCAAGGTGCAAGTGGTACATAAACAGCTGTAGGAGCTGCTCCTGGGACACACCAGCTGAAGTCACAGAATCACAGGATGGTTCGGGTGGGAAGGGACCTTAAAGCCCATCCAGTGCCACCCCCTGCCATGGGCAGGGACACCCCCCACTAGCCCAGGTTGCCCAAAGCCTCATCCAGCCTGGCCTTGAACCCCTCCAGGGATGGGGCATCCACAGCTTCTCTGGGCACCCTGGCCCAGGGTCTCCCCATCTTTCCTGGAGACCCCCCAGAAGGTCTCCCCGGAGCCTTCTCTTCTCCAGGCTGCACACCCCCAACTCTCTCAGCCTGTCCTCGCACGGGAGCTGCTCCAGCCCTCGCACCATCTCCGGGGCTCCTCTGGCCCCGCTCCAGCAGCTCCGTGTCTGTCCTGTGCTGAGGACCCCAGAGCTGGGTGCAGCACCCCAGGGGGGGTCTCACCAGAGCGGAGCAGAGGGGGACAATCCCCTCCCTCGCCCTGCTGCTCACGCTGCTGGGGATGCCCCAGGACACGGGGGGTTTCTGGGCTGCCAGCGCACATTGCCGGCTCCTCTTCAGCTTCTCACCCCCCAGCACCCCCCAGTCCTTCTCCCCAGGGCTGCTCTCCAGCCATTCTCCTCCCAGCCTGTGTCTGTGCTGGGGATTGCCCTGACCTGAGAAGTTCAGAAATATTGAACAAACTTGATTTTGCTCTATTGAGTGTATTGAATGCAGGGGGGTGAAGGAGATGAAGAATTCGCAGGCTTTGGGGAGAACCATTCCCGGAGAGACGTGCCAAGCGAACGCTCATTTTCAGGCACCAGGAGCTGAAGCCACGATCACACAGAATTCAGCGCCGTACGTGACAGCTGTAAGAAACTTCTGCTGATTTGTCAGCCCCTGTGAAAGTGGGATGAAAACTGAAAGACATATCAACGGGCTGCTGAGTGGGAGCCCAGGGAAGGTGGTGGTTGTTTCTTGAGGATGGAGAGACCTAGCTCGGTGCGATATTCAGTCCTGCAATGAAGGGGAGAGAGAGAAAAAAAAAAAAAAGAAATTTAGGCAAAAATATGAAGAATAGTAGTTTTCAGGGTCATGTTTCTAATTCTAGTGAAGAGATTGGTGAATTTATATGTATGTGAGGAGCATGTATTCCAGCAGGCAATGAGACAGGAAGGTTTGTGTATGATGAAGCCGCACTGTTGACATCAGTGTCCCCTCCGGCTCTGCGCAGACGTGCATCGCAAGGCGCCTAAACCATGTCAGGTATAATCTGAGGTGGAACTTTGGAAGGAAAACAAAGCACTGAAGTTGCAGAAACCTAAATGAGGTATTTTTGTGCCATTTATAAAACTTTTGTGCTGTTGCAGTAGCTTTAGGAGGATTTTTTTTATTCTTCTGAAGCTCTTCAGATCTTCACTTTCATGTTCTTTTTCATAATCTCTTTATCTTTTGATATACCAACACCAAAAAGATCCTGCCAAGCTGTCTGAAACCGTAAAAAGAAGAAGTTGCCCTGTTTATTGACCTCTACTTGAAAGCTGGAAATGACTTCATTCTCTTAGATGTTTTCCTTATTTCACCTGTAGTATTATAATCATCTGTCTTTCGAGTGTGGTATGATCTGAGAGCCTAAGGAACTGCCAGTCTGGAGCCGGTCCTCATGCTCCACATGGTTCCTCCTCTTCTCCATGGCAGGACCAGCAGCACGTCCCATCCCTGGAGGGGTTCAAGGCCAGGCTGGATGAGGCTTTGGGCAACCTGGGCTAGTGGGAGGTGTCCCTGCCCATGGCAGGGGGTGGCACTGGGTGGGCTTTAAGGTCCCTTCCCACCCAAACCGTTCTGTGATTAACACCTCCACGATGAGAAGACATGGAGGGTTCTTCTTCTCCCCTCTCCAGGTGAATGGATGTTAAATCCCACCAAGAGCTCTGTTGTTTCGGTTTAATCTCTCCCATATGAAATCTCTTAACTCCGCCTATGGTGGATATATTCTCTAGTAATTATTGCCCCGAATGTGTTAGATACATACTCAGTTTTTGGCATCAGTGACGTACTCTGATAAGGAATTCTACGAACAAGTGTTTCTTGTGCCTGGTTTGGTATTCATCACCTTTTATTTTTATTAAGTTTGGTATTCATCACCTTTTATTTATATTATTTATTTATTTATTTTATTCATCACCTTATTCGTTTTGTGCCATACGGTGAATTTGTGTGCCGGTCGCTCCCTGCTCTTGTCCACCATTGCTTAAATTTCGTGTTTCCTCTTCTTCTCTTCTCTTCTCTTCTCTTCTCTTCTCTTCTCTTCTCTTCTCTTCTCTTCTCTTCTCTTTTTTTTCTCCTTTTTTTCTCCTTTTTTCTCCTTTTTTCTTTTCCCCTTTCCTTTCCTTTCCTTTCCTTTCCTTCTTTTCTTTTTCTTTTCTTTTTCTTTTCTCTTATTCCATTCCATTCATTCCATTCCATCCCATTTCTTTCTAATCTCCTTTCCAAAGTCAACCATCCTTCCCCATTCCCCATGAGTTTTGCGATACACCTTTCGAGCCGGAGAGCCTGGCACCATGCAGAGCACCCAGAGGAGAGCAGAGCACTGGTTATGAGATGAGCTCTCCCTGCCTTTCCCTTACGCGGCGTAATATCTGATCTGCTTTCCTGGAGCCCAGCTGCTCCTGGAGCAGATGTTTCTCTTCATCCTGACACCGTCAGCACCGGTCCCTTTTCTGACTGCGTATACTTCATTTAATACTTTACAATTTTTCCCCCCAATATATATTATATTACGCTTACCAATAGTGGATTTTGTTGGTTGGCATTTTGCTTATTCACCAAACTTTGTACAGGTTTGGTTTTTTTTTTTCCCCTCTTAAATTCCTCTCGGGTTTGGCTTGTGTTGTTCATACATTTTACATCAGGTTGTTTTTTTACTACTCACTTTGCATTAATAATACATATATCAAACAATTGCAATGGCTTTTTGGTTTTCTTCCAGAAATTAATAGAGGTGTGGTGCTGCAGTAGATTAATACAAAATAGATCCTAGAGCCTCGTCACAAGCTGGCGCGGGATATTTTCACTTTCCCAAGTTTCCTGAGCCAGCCCTCCCCTGTGCCCACAGGGCAGCGTGTCGGTTTTCATGTGCATCATCGCTGGCTTTTAGGAAGATCTGCAACCTCCCTCCGCGTCCCTGGCCACTATCGTTGAATCAGGGCAACGAGACCGAACGTCCTTTCTTGGCCGTTTAACGCTGCCCGTCGTTATCGCCGCCTTTATCGCAGCAACGCCGCAAATCGGTTCCAGTGGGAGACGGAAAGTACACCCTGTCCGGGACAGCCAGCCCGGGTCAGTCCAGGCAACGAGCCTTTTTCCCCCCTTGTTTCAGCTGGCAGTGAGCTGATATCTTTTAATTGAAGTGCCAGCGATAGCAGCAGCGTGTGTGCTGGAACATTTGATGGCTGGACCCTCCGGGAGGGGACGAGGATGCTGCGGAGGGCAGATGCTCGCACGTGTGCTGAGCATTCAGCAATTTGGAGCCTAACTCTTCTTCTACCCTTGCTTTGTGCATCTTCCCTTTATCCCCTGCCAAAGGATTAATTTAAATGCATTCTCACTTTTTTTTTTTTTAAATTCCTTCGTGCCAGACTGCCTATCCTTGATTTGTGGTTCATTTTCCTGAGTGCGTGCAGCTTCTTGGAGGAAAAGAAAAAATCTCCTGATGTAGGGTTGTTGCGTTGAATCATCAAGCTCCGCTTGGTGTCATTTTCTGGCCAAGGGACTTCACTGCGGGAATGATGGTTGTGGTTCGGATCCTTGGGTCTGAGACAGCTCTTTCCTCGAAATCGTTAGCAAACGATACAGAGGCTCTGTTGCTGATTGACAGCTCAGTCTATGTCATTGCTCGACTCCGGTTTATTTACCTTTTTCATAAGCTTAGGTGTAGAACTGCCCATAGAAAAAAAAATAAAGAGTAAATTAGCTTCAGCAGGGCTGATTAAAGCTATTACCATACTCTCATTTATCACCTATTACCAGACAAATGAGCTCACGCCGTCTCCGTGCGCGCTCTCCGCCGCGCTCTTCATTGCCAGCGTCGCTTCTAATAACAGAAAGCACTTGAGGCCACTTAGAGCACAGCGCCCAAAATGAACCCAGCACCTCGTAGGGTCCAAATTCAGGTGGAAAATAGGACTGCTATCTGATATGTGTTTCATATCAAGGCATGCTTGTTGTCATTGCAAGTATGAAACAGGAAAATACCGTTTCAGGGGAGAAAACGCAGAAGAAGCAGGAACTGAAGGAATAGAGCAGGCATAAAAGAGCAATTATGAAATATTTCTGTGTCAGAAACTCTGGCTAATATATTAAATCCTAGAATAATTTCGTTTGGAAGGGCTCTCTGCAGATCTTTTTTTCCTCAGCCCCTGGCTCAAATCAAAGCCAACTTCAAAGTTAGATCTCGAGTCACATCCAATTGAGTTTCGAATCGAGCCAAGAAAGGATATTTCCAAACCCTCTCTGGGCCCCCATTCCATCCTCCCTGTGGATGGGGGTTTTTTCCCCCAATATTGAGTTGAATTTTTTCTTGCAGCGCCTTGTGCCCGTTGCACATCACACTTTTGCTGTGCACCTCCATGGAGAGCATGGCTCCGTCTTCCTTCTGGTCCCCCGTAGTTGCAGATGCCATTAGGGTCTCCCAGTTGCTTTCTCTTCTTCTTGCTCAGCAAACCCAGCTCCCATCCTTCCCCCACACTTCATCCAAGCATTGGGAGTGCCAGTGACTGTTACCTTTCCAGTCTGACGATCCAGTTTTCCACCCACCTTGTAGTCTGCCCATCCAGTCCTTAATTCCCCGGTCCTGGGGGTGACCGTGCTGTGGGCAGAGTCAACTAGACCCTGGGCCAGGTTGCCCAGAGAAGCTGTGGATGCCCCATCCCTGGAGGGGTTCAAGGCCAGGCTGGATGAGGCTTTAGGCAACCTGGGCTAGTGGGAGGTGTCCCTGCCCATGGCAGGGGGTGGCACTGGATGGGCTTTAAGGTCCCTTCCCACCCAAACCCTTCTGGGATTCTATGAACTACCTCCATGGCTTTTTTGTTAGCCACCGAGCCAGTTGCCTCATTAACGAAGGTAGATGGGAGTGATTTGTGCTTCACTGATCCATGGTGGTGGTTCCCAATCACCTTCTTACCCTTCACATGCCTGGTTGTGGTTTCCAGAAGCATCTGCTTCATGAGTTTCTGGGTAGGGAGGTGAGGCTGGCTGGGCTGGCATTCCCCTCTTCGTCCTCTTTGCCCTTTTTGAAGGTGGGTGTGATGTTTCCCTTTTTCCAGTCACCAGGGACCTTCCCCTTCGCTGTGACTGTTCAGAGATGACAGAGGGTGGCAGTGACATCAGCCAGCTCCCTTGGCATCCTCAGATACATCTCATCTGGCACCGTGGAGTTGTGTATGTCCAGGTTGCTAAAGTGCTCCGTAACTCATCTGTCCTCTATCAGCAGTTGTACTTCTCTCCTTCAGGCTGCCAAGACAGCCTGCGCTCGGGCACGTGGGAGCAGAGCTGGCCGATAAGGACAAAGCAGAGAAGGAGCTGAATTCACAGAATGGTTTGGTTTGGAAGGGACCTTAAAGAGTATCTCCTTCCAACCCCCCTGCCATGGGCAGGGACACCTCCCACTAGCCCAGGTTGCCCAAAGCCTCATCTAGCCTGGCCTTGAATGTTTCTAGGGATGGAATGTCTACCACCACACTTCGTCCTATTGCTTCAGGTCCTACTAAAAATTTGTCCCCATTTCTCCTGTAGCCCCCTTTCAGCACTGGAAGGTGCTGGAAGGTCTCCCCGGAGCCTTCTCTTCTCCAGGCTGCACACCCCCAACTCTCTCAGCCTGTCCTCGCACGGGAGCTGCTCCAGCCCTCGCACCATCTCCATGGCCCTCATCTGGACCCACTCCGGCAGCTCGACATCCTTCTTGCGCTGGGGGACCCAGACCTGTCCATCTTGCCTTCTTGCCTATCTTCAGAGGAGCCCCGGAGACGGTCCAAGGGCTGGAGCAGCTCCCGTGCGAGGACAGGCTGAGAGAGTTGGGGGTGTGCAGCCTGGAGAAGAGAAGGCTCCGGGGAGACCTTCTGGGGGGTCTCCAGGAAAGATGGGGAGACCCTGGCCCAGGGTGCCCAGAGAAGCTGTGGATGCCCCATCCCTGGAGGGGTTCAGGGCCAGGCTGGATGAGGCTTTGGGCAACCTGGGCTGGTGGGAGGTGTCCCTGCCCATGGCAGGGGGTGGCACTGGATGATCTCTAAGGTCCTCTCAACCCAAACCGTTCTTTGATTCTGTGATTCTATGATGAATATAGAAAATGTGTTTGAAACCGCACGAGGGATAGGCTGAGAATGACACTGATCCGGACTTCAGTGAGGATTTTAGTAACGTGAATAATGCAGGTTTGGGTGAAGTTGAGGAGGATGTCGTGGAGCTTGGCCAGAAGATAGCTGTTGGCAGAAAAAGCTCGTCGGTGCTATTTAAAGTTGCAGGTTGGTTTGTCGGGTTTTCGCTGTTTTGTGGTGTTTCATTTGTTTCCCTGTTGATGCCTGACTGATGTCTCGCAACTCCTACTCTAGGAGACTCTCAGATGAATTCTTAGCAGGATTTTTTTGACATAGATAATGCAACATTGGGGTGTACTTTTAATAAATGTCAAGACTGCCACGTATTGGTCTGTAGCAGTTGAGGAATATCTGTCCAAACGTGATCTTTTCCTCGACGCTTCTCTAGATGTGCGAAGCTTCAGCTTCTTCACTGAATTTTTTTTTTCTTTTTCATGAGAAAACTATCCAGCAATAACGAGCGCTCCGGAGAATCACAGAAGGCAGATTGGTGTTTGCTGTTTTCAGTTCATTTGCTGAAAACAGCTGGTAGCCATTTAGGAGAATGGGAGAAATATTGCAACTTGTGTCGAGACGGAAAGTAAACACATGATTAAGGGAGAATTGACAGCTCCTGCTTCACCACCAATTGTTTGTCATCGTGCTTTGGAGAATGACATCGAGACGACTCCATTGTTAGGATGTGGGTATAGATATTATTTATTTGTACTGGCTGAGAGTGGCTTCCTCCGCTTGCCTTGAAAATACAGTGAGATGGGTCGCGCCTGTCCTTTAACTCTTTCTCAGCGGGGCTTTTCCCAAGGTTTATACAATTAAATTAAAAATTTATTTGTATAATCTTTTTAGGGGGTAGGGAATAAGAATTTACTGGTCGTACTTCAGTGGCTGGCTGTTGGCTTGCTCTCTCCACTCCCCATCCTTGCACCGCTGGTCTGTAAAACCCTACCGGTGTTTGCCTTTTGTAAAGTCCGAGTTCAAAGCAATGTTTTTGAAAAAGCAGAATTTTCAAACCCAAGAAAAAACTCCAAACCTCTCTTGTTTCGTCTTAGCAAGAAGTCGTTTGTATGAAGCAAGCTGGTGGCTTCTCTTGGAGTTGCCTGGCTCTTTGGAGTGGTAAATTAAGACTTAATGTGGCATCTGCTGCCCATTAACGATTTCCCCATACCAACAGAAACGCGATCGCGTGTGATAGCGTTGGATGAGTCCAAAGATTTTTCTGAGAATTCGTGATCTTTTACAAAAACATCCCTGCCAGAGTCCGTCAGACGTAGCGGGCTGCTCCGTGGCTTTGTTTCAAGAAAACTTGTATTTCTGAGCTGGAGTTATCCTAAACAAGCATCGGGGTGAAGTCTGGTTGGGTTTGGAGCTTTTGACAGAGCGGTCGGGAGGTTCAGCTGTGCTCTTCGCTGCCAGCCGACGTTTCCAAGCAGTTAACCTCTCTCGCTAGCGAAGGTCCCGTGCATCAAAGACGGAGCTGTAAGCCACTGATGTATTACACGAATGAGAATAATCTCACAGATGGGGGAAGGCTGGAAGTGAGATAAAAAAATTAATTTTTTTTCTTTTCTTAATTCTGAAGGACAACGGAACTTCATTATCCAATATGCTTCAAATTGAACGACCTAATGAAATTTCACACCCACTAAATTTAATCAGGGATTACTCATGTGGGATTTGAATCAGATAAAAAGGGATGCCTCAGATATTTGGTAGCACTTGCATAAGGTAATATAAAAAAATCTGCAGTCTTCTTTGTCCTTTTCAGCAAACGTGAATTGCTTGACCTACTTTTCATTTCTTTAATTTTTTTTTTTTTTTTGGCATTTGCGGATCCGACCCCAGCTTCCTCCTGGGCATCAGTGAACAGTCAGTCCCACACTTGTGTACGAGAAGACAGATCTCAGGAGTGCTTCTTCCTGGACGCTGATACACGGGGGATTATTGCTTTGGCTGCAGTAGGTTGGGGCTGGGACAAGAAAGAAATATTTTAACTTGTGTAACAAAAGACCTTGCTGATAAGAGGATATTCTTTGGAGCAGGTGAGGTTGGACGCTGGAGTGAGGTTCTGCTCAGGGCTTTGTTTGCGGCTGCTGGATGGTCTTTTGCAGGTGACTTTACCCTTCCAAACCTTCCGTGTGTGGGCTTCAGTGATGTTCGACTCACAGGGATGTTCTGAGCCTCCGAGAACTGACGGTGCCTTTGGATTCTTGATTCTACACATCCTCTGTGCTTACAACCTGGGGTATTCTCTCCTTCACCGTGTTTCTGGCTGAGTAGCTGTTTGTTGCCGCTGTTGTAAGTCTTAGTTTTGGTAGAAACCAAAGATTGTGTTCACCAACGAAGCCAGACTTAGGACAGAAGAGGAGACAAGCGCAAAGACTGCTCTTGAATTACTCAGGGATCTACTCATTGCTTGCACAAATGTGCAAAGTGATGATCTTGGATTCTCTCATTGATAACTTTTAAGCAGTTGGTGGATCAAACCTAGGATTTGTCAGGATTCTGGAAATTGCAGTTCTCATGGATATTAGGTGGGATTTAGGATCTGGGAGATGTTCCTTAACATCTCCTTGTTCCAGGCCGCACCCAAGCACAGAGTAAACCCTACTCCTTGCCCCCAGAGCCTGAGAGAAGCAGATGAAGGTGGGTTATGAGTACAGTGGCAACCTGGAGTCAGTCTTTGGAGGTATGTTTGAAGAGATGTTGGATATTTAGGGGGAATTCTGGCCTTTCTTAGTGGGACAGCCCAAGTGAGAGAAAGCGCACAAAGATGCGTATTTTGAAATGCCCCGAGTGAGCACCACAGGCAAGGCTGGAGGAACCAGGGAGTTGGTGCCTCACAAATGGATATGGATGGCTAAGGGAGGATGAGGTGATGGAGAACCTTAAAATAAGGCTTTGAGCAACCTGGTCTAGTGGAAGGTGTCCCTGCCCATGGACACCCAGGACCTGGATGATCTTTAAGGTCCCTTCCAACCCAAACCATTCTGTGGTTCTGTGATTTTGGGGTGATAAGTGGAAGGTTGCCCAGATGGATGGGGAAGGCTATGTTTGAAGGGTGTTACGCACAAAGTATCTTGAAGATTTCAACCGAGTTTGATGCAGGAGCACAGAGAGGTTGCAGGTGAAGACAAGTGATGAAGTTATCAGCGCGAGTGACGGGGATGATGCTGGGCACAGTCGATGCAGACGTAATAAGAGCTTGTGGAGAAAGCTCATGTTCTGCTGTTTGAGAGCTTCAAGTGATGGGTAGGCATCCTTGACATCCATAAAGACGTGTCAAACTGAAATGATATTTCAGGTCTACAGTAGACACAGCTTGAGTATGGGAACTAAGAGCTTGAAATGCCTTTTCAGGAGCAGCTGGAGTTGGAGAAGCCAGCAGGCTTCACTTTTTAACAAATTAGGAGCCCGGCTGTCCGCAGGAGAACAAAAGTCGGTAGATGGACATCTCAAGGTGGAGAGAGAAATAGCCTTTGTTGTCAGATCTTTTCTGCTTTCGGCAGAACAATTATTTCCGAGCTTGCGTGGCCTCTGCCTGCTGTCCGCTGGGTGCCCTTCATCTTCAAAAAAAAAAAAAAAAAGAAGAAAAAGGAGCAGCTTCTGCCTTGCACACAGATATATAAAAGGATCCATCGGCAAACTGAACAGCAGCTTCAAATGGTTCATCAAGGAGTAGGAAATCTCATCACAGCTGGATTACCCACGAGCTTCAAAGTTCTCTAAGGTCAAAAAGTAGTTAAATTGTGTAGAAGAGTGTGAAACAAGGGCACGGAGCCTTCCTCCGGAGGCACAGAGGAGCTGCTGGGTTTGAGTGCTGCCTCCAGCACCTGGCCCTCTACGGTTTTGTTCGTATCATCCCTTCCCACTAGCATTTTCTAGGGTTTTTTGCCAGTCTTTTCACACTAATCGAATTAACGGAAGGGAATTTTCTGTTGAGTAGAAGCAAAGGTGCCGTTCAACGACGAAAGACGTTCTTTAATATTTGCAAATGCTTGGATGCACCTTTGTGGTGGTACTACCACGATTATCTCTCACTCTGCAGGATGACACCGTGTTTTTTCGTAATTTTTTATTGACTTCTGTATGTGCATGGCTGGAAATGGTGGCCATGGGAAGCAGGGACAATTTCTGGCTGTATTTATCCAGGGATGCGCATCGCCTGCCGCAGCAGAGTCCTATTTGGTGACCTCCATCATGGTGTCAAGGATCTGGAGCGACCGTGAACCAAAAACAACGTGTTCGGCTCTGTTCACTGCCACCAATGACAACGAATCTCCTCCGTTGCTGGTTTCTTGGTAAAAAAAAAAAAATAATAAAAAAAAAAATTTAAAAATCAGTAGTTTCAATCAGATCAGTGCCCGCCACAGATTTTAACAACCTGCATTAAAAATTCTTGTAAGGCCAGAGTGAAGGCGATGATGGATCACAGGCAGCTGAGGATCGCTCGGGGAGTTGTTGTTGATGCCAGATGCAAGGGAGATTTTTTCTTCTTTTTTGGTGTCCTGCAGACACATACACCTGCTTCACCTGCCTGTTCTTGGGAGACACGATTGCCTGTCTTTGCTTGTAATGACCTGCAGCTTTAAAGCCCTACGTTTATCCTTTAATATATATAAAAAAAGTAGAACTCTGTGAAATGCAACTTATTTGAATATGTGGCGTGTAAAGTGTGCTCCTGGGCTAACGCACGGTTGGAGCTGCTGATCTGAGGGGTGAGGAAAATGGGAAAATGACCTGTTGGAGTGGGGCCAGAGGAGCCCCGGAGATGGTGCGAGGGCTGGAGCAGCTCCCGTGCGAGGACAGGCTGAGAGAGTTGGGGGTGTGCAGCCTGGAGAAGAGAAGGCTCCGGGGAGAGCTTCTGGCAGAACTTCTGGGGGGTCTCCAGGAAAGATGGGGAGACCCTGGGCCAGGGTGCCCAGAGAAGCTGTGGATGCCCCATCCCTGGAGGGGT
>WKFP01015543.1:62544-93672 GCA_011057875.1 Pterocles orientalis | reverse complement strand
CAGGAAAACATTTCTTCCTCACATCTCATCTCCATCTCCCCTCTTGCAGCTTCAACCCCTTCCCCCTCGGCCTGTCCCTGCACCCCCTGATCCAGAGCCCCCCCAGCTCTCCTGTAGGCTATTAGCTTCATAATTTAGCTTATTTGACATAAAAAAAATCTCCTTTTGCACAAAACATTCTGCTATAAAGCTTTCCTTCCTATTTTGAATTATTAAAATAATTTTTAATTGTGACTGTTAGCACATGGAGCCCTTCAGAAACCTATTTTCGATTTAAAACTCTTAAGGTGTTAACGCATTAGCTTATTTTTGATAGGGTGAAAAATCTCCTGCAAAAAGCCCTGATTGTCTTCATGCATTTTTTATTGTACTTTGGCAGGAGGTTGCTTGGGGGAAAAGTTAAAACTCATTCAACCGGAGCTGTGACAGTGACAAACCGCCCTCAGGTCATTTCTTCTCCTTGACATTTGCAAGTCAGGCAGTTGAGGAGCTTTGGGTATCTTTACCGGGCTCTCTTGCCTTGAAACCACATTGCAGGGGGATTTCCGATTTCGCCGTTCTAGTGTATCCATTTTGAAGGTCCGTTTTTTTCTGGTTTGTTTTCTGCTCTTTCCCTCTTCAAGTCCGTTTGCTGTTGCTCAGGAGCGTGGGTGAAGTGCAGAGGTTCGCCTGTGAGATGCTCACCTTGTCTGCAGTCATTCTGAAACCTCCCCAGCTCCTATTAGGAGGACATTCTTCCAAATGAGGGTGGTGGGGCAGTGGCCCAGGGTGCCCAGAGAAGCTGTGGATGCCCCATCCCTGGAGGGGTTCAAGGCCAGGCTGGATGAGGCTTTGGGCAACCTGGGCTAGTGGGAGGTGTCCCTGCCCATGGCAGGGCGTTGGACTGGATGATCTTGAAGGTCCCTTCCAACCCAAACCGCTCCATTATTCCCTTCTATGATTTAACGTCTGGGAGCCACGTTGGAAGGTGGACGATGCAGTGGGGACGCCTGCACTGTTGGAATCGTCTAAGGCACACGTACGTCTTTCCCATTTGGATGGTTTGTAGCACTGAAAATTAAATTTCAGCTGGGCTGTGGTTCCCAGGAGGGTTTGGTTGGTTGGTGGAGGCAGCTTGAAGCCAGACAACTTGAATTTTGCTTTATTTTTGAGACAGCATTTGGTTCTCAGGGCTTTTATGACTTCTGAGCAACCTGGTCTAGTGGAAGATGTCCCTGCTTACTGCTGGGGGGTTGGACTCAGTGAGTCCCTTTCCTTCTGCCTTTCTCCTGTGGAAGAACAGGGAAAAAGCTAAAGGAATTGTTAGATCTTGTGGAGGATTTGAAGAAATGAAGAAATTTCGGGATTGCCAAGGCCTTGGACTTCTTCGGTTTTTCTGTGGTTTATCTGCCGAAATGGCTTGGTCATAATTTCTGTCGCCAGAGGGGTGGTGGGACCTACCGGGGGTTTCTCCTTCTGTGTAGCCGATAATCAAGTGAGAATCAAAGAGGTGGTGATAAGGATGTCTCCTGAGGTCATGGATGGTCTTCCATGTAGGAAGCTCAGGGTCATTTGGTCGGCAATTTCGTTGTTTGTTAAACTCAATATATGGAGTATAGAGAAATAACAAATGTTCAGTTTGGGAAATTTTCATTCCACTATTTTTCTTACACCTAAAAAATCAGATTTTTTTGGCTGGACCCACAGATGTGTTCATGCACGCCCCAATAACTTCTCCTTTCTTGGAGACATCAAAAGGCTCCAGGAGAGGGAGGGTGTTGAGTGTCACCAGGTTTATTCTCAGGGTGTATTTCGAAGCAGTGCTGGGTTTGAGGTCAACACGAACCCTATGAGCTCTCATGGGAAGTGCGTGGGTGGCCACAGCTCCCCGTGGCTGCCAGTGGCAGGAATGTGGGTGTTTGGTGATGGCCTGATCATTGAAGAGTTCACCACGGTCCTGCTTTCAGCTGGCTCAGAGTGAACTTTCTTCATAGTAGCTGCTAAGAGGCTGTGTTTTGGATTTGTGCTGAGGAGAAGCTGGTCACACACTGATGGGCAGAGCTGCTGCCAGGACACTCAAGGACTTTCCAGCTTCTCTGCTGTGCCCGTGTCTGCAGGGGCAGGAGGAGCTGGGAGGGAGCACAGCCCCAGTGACCAGCCCAGGATTCGACCTTAGGTTTAGGATTGAGACCCAAACTGGCCGATGGTCTGTTCCATCCCATGTATGTCATGCCCGGGATAGAGATGAGGTTCTGTCTGAAAGTGCTCGCTCTCTCTGGGTTGGCTCTTTCTTTGGGTCACCCCTCTCTCAGGGCTGTCTTGCTCTCTCAATTGGCTCTCAGTCTCGTGATCTCTTACCTCCTTTTTGGGATTGAGGTTTTGGGACTCTTCCTGCTCCGGGATCATCAGCGAGGCTGAACCTTGGTCATTGAGTGGTGAGCACTATCACTGTGTATCACTCATTTGTGTATCACTATATATTATTGTTATTATAATGATTTTTATAATTATTATTTTCAATATTATTGTAGCTTAGTTATTAAATTGTTCTTATCTCAACCCACGAGTCTCTTTTCCCTTTACTTCTCTCCCCCATTCCTGGGAGCGGGCAGGGCGGGTGAGCGGCTGTTGTGGTGTTTTGCTGCTATCCGGGGTCAAAACCATAACAGCCACTTGGCTTTTGCTGTAAGGTCGTTTGTACCAGGCTACACTCAAGCAGGATGGTTGGGCAGAATGCCTAGTTATTGATCACAGTGCTAGGACTCCCCTTAACTTCAGCTGTATTTTCAATCTCAAAGCTTTGCTCAGTGTTTTAATACCTCGTTTTATTTTATTTTGGGACATAAGCTTAGATTTGACTCATTGCTGATGTGAGCAGGCAGGGGATGAGTATTACAGGTGGAATTTCACCTGGAAAATGAAGCTGTTATTCAGTTGTGGTTTTCCCTACAATTGTGTGCTGCAAGGAGATGCTGCAGGATGATGACTCGGTATAAATTAATTGTAACGCATTGATTTTGTACTTGTAAATCTACAGAAGTTCATTAGTATTGAACAGGGCTTTAGGAGCACTGGCTGACCAGGTACCCAGTGGTTATTCGACCGAACTGTAGTCTGCTTGTGCCAGCAAGGACACCCGAGACGTCCCCATGCACCGAGAACAGCGTCTACACGTGACCCACTTGACGTTTGCCAAGCCACCTGGAATTGGCACTGGCTCGTGTTTAGAAGAAGGAGCAAAATCTCTTAGAGAGTGTTTTGAAGGGATGCTCCATCTCAAATCATTCTGATAAAATCAGGTTCCTATGGGAAGTCTGGTTGCTAATTCCTTCAGGGCACAACGTACGTGGAAACGCCTCGGCAGAGATGTTCTTTGCCATGACACACAGACACGTGGGCATGTCCACCGGTGGTGGGTCTTGGGTTTCCTTTCAGCTCATGCTGCCGAAAGGGTTCGTCATTTCCGGCAAGTGTTAGCTTCCTAATGAAGAATTGTCCCTTTGGGTTTGGAGAAACAATCTCTATAAACTTGGAGACTTTTTTTATTGACTTAATTCGTTTGGTAACTAGGAGGCTGATTAAAAGAATGCTAATTCAAAATATTGTTCCTTTCGTCAGGCCCTTGAAGAATCTGCTGAGAAGCTAGCAGCTGCTTTGTATAATGATGCTTAGAAAAATAGTGCAGGGGAAATAATTTAGCATGAAGGTATTTTTGATATGCAAGTTCCAACCATGTGAAAAAAAATGCAGCCCTTATAAAAGGAATTTCTAGCTTAATGCATATTTATTTTTTTCATAGTGTATATTAAGTGAGTATCTCGCATCTTTGAAAGCCAAAGTGAAGATGAAACGATTGCCAGGTCCTCGCATTGTCCTGTATGGAGCACAGCTTCCCCAGAGGGACCTCCTTTGGCCCTGGTCCTTCAACCTACTGGCCCTTTTGAGTCTCTGCTGCCAATCCTTCCAAAAATATGTCAAGCAAGGAACGAGTCCAAATGGGAGAAAGGTCATCCCACACAACTGGACCCTCCTGCAACTCATGCTAGTCCCGTTGGGGCAGTCTTGCTCTTTGAGGACTCTTGAAGCCTTCAGTTATAGAATGGTTTGAGTTGGAAGGGACCATGGATGTCATCTAGTTCAACCCCTCTGCAATGACCAGGGACATCTTCCACTAGATCAGGTTGACTGATCACCATGATCCCATTTCTCTGCTCCTTTGCGCCTGCTCAAGGAGATATTCAGAACTTCTTTCCCTGGGTCCATCATCTTTTGATGACAGTTGTACCTTGTCCCGTCCCACCCCTCTAGTACCCTCACTGTGATTGATTCTGTGATTCTAAATTTAGAGACAGCCTCAGCTGATTTCTCAACGGTTCCCATTAACATACGTACACAGAAGACAAAGCAGAACCTTGCCGTGAGTTTTGGCTACTTCATCATGTTGTGATGAAGAAGCCCCAGTTGAAGGAGATACAGAATTTCACAAGTGCGTGCAAGTAGGGTTGTCCTTGTCCTTGCACAGCACCCTCAACCACGGCTTCACCGTGGTGCCCTTGGTGCTCCAGAGCAGGAGGATGGTTTCGCAGTGCTCCCCAGCCTGCAGAGCCCGCGATGATGGACCACAGTCCATCATCCAGATCCACAGTTTGGGATGGTCCTCACCGAGACGGAGATGTGGGCAGGGACATGTGTGAATGCCGTCGTGCTTTGGACGTTTTGTAGGAAGGAGACCTTTCCCACCTGAAGTAGAGTAGGAAAAATTCATAATTGTACAGATATATTGCTATTTTTTCAGTTTCAAGTGCCTCAAATTCTCTCTTCTGAAGTATATTTTGGTCCGATGAATTAATGGCACTTCTCTACTGTTGGTTTTTTCACTAACGGTTTGTAATACCATCTGCGAGATTCCTCTGGACAGCTCTTTCCTTGTCTATGCTCCTAATTTGAAACCCTGAGGTTCTGCTGGTACAACTGAAGCACGCTGCTATTTTGAATCCCAAACCATAACTAGTTGTCTTCCTTTTTTTAAAGCTAATTTCTCTACTTGGCAGCTGACAGTACAGGAGACTGATGCGAACCATCTGATTTTTATTTCACTCGACATGATGCCTTTTGCTCTCCATCTTCTGAGGTTTTCAATTTTTTTTCTTTCTCTTTTCCATCCGAGTCCATTGCTATAATTTGCTGTTCCTGGAGGGAACTGGTGGCTCTTTTTTCCCTTTCTCAGACACGCTGGTGGATGTGTTATTTTTAAGCCAGCCTCTCTACCTGCGGCACGATGACTCATTACGGATTTGCGACGTCCCCGATGTTTTTGCTGAGAAGTCGGCTTCTGGATTTAATTCTTAAGAGGATAGTTGGGAGCGCAGCGTAAAATCCCCAAATCCTTTAAGAACGGTAAAACAAAGTCACAAAATCTTCCCTAAACACACCACAACCCTCTGCCCTTCTAAAATTGGGGGGCATAGAGCGACCCAAGGAGCTGCGTCTTCATGTCAGGAACCACCTCGTGGGGCAGAGGAATTGATGGGGGCTGACTGTGGCAAGCCTCAAGTTTGTAGGGGAGAAGTGATGCCTCAAGCAGGATGATTTAATGGGGGAACACACAGTGATGTCCCTCCTTACAGTTTTATATTTTTTTTGGAAAACCTAAGTCTGTAGGTTTAAGTATTTTGTGCGTTCTGGTGTTTCTCCTTCGGTAGAGCTCTGTTTGCTATGCGGTGGGTGGTTGGAGGAAACCAAGAGGAAAACCAGCTGTGTTGGGACGTTGGGATGGACGTGTTGGGAAGTGCTGGCAGGATGCTTTTCTGATTTCCTTCTGTCTGCAGAGAGGTGTCCATGGTGCCTTGTGTTCCTGAGCCATCCCAGAATGGGAATTTCTCCATGACTCCTACTTTGGAGTAAATTATACAACATGGAATCCCGGAATGGTTTGGGTTGGAAGGGACATTGAAGATCATCTCATCCACCCCCTGCCATGGGCAGGGACACCTCCCACTAGCCCAGGTTGCCCAAAGCCTCATCCAGCCTGGCCTTGAACCCCTCCAGGGATGGGGCATCCACAGCGTCTCTGGGCAACCTGGGCCTCTGCCCCACCACGTCACTGAAGCACTTGGTGTTTCATCTGTCCGTGTCCCTTTAGTCTCCCATGTCAACCATCCACTTGAGCTTCCTCCAGCGCTTTGTTGGCAGTGGTGTAAGGGAGAAGCATGGTAAGTGCCCAGCTCCGTTCTGAGCTGTGGGGCCATTCCAGTGCTGCCGATCCAGTGATTAGATCCCAACGAGCCATCCCTGGGCTTTTCCATGAACTTTTATTTTGCCAAATAGCATCTCCCAGCCTTGCTGGCCAAGGTCGCAGGTTTTGAGCGCGATGCTGGAGGAGATCCTTCTGTCCTCCCGCACGGCTCTCCATCTGCCGTGCCAAGAGTCGCAGAGGTCCCCTGCTTACCCACATAAAATATTTCATCCATTTAATACCACGTGAGTCTTGGGATTTTTTGAAACGAGCCCGACTGTTTCCCCATGTCAAAAACAAGCAAAAGAGGAGCTGCCACTAATTTATCACATCTGCTTGAGCGACCAGCAAAATGCACCTCAACCATAAAATGTAATCTGCTTAATTAGCTGTAATTGCTTTGCTGAGTTGGACTATCATAGAAATCGTTGGTTTATGGCGAGGAAATTAAAATTGTACCGTGGTAAAACATCCCTGGGCTGTCACCCCTCAGCTGCGGTTTTTAATACGTTTGTAGTTTCGTCTGGACAGAAATCTGTTTGTAAGGAATAAAATATTTACAAGATGCGGGGAGGGGAGAAAGGATTTTTATTTTCTTTTTCTTTTTCTTTTTTTTTTAAAGCTTTCTGAAGACGTGCTCTACCCGAACAGCTGGTGCCAAAACATAGCTCTAATTAAAACATTTCCTGAAACAGTTGCTTTTTATAGGAGAGGGATTATAGGGCAAGGACATGGTGTGTATATGTACTTCTTTAGGAAGTAATGGCATTGAAAAATCCAGTTGATGAACCAGAAGCAGTAAATGTGGCATTAACCCCGTGATTTCAGTGCTGTTGCTCTTCCCCCCTGGCTTTTGGCGCGTTGGGCAGGAGCTGGTGGGTTTCTCCAGGGTTTGGGGATCTCATCCCAGCCCTCAGCTGGAAAAATGAAAAATAAAGACCTCAGGAGGCGGGATCTTTGTGGGCTCATCACCGTATTTCTCCTCTCTTTCCCAGAGAACCTTTGCACTTTTGAGCTGCTGAAATGAGGTTTTATTTTCGCTAGAGCCTTTTTTTTTCCAACACCGCTGTGGAGTTTTGCCAGTTCAAATATTATGTGTTCTCAGCTTCCCCCCAAGCACAATCTGAAGCTGATCTCCTGGCCCAAATACATGCGAGAGACCCATTAAAGCCTTTTAACACCCAAAACCTGGTTTTGTTAATATTCTGCGTCTGCTCCATCTGCTGCTGTGTTTGTCTTTGAGAGCAATTCACTGCGCTGGTTTAAGTCCAAAATGTCCAAATTACCATATGGACATTTTAACGTTAATGAGCATTTTAAAATTCAATATCTAAGTTAAAGATGTTGCGATCCCTAAACTCAAATTTAACTTGAGCTTGGCCTATTCTTGCAACCCCAAATATTTCATCATTTGGGATTTTTATCTTTGCTAACCCACATATGTGGAAATCGCCGGGTTCAGCCTTTAAAATGGACCATTTGGGGCGATAATTTCTTTCTGTAAAAATGTAGCGATCATCCTGGAATTGCCTGTTACTAGAAAGAGCTGAAACTGGAAATTAAATATCCTCAGAGATCTTGTTTAAGGGTGTGAAACGAGAATAGTTGCGGTGAAATCAGGCGGATGTCAGAGGAGCCTATGGAGATGGAATCGTAGAGTCATCAAGGTTGGAAAAGACCTCAAGGTTCATCAAGTCCAACCGTCAACCCAACCCCACCCAACGCACATAGAATCGTAGAGTCATCAAGGTTGGAAAAGACCTCAAGGTCCATCAAGTCCAACCGTCAACCCAACCCCACCCAACGTACATAGAATCGTAGAATCATTAAGGTAAGCAAGCAATTAAGGAAGCAACACAATGCTTGTGCTATAGGAGAGACTTAATTACGGGACAGTTTTTGTTGCATTAATCCTTGCTCTGAGGATGCCCAGGGTGCACCGAACTGGCAGCCTTGGGGACCTTGGCTTTGGCAGCACACCTGGAATCCCATTTTTAAGGTAAGCCCAGCGCTGCAAGTTCAATTCAAGCATCTTGAAGAAGAAAAGATAAAAGTAATGCATGGCTAGGGAAGGAGCTTTCTGCCGTCGCTTCTGTTCCGAGCAAACTTGCTGTTCATCCTGTAAAATTAGTCTGAAAGAAGTGTTTCTGACACCTCTTACTCAACGTTTAGCTCTTCCAAGAGATGCTGCTCCCACGAGGTCTGTAGCAACAAACTCTCCTATGCAGAAAATAGCGACTTGCCCCAGAAAACATTCAAACTGTGTCTCTACAACACTTGGAGTGATGATAAATGAAGTGGGAGGATAGTCGTGTGCCAAACAGACCCAACAGGGTCGTCTTCTGCTCAGTCTGCAGTTTCTGGGTGACTTGCAGCGGGCTAGATCATTCCTCAACGTGTCGGCATCGCTGGCTGTGAAACTGGGATTTCCCGTCCTTCTTCCAGCTTTTTAAACTATTTCTGCACGTTGCAAGGTTCTTCACATGGCACATTTGTAGGGACAGACCGATTTCCGACCCGCCTGCAGGTATCTAGCACACGAAAGGCTCTTTCTGGATGCTGCTGCCATTGAAACAAAGAATATGTTGGACCCAATTGTCATAAACACCAACCAGGCAGAAGAAAGGAATTAGGCTGGATATGAAAGAGGAGCAAATTCCCAATTACAAAATCCAAAAAAAGCATTTAAGATGCCCACGGAAGCTAATTCCCTTTCCATAGCTGGAAGCACAGAGGTCTTGCACACACCGCGCCGTCTGTCACGGAGGAGAAATTACATCTGGAGCAAAATGCCAAGCCTTGAAATGATTTTTTTCTTTTTCTCCCGGCTTGGGAGCAGAGCTGCAAAGGATGAATTGAAAAATTATCCAGATGAACAAGTGCATTTTGGAAATCACAGCGGGCTGTTTTCTGAGCAGTTACTGTAAATGCGCTGCCATCACCTATAACCCGAGGGCACGGAGAGTGCAGGCTTGCTCCCTGCCTGCAATTACATTACAAACTCCTCCGAAAAGAGTCTACCAGCAGTCCTCCCTTCAAGACCCATCTCAAGTTGCCATAGAAACTCTGCCAGAGCAGAAAGGGACCGACACTGCCCGCTTCCGAAAGCGTGATGCTCTCCTCGCCCTCCCTGAGATTGCAGGGAGACGGCGAATTCATGATGGAAAAGCTTTTTTGCTTCTGTAGCATCGTGTATGGAACCGGAGCGACTTGAGGGTGTTCGTGGGTTGGACTCCTGGGTTGCCAGTGGAGACGGGATGGCTCTGGGGCCAAAAGGATGCTCTGTCTCCTCCCTGTCTAGGAAAGGATCTCAAGGTGGAACCGGTGCTTAAAATTCACCGTGATGGAGCCTTAGAATCATAGAATGGTTTGAGTTGGAAGGGACCGTGGAGGTCATCTAGTCCAACCCCCCTGCAGTGAGCAGGGACATTTCCACTAGATCAGGTTGCCCAGAGCTCCATCCAACCTGACCTTGAATGTTTCCAGGGATGGGACATCTACCACCTCCCTGGGCAACCTGTGCCAGTGTTTCACCACCCTAAGTGTAAAATATCTCTTCCTTAAAGAAAAAGAAATATTTCTTCCTTCCTTCTCTGTGTTGGAGTTGCACCAAGAAACCTTCACTTGAGGATGGAAAAACAGTAGGAGAAATATGATGTCCTCATCTTCCTTCTCTTCCTGTACTTCTCCCCAGATCTCGGTTTACTCCAGCTTTTTTTCCTTCCAACCTCTGCACTTTGGTGCTTCAGCTCAGACACAGAAATGCATCTTCAGTATTGGGATTATACGTAATTTTTCCATTAAAGAGACGTGAGTTGAGCAAGGCTCCAGCTCACTTGCCCCGAACCACGTCTCGTCGGTAAGTCACCAAGAGCAGAAGGTGACTTTTGCCGGTGAAGTAGGCAGATGTGACTCAGAGGACACACGGGAAGCTGAGTTTTTCAGAAAAAAAAAGGCAACCCTGTCCCTTTTCTGACCGTAGCATCCCTTTAGTTTGTCATTCTGGATCAGTTCAGCTGCCATCTCTGAAGCCCTCCTGTGGCATCTCCTCAGCTGCCGTGCACCCGTGCTGACCTTCCAAATGTTATGACAGCCCCAGAAAATGCTTTCTACGATATTCAAGAAAAGGCAGAGGAAGAAACCTCTGGACAGGATGAAAAATGAGCTCTGGATAGTCACTGGGAGCAGGAAGAGGAACAGTTACTCCATTTCCTTCTTTAAATTTAAGATATTGGCTGAGTTAAGGACCTGATGGAGTTGGTGTGCTTCATCCTCATTATTCTGCAGAAAAGAAAAATATATTGTATTGTGTTTTGAAGTAAAGATTTTGAAAATAACAAAGATTAAGAAGGATAGAACTAGCTTAGTCTTAGGGCAGCATGTACCAAAGCCTCACGAACCTACTGTGGTTCTCCAGGGATGTCAACAAGCCCTTGCAGGAGGGAGGTGGCACTTCCAACGGGTTCAACGAGGTCCCTCAGCAAAGATCTGTAGAGAAACGAGTGCAGAGGAAAGGTCCTTCCAGGAGGGTGGTGAGACCCTGGGCCAGGGTGCCCAGAGAAGCTGTGGATGCCCCATCCCTGGAGGGGTTCAAGGCCAGGCTGGATGAGGCTTTGGGCAACCTGGGCTAGTGGGAGGTGTCCCTGCCCATGGCAGGGGGTGGCAGTGGGTGGGCTTTAAGGTTCCTTCCCACCCAAACCCTTCTGTGATTCTATGATTCCATGATTCATATTGCGTGACTTAAACATTTTTCTAGAACTTCTTTCCCATAGAGACTTGTCTCAACATAGGAAAGGATATGACACATGTCTCTTGCCCAGAAGTTATTTTGATTGACAGTCTGTCAAGTTCTGTTGCTGTGGTTTATTTATAGTATGTGCCTTAGATAATCAAACTATCTCGCTAATATTTTTGGACAGTTGCTCCTAGTTTTCTGAGTTTTGCTCATACAAATGTGCCCTGAACCTAGACAGCTGCGCTGAGGCCTGGGAGGGTTCTTCTGGACGTAGGTGGGAAGTAAAACTGAGATGGAGCTGAAAGAATGGAAATGGGAATCATCTCTTTCGACCAACAGCTTGGAACTATATTGAACCTTAAAGAATGGTCAGAAAGGAAGTTTTCTCTGAGCAAGACAAATTGAAGGCAACATATGTCCAAAGCAGTGCTTCTGTCATTTTCTTAATATCTTTTTGGTCTTGTCAAGTCTCGTAATTCCCTGGTATGATGAAAACTTCAAGCTGACATATTCCGTTGTGCAACCACAAGGTCCCATGGAAGAGCTTAGAGCTCTGTGCAAATCCAGACCTGTTCCTGCCTAATTCCGAAGAAATTTGGATTCTCCAGCTCCGCAGGGTAGGGAGGTCCCAGCAGCCATCCCCTCTCTTTGACCTCCAGCTGGGAAAATGTCCTCCAGGCGGGCAGGACCCCATTCTGTCAACATTGTGAGCCTGTGAAATGGAGACAAATAGACCGCACTGCATCCCTGTGCCATCATGCCATCAACTGAAGGTTTTCTCTCCATCACCATTCATGCCAAAGGTTCCTCTCCCACTCCCATCACAGGCTTTGGGCAACCTGGTCTAGTGGGAGGTGTCATGGCATGGGGGGGTTGGACTAGGTGATCTTCAGAGGTCCCTTCCAACCCAAACCCTTCTGTGATTCTCTGAGCAAGAAATAAGTCACTGCTTACGGAAAGGAAAAAAGATGGAAAAAGAACCAGCTGTAAAAGATCTCCAGGAAAGCGAGCAGGTCTTCAAATGCTAGAACAAATCTTTTTTTTAAACCAGTTGCTGTGTCTGGAGAATACGTGTTCGTTTGACTGCTGATGAGGCTTGAAACGGTAATAAGGGGGTGGCATTTTTAAATGGAAATGAATGTATTTATTATCCTGGGAGCCTTCAGAAATGCTGGATTCTCAACCATCCATTAACTTGCTCTTCAGAGAGGTTCCACCCTTGCTTTCAGCTTCTCCTCTATTTTTACATCCATTTAGCATGAGTGGGCTGGAATAGCTTCATGGCAAGGCGGCAAGTGAGTGATGAGATACTGGTGATAACGTGGGACGATCGGTGACAAATAAAACCCGACTGAGCCTCTGGGCTCCCTGCGGCATCGAGGTGTGTTTGCAGATCTGGATCCTTGCCCGTTGTAATGCCCAAGGAGCGGCAGGTGGGAGAGGTTTGGGTTGAGTTTGACATGGAAACGTGTGCCATCGGTTCAACTGTTAAATGGTTCTGTGCGATTAGGGAAAAAAGAAAAGGTTACGCCATCCTTTCTGCTGCAGTTGCATTTGTGAACCGGCAAAAGGATTTACCCAGATTCATGTAATTTAAAATGTTAAGTGTAAAACAAAATTGAAATCAGTTTAGGAGGGCTTCAGCTCTGTTCTCCTGAGTTTAAGACTGCTTCTAGACTTAAATTTGGGAAACCGTGAGTTGCGGAATATACATTTTGAGGTATAAAAGGAGTTTTAGTACAACAGATGTGCCTTTTAACATGCAAGAGGCCAGATTAAGCCTGGAGGGTAAGCGGAATGTAGTGGATGAGAGATGTCTTGATGTTTTAGTACTGAGTTGGAGCCAAGTTCCAGCTGAAGGACAGTAACATCTTAAAACGCACTGACAATCTCACCTGCAATAATTTGATTATACTGGGAACATCCTGAGAGCCCTCAGTCTGTAAGTCGTGGAATCACAGAATCACAGAAGGGTTTGGGTGGGAAGGGACCTTACAGCCCATCTTGTTCCACCCCTGCCATGGGCAGGGACACCTCCCACTAGCACAGGTTGCCCAAAGCCTCATCCAGCCTGGCCTTGAACCCCTCCAGGGATGGGGCATCCGCAGGTCACTCGTGACAAAGGGCTCCTGGCTGGTAAATCAAGTGCTCGGTTCCTCTCTGTTGACCTTGGTGGACCCTCATACCCACTGGGTCATGGCTCATGTGAGGGGATGGCCAGGCTGGCCACGAACATGTAAAGTGATGGGGTGGGCATGGGGCTGTGTATCGGGTAGGCAACTGGGTTGTATCGGGGCAGTGACACACCTAATTTGGGTGGGATGTATCTGGACCAGTTAATCTTTGATTTGAATAAGTGATGGTTTAAGTAGTTCCCATTGAACAGGAAAGGTCTGTCAAATGCCCTGTGTCAGAAGCCATTCAGATGTCACCTCCCCACCTCCCATGCACCCTGGGATATTGAGACACTGGCCCAGGTTGCCCAGAGAAGCTGTGGGTGCCCCATCCCTGGAGGGGTTCAAGGCCAGGCTGGATGAGGCTTTGGGCAACCTGGGCTAGTGGGAGGTGTCCCTGCCCATGGCAGGGGGTGGAACGAGATGATCACTGAAGGTCCTTTCCAACCCAAACCATTCTACAATTCTGTGATGTGATTCTATGATATTCCCTGGGGTAAAACTCCCCAAAAAGCAGGAGGAGCTGCTCTGTGGCTGTGCGAGGAGTAAGGAGGACTGAAAACACATCCTTCTGGATGGAGAAAGGCTCATGGCACGGGAGAGCGAGGTTTGTTTCAATCTCTCCTGCAAGTCATTTCCGAAATGTAGCTCTTCATCTCTGGAGGCTTGGTTTCCAACACAGAATTAGTTCCCAGATGTCCTTCTCAGCTATTTTCTCTGCGCCCCCCCAATCATCACATAATTAGACGCATTCTTTCTGGTGTCATTGCTACCGGCAATCAACTTTCAAGAGCACTGCTGCAAGCTTGGCTGGTGGAGGCTTCAGCGGAGCGATGCCAGGAAACCTACATGGTGTCTGCTCTCGGATTTCTCAGCTCTGGGGTAATTCTGCAAGTTCAGAATTCGCACATTCGTGTTACAGAATATGACTTTTTGCAAGAATAAATTCCCACTCAGTCTAAAGGGAATGGATTCACAGCAGCGGGAAGTTGAAGACGTTAAGTTTCTCACGTTTCTGGCCTGATGAGGGACCCAGAAATAGTATTTTTGAAGTTTCTGAGGTCTAGACAATAAAGAATGAGAAATGGTGGATGGAGTTAAAATATAACAAAGCCGTGAATGAGACAATATGGACAGTTTTGTGTGGCTGCCCGGCTTTTTGGTCCGTTAAATGTTGGTCGTTAATGAGCTCTCGAGATAGCGCAGCAAGCGTCTGAGCAACGGTGAGCTGGAGACCTTGGTGGCAGGGGTTCATCGAGTTGAAGTGTGGTTTTTGTAGTGCCTTGTTCTGCACTTTATTATCTGTCCCTGTAAAACTCCGGGAGCGTATCGCTGCTGGAGACTTGCTAGGAAAAAGAACGAAGGAAAATATTTTGTCTTGGAAATTAATTTAGGCTGCTTGTAGCAATTTAAACCCTGATCAGATAATGGCCAAGAGAGACTGCTCTTGAAAAATGAAATGACACATTTTGGAAATCAGCGTTGTGAGTGACAGTTCACTCACTCAGTCCCTGGTGGAAGGTCCCCTGGACCAAACCACCTGGGCTCTCTAGTTGAAGAGAAGAAAATTCTTTTTCAAGAGTTTCAAAGTACCTAAGTCCTGCAGAGACCCGGCACTTGCGGATTTTCAGTGTTGCCTTGGATGGTATGTTGTTTAGATGCTCCTGAGAATTTTCCTTGTGATTTTGTCCTGGTTTGGGCTGGGACGGAGGGAACTCTCTCCCCAGCAGCTGGGGTGAGGCTGTTGGGGTTTGTGCTGAGGAGAAGCTGATCACACACTGATGGGCAGAGCTGCTGCCAGGACACTCAAGGACTTTCCAGCTTCTCTGCTGTGCCCGTGTCTGCAGGGGCAGGAGGAGCTGGGAGGGAGCACAGCCCCAGTGACCAGCCCAGGATTTGACTGGGTTTAGGACTGAGACCCCAACTGGCCGATGGTCTGTTCCATCCCATGCCCGGCATACAGATGAGAGTCTGTGCAGAAGTTCTCTCTGGGTCGTCTCTCTCTGGGTCACCCATCTCTTGGGGTTGTCTGGCTCTCTTGGTCAGCTCTCTGTGTCTCAGACCCTCGAGATCTTCTCTCTTTTCTGGGATTGTGATTTCTGGACAATCCCTGCTCCAGGATTGTTATCCGGCAACAAGCTGAGCCTTGGTCATCGGGTGGTGAGCAGTATCCCTCTGTATCTCTCATCTGTATATTTGTTTATATCACAATTATTGTATCATAATTATTTTCTCTTCACTGCAAGAGTGCTCAGGCATTGGAACAGGCTGCCCAGGGAAGTGGTGGAGTCACCATCCCTGGAGGGGGTCAGGAAACGTGTGGATGTGGTGCTTGGGGACATGGGTTAGTGGGTTGGGTGGGGTTGGATAGACGGTTGGACTTGATGATCCTTGAGGGCTTTTCCAACCTTCATGATTCTGTGATTCTATGATTTTCAATTTTTGGTAGTTCAGTTGTTAAATTGTTCTTACCTCAACCCACGAGTCTCTTTTCGCTTTACCTCTTAAATTCTCTCCCCCATTCCCAGGAGTGGGGAGGGTGAGCGAGCGGCTGCGTGGTGTTTGCCGCTAGTTGGGTTTTAAACCACAACAGATCTGATGCTGGAAGCTCACCCATACATGGCGTGAAATTGCGGGTGGATGGATTATGATGCTGCTGGCAGATGCCAGACTGTGGATGAACATGTCGAGTTTGGGCTGCTCAAAACCAGCAAGCTCCTTTTGAGAAGGACGTCAGCATGGGATAACCAGACCGGTTCAGGATAACAGGTTCAGTTCACGGTACTGATTCCTTTCCTAAGTATTCTCTAGTGCTCTGTCTGCTCCATTTTTTAACGTCCGTGCGCCCCAGGTGTGCGGTCAGCAGAGCTGTGTCTCCATTTCAGGGGAGAAGTGAGTGGCAGAGCCCTGGGGAAGGTCCCCTGAGGTCCACAGCAGTTCCTCAGCACACCGCTGTCTCTTGCACGTGGATTTTGGAGAGCACAAATCCAGAAAGAGGAGGACAGAAGGGCCAGGAATCTTACGGTGTGGCGAGGTTTATAGCGTGCCTTCAGAAGGCTGTGTTAGGTGGGTGTAAGAAGTATGCACTGTAGGTGACACAATTAGAAACATTAATTAAGTTCAGGGGAAAAGTGACCTAATGCCACATGCTGGTGTCACCCTGCTTCTAGCCTTTCCTCTGAGGGCAGCCCTTCATCTGCAGACATCTCTGTTTTTGTTTTTTTTCTCCTGCCCTCTCATTTCTCCCCAATAATTCAACATTTTTACCGTACCAACGTACAGAACAACCACAGCGGCCCCATAGGAGCTCGGTACCTCGGGACCAGGAATAAACTATCGCAGAAGGCTGCCAGGATGGAAAGAGCTGTCTTCAATAATCCCATCCAAGCATTTCTTGTCTTGTGCAAAAGAAATCTGCGGTGAGCTTATGTATATGGTCACATACAGGCAGTAAAAAAATATATATCTAGCTGGAAATGCAAGCTCACTGCTTTATTATGGGCGTTCTGAGAATAATCGCAAAGGAGCTTGGGCTAAACAAACGCGTTTGGAGGCTCTGTATGCCACTCTTAATTTATTTCATGAAGTCCTTTAACAGTGCATCTTCGAAAGGTGTGCACATCGGAAAGAGGGAGCAGGTAGCTGGGACTTGTAGCCATTAATCAAAAGCAAAATTGCACCGAAGAGGATGGATGAGCAGAGCTGGAACGACTGGTATAGAAACATTTAGAAATAACATAAAAAATTAAAGGCGGCTTTAAAATACCTACTTGATGCAGCCCTGTGTGCTCTTCGCTTTGCACAGCCTCTTATTGCGTCGTAATTTTTGGAGCAGCTCAGTTAGTGCTCCTCCGATCGGGAGCGCCGTATATTTTCCTTGGGGAGAACATTAAATGAACATTGGCTTTCCTCCTATTGATTGCGGAGCTGATATTAAATTAAAATCAAGCAAGAAAACAACTTCTGATTGCTTCTGCGAGAAATCTAATAAATTTTGTTCAATATATTTTAATCACATTTTCTTTCTGCATCATGGCTGTACAAGTAAAGGATATTTTCTTCCTGTCCCTGACATTTTCATGTCTCCAGGAGGAAGCCCATGGAGATGGCAGCACTCAACAAGTGGGTTTGGCCCACGTGCTCTTATTTTTGATTCAAGTTGAAGAATCATAGAATCACAGAATGGTTTGGGTTGGAAAGGACCTTAAAGATCATCAAGTTCCAGCCCCTTTGCCATGGGCAGGGACATCTCCCACTAGCCCAGGTTGCTCAAAGCCTTGCAAGAAAGACATGGCAGGAGGCGAGCAGGGTCAGAAGAAGGAACGGGGATTTCCAGGAGGTCTCTTAGAGCATCCAGGAGGAAAATCAGAGCAGGATGCCGGATGCTTTGGTGCTGGCACCTCTCCTGAGCTCATCCCTGGTCTTTGGATCTGGATTTTGGCTTATACCCAACGGGATGGAAGACATGGGGACCATCATGGGGATTGCAGCTTTTGCTGTCTTGAGGAAGCTCCTTTGTGGTCATTTGGGGGATGAAGAAGAGCCAACAAACATAAATCCTCATGGCTTAGAAGCCAATAAGGTATAAAGATGTCTCATGTATTTTTAAACCCGGTGGGTTTTGAATGTTGGGAATTTTCAAGCACGTTTCTCTTGGCACAAATTGCCCCAGATTCTGCTACTGTCTCATCTTTCAATATGTCCAAAAAAGGAACAAACCACATTAATTTCCCTGCACCTTTCCCATCTCTGTTTCCCCTTAAAATAGAAAGGACAAGTTTTTGTGCTGGAGGTCAGCACTTATCAACGTTTATGAGATCAGAATGGAAGATAGAGTAGAGCAGGGCTGGCTGCATCTTCTCGTATCCGAAGCTATTCAAGCTTCCTCAATAGAAACGGTATTTATCTGAAATGAAATTATTCTCAAAATGGCCATAACCTTCTTTCAGAACAACAAAAGATACCGTAGTAAGCAAGATGCAGCCCTACCAAGCAGTTAAAACCCAAAAAAGAGGAAGAAGACCTAAATATACTGTTGTCTCCATCTGCCTGAAATAACCGTGAAGTCTTTCAATGACTGGCGGGATGGAAAAGCGTACCCAAAGCCACAGTTTTCCTGTGGTCTGAAAATGGTCTGATTTATTTCAGGCTGTTTTTTTTTTTACGTATAAACTTAATGTTGAAAATTTTGGTCCAAGTCAAAGAGAAGGGTTTCTACTGAATTTGCTAGTGTGCGAGTGCCGGTGGTACCAGGTGAAACGTTTGCTGCATGTAGCCACACTGGACTATGTAATTGTTGCTGACTTAAGGACTATTAGTTAAGGGCTATTAGTAAGGACTAGTGGAGTAGTTAATGGGGTTCAGGACTTATTGGGGGGGATTAACCAACAGCAAAGACCAGAAGAACCTCTTGGTGCTCCAAGAGGCTATCATCTAGTTGATGGGCAAAGGGGTTCCCAACACCATGGCGTGCACGCACAGCCATCGGTTACTAAAGCGTGTACCGAGGACGTAGAACTTTGTGTAGAAACATGGTTGAGAGAATTATAGGGAAAATATGCTTGGTGTGGTCAAGAAGGGAGCTGGAGTTGGTTTAACACCCCTAACCAGATTGGTCAGGAGGCAAAGATCATTGAGATCAAGATCATTGAGCTTGAGCGGGCAACGGGAGGTCGCTGGAGCAATGACTGTACTGGGAAGGAAATGGTTATCTTGTAATGAAGCGGAGAGTAGGCAGGGATGTTTCAGATTTAAGATCTTCATCATTAACGTTCTGCTTGCAATCACTGGGTCTGCAAATAACTTTCTGAGGAGCTTCTTGATTGCTAAAAGGCTGTATATATTCCCGAGTACGATGACAACATAGCTTTATGTAGCCTAAAATAAAAAAAAAAATTGTTAAGCTGCTGCTTATCCAACATTAACTACAGCAATTTTTAATTAACCTGATTTAGAAGCCAAATATATCACTGATGAAAATGAGAGGGTAGAACATACAGGCATTTATTCCAGTACAGTGGTCATGATTGTTGAATTAGATTTATTCAAATGAACTTCAAAATTTTGCCGCAGTAGTTGGCGGCGTGCTGGGTGCCAGGTTTTAGAAATCTGCACTTAGTCAAAGAGCAAGTGAGGTTTGAGGCATAGGAGGGGGACATTGCGATGGGTTTGTCTTGCTGCTCAGAAAGCGGGAGGGAAGACCCACGCTCACTTTTATTTAATTAAAAAAAATGATGGGGTGTGAATCGACTGCTAATTACCTCTTCCCAGCCTTTGCTGGCAACCAGCAGACACCCTCAGTGGAACTTGGCGTGGAAAGACTCTCCAAGGGTCGATTTGCCTGCCGTTGGGTTGGCTCTGCTCTGGGACAATGGCCAACGAGATGCACAGATAACCCGGGGTAGCGGCCGTGGTGGTGAAGCACTGCAAAGCCGAACTCTCTGCCAGCGAAGGAAGATTAACGTGTCCCGTTCGGTCTGTTGGAGGGATTTACGCAGGAGCACGTCAGAGGGGATGGAGTTATTCGAGTGTTAGCTTTCGCAGTCAGGAAGACTTCCAAGAAATGGGGATAGGGGAGTAAACAAAAGCAAAATGGAGCAGACCAAGGTGCGGAGGTTGTTGTCTGTGGTCTTCATGGAGAACAAGGCTTGACAGGCTGGAGAGGTGGGACCACACCAACCTCATGGAGCTCAACACGGCCAAGGGCAAGGTCCTGCCCATGGGTCGGGGCAACCCCCAGCACAGACACAGGCTGGGAGGAGAATGGCTGGAGAGCAGCCCTGGGGAGAAGGACTGGGGGGTGCTGGGGGGTGAGAAGCTGAAGACGAGCCGGCAATGTGCGCTGGCAGCCCAGCAACCCCCCGTGTCCTGGGGGCATCCCCAGCAGCGTGAGCAGCAGGGCGAGGGAGGGGATTGTCCCCCTCTGCTCCGCTCTGGTGAGACCCCCCCTGGGGTGCTGCACCCAGCTCTGGGGTCCTCAGCACAGGACAGACACGGAGCTGCTGGAGCGGGGCCAGAGGAGCCCCGGAGATAGTCCGAGGCTGGAGCAGCTCCCGTGCGAGGACAGGCTGAGAGAGTTGGGGGTGTGCAGCCTGGAGAAGAGAAGGCTCCGGGGAGACCTTCTGGCAGAACTTCTGGGGGGTCTCCAGGAAAGATGGGGAGACCCTGGGCCAGGGTGCCCAGAGAAGCTGTGGATGCCCCATCCCTGGAGGGGTTCAAGGCCAGGCTGGATGAGGCTTTGGGCAACCTGGGCTAGTGGGAGGTGTCCCTGCCCATGGCAGGGGGTGGCACTGGGTGGGCTTTAAGGTCCCTTCCCACCCAAACCCTTCTGGGATTCTGTGCTTCTGTGACAAGAACTTCTAACAAAGTAAATGTTTGGCACCAGACATCTGCACGGTGTGTGGGTGCCCACAGGGACCTGGCTGTGCAGTGTGCGGTGATTTCCAAGCTCCCACGTAGCCAACTGCTTAGATTATTTCCCCTGAACTTTCTCTGACCGATCCAAGTGAAGATGATGAAAATTGAAGACGCTCCGCAGCCTTTTCTAAAGTGCCCATTAAAACCTCGTCGCGGCTTCAAAGGGTACGAGCTGCCGTGCGTGTTCCTTCCAGGTGGCCTGGCAGGTAATCGGGTGGCTCCCCGGGATGGCAGTTGTGCAGCCATGGGTGAATATAAGGGCTGGCATGTTTTCATGCCACGTCTCTACCTTCCTTTTAGCAAGAAGCTCTGGTTAATGGAAGTGCTGAGCACCGAGAACTCGGGCTGGGTGCTGAGCTCCGCTGTTAGGACGCTAATTATCAAGCTACGATGATCAGGAGACGATGGCTGCAAGCAGCCAAGGCAAATCTTTCAAAAAGAGCTGTGCTGGTGGTTTTTATAGCTGAATTCTGCATTCAGCGTGTGTATTTTCTCAGTAGTTTTCTCCAGAGTACGTTGAGCATCCCTGTGTTCTGCATTCTGGTTATCGTCCTTATTTTCGAGCGGAATAAAGATGAAATATTGATGATGTCGCATGTAAGTCCGTAGAGCACGTTCATAGTCCATCCTGTGCCCTGGCCAACGGAGAATACATCTGTGCTTTGCCTCGCAGCTGTGCCGATGGCCTCTTCGCTCACACAGGTTGTTTATTGCTTTCCAAGGATGCCATCCTCTTCTCTCTCCCTGTTGACAAAAGCGTAATTTCTCTTTTTTTTTCTTTTTTTCTCGTTGCAGGTTATCCGACGGGCTATCCCACCGCTGCACCAGCCTACAACCCCAACATGTATCCAACCAGCAGCCCCGGCTACGCCCCAGGTAAAATCTGTGTGTGGAGGGGAGATGGGGCATGTTGACGCACGCAGGAGGATTTCCCTTTTGCTGCTTGGTGTACAGAACCCGGCCGTTTCCCTGTGCTTGGCAGCAAATTCTTTCTAGGGAAGGCGCCTGTGTTAAGCTCGTCCCTTCCTAACTCCACCATTAGCTTCACGCCCTCCATTTGAAATATTTCTCCGTCGCAAATTGCTTTTGAGCCATGAATTATGTGCTAATCCCAGGAATTCTACAGTCCCCATGGCTGCAATACCTGCGCATTGATGACTTTTAATATTTTCTGAATACCACATGCACCGAGGGACTCTAGGTCTGTCCTAGTGTCTTCTTCTGTCCAGCTCCTGCCCTTCCCACCGCCCTAAAATGGTTCTTCCGAAGATGCAGCAAGCTTTTCCTGGCCAAACTCAGGAACTCTTCTGCTCTAGCCTTGGTGTGCTGGTTATCTTGGAGAACATCAGCTGCACTCTTCTCCAAAAAATCTTGTTTTCCTTTGTTTTTCCCAGTTTGGTTGTTTTCTCCCACTGCTGCGGCATGTCCATTGGGGTGTATTTGTCATCTGCCTCCTCCAGCTTCCCATGAAAGCTCGGCCAGGCTCTGTCCTTGATTCCCTTCTCTACGATTCCCCATCTATCTTTGGGAAACCTTACTTGGAGGTCCAAGGTCTTCATTTTTCAGAGAGGTCTTCATTTCTCACACCAGCTCTTTTGCATCCTCCTTTGCAATTCCTCTGAACCATCCAGCCGGCCACGCCGATGGGTAATGTCTTCATCTTCCATAGCTCAGCCCCTGCCCTGGAGCCCTGCTCTCTCTGCTGTCTCCAACCTTCTCAAATTCTCCTCCATCCTTCTGGATGAAAAAATTATTTTCCCAGACCACTGCTTTAACCACGTCATCCCCTTCCTTGCCTCCTTCTTGCTCGTATCCAGCACAGGACAGAAACAACCACCTCTCCATTCATTCCTGGTGTCCAGAGCCTTGTTGCTCTTCCAGCTCGGCCACCGATGTCTGTCCTCTTCCCCTCTTACCTTTCCAAGCGTCTCCCTCGTCCCTGCTGCTCCTCTCCCCTTATCACCCACAAAACCATTTCTTGTTTGAATTCTTGCATTTTTTTTAAATAAAAGCCCTTGACTAGACTGCCAAGCTCCTTCCCCTGCCTGCTGAGCACCATTTCTCCGCACCCCCCTTCTCTCTGTGTTCTGCTGTTGTCTCTTGACCCAACATGTCCCCAACCCATGGCTCTGGTCACGCTGCTCTGTGGATGCAGAGAAGGGTCTGGATGGAGGGGGACACACACGTGTCCAGGACCTTCCCACCTGGCTGGAGAAAGCCATCAAAGCACATGGGTGGCATGAGTACAAACCCATTCATGCCGTGTCCATCACTTGGAGGTTGAACACCTCATCTACTTGAGGTGGGGACACAGGGGAATTGCTTATAGCCAAGGGCTGCCAGCGGTAGAAGATTCACGTAGATTGGGACAGAATGTAAATTAATCATGGGAGCTGCTGTCAAATAACTTCCAGCAAAAACACTTCTTAATCCAGAAGAAGTGGACCTTGCGCTGGTTTTAAGTCAGAGAAATGTGAGCAGCAGGGCGAGGGAGGGGATTGTCCCCCTCTGCTCCGCTCTGGTGAGACCCCCCCTGGGGTGCTGCACCCAGCTCTGGGGTCCTCAGCACAGGACAGACACGGAGCTGCTGGAGCGGGGCCAGAGGAGCCCCGGAGATGGTGCGAGGGCTGGAGCAGCTCCCGTGCGAGGACAGGCTGAGAGAGTTGGGGGTGTGCAGCCTGGAGAAGAGAAGGCTCCGGGGAGACCTTCTGGCAGAACTTCTGGGGGGTCTCCAGGAAAGATGGGGAGACCCTGGGCCAGGGTGCCCAGAGAAGCTGTGGATGCCCCATCCCTGGAGGGGTTCAAGGCCAGGCTGGATGAGGCTTTGGGCAACCTGGGCTAGTGGGAGGTGTCCCTGCCCATGGCAGGGGGTGGCACTGGGTGCGCTTTGAAGTCCTGTCCAACCCAAACCCTTCTGTGATTAGAACATTATTTATTAGCTGTGGGTTTTTTAGGCTGTAGTGTGTTATCAGAGCATTTTTTTTTAAGGGATACGGTGACACAGGTCAAATGCAAGAATTGGCAGAGTCTGAGCTGTGGTTGGAAAAGCGTTTCTGAAATCAGGACTGAGCCTTTTTTCACGGTTTTTATGAAAAAGGCCTGAAACAAATCTCTTGCTCACCCATTTCCAAGCACACACTGGAGATGAAAAACAATCTCTCGCCCTGCGCTTTGACTTCGTGGCTTTTCGCTTGGCTGAGATGTTTATTCTGAAGGCTTCGCCTCAAAAGAGCTGTGGGATTTGAAAACTTCTGCACAAAGCCCTCTTTTCAGCTAAGTGTTCGGTAGTCATCGGAGTGAAATAGATGCTTGCGTAATGAACACAAAGCCGCGCTTTGTGGCCGTTTTGCTAAACCCTTTCTCCTCTGAATTGCCAAGTTTTCAGTCTCCTGCTTGTCTTAAAATCAGCGGATCCCCAGGCTCGGGAGCTTTCCAGGGTTGATGAAGCAGAAATGAGTGTTTCATTGCCAAAAACGTTTTGGTGCTGTCTTCTCCACATCCCAGTTGAAATTTTATTTATTTTGCAAGGTTATTTAATAAAGCCCGTTCCTGCAGATGACTCTGTAAGGAATCCGTTGTGTTTGGTTTGGTTTGATGTGCTTCTGGTAGGTTCTTTAGCTGCATTTCTTCCCCCTGAAAATTTTACATGAAAGAAGTTTTGTTCCTCTAGACGTGTGCTGGCCACCCTCGAATTCCCCTGAAGGATATAACGCTGGAAGAGTAGACTGGAAAAAGCACCATAGCATAAAAAAAAAAATAATAAAATTTATGAATAGCTTGTCCTGGCAACATCCTCCCTGCTCGGCCAGGGATGTGAATCCAGCAGCGTTCCTGAATATTGACCTGGACCTTCTAAAATATCTCTTGGCCCCAGCCACCAGCTCCACCACCAAGTGGGGATGGCCAAGGGGACCCCCAAGTGAGACCAATTCCCTGCAGGACGTGGAATTTTTTTGGGGGGGTGGTCTGTCTTGCTTCTTGTACATCTCTGACCCCATCCTTGGGAGGCTGGAGTTTCTATTAGAAAATAAATTGAAACAACCCCCAGAAACGCTGCGTCGCTATCCAAACAAAATACTTCTCTTTGCAAAATCTTGATGAAATCCACACCTTCCCCTGGAACGATTTTATTTCGGCTCCGTTTAATTTTCCAAATTAAAAAGAAAGAAAAAAGAAAAGAGTAGGAAATTTTCAAGTATTTTAAAGAGCTGCAGCAATTGCCACATTTAGGGAAGATTTGGTTTCCTTTAGCTGTATACACCTTGGGTCTCCAACCCTTCCAGCCCAGGTCCCTCTGCATTCAGTGGAGAGGACGAGAGATGTCCCCAGAGAGACACTTAGCCCATTTTTGGGGACAGACTCCCCATGGGTGCCTGTCTGTCCTACCAGGAGGGCTGGAGATGAATCCTGCTTGGGATGTCCTTTGTGCTCATGAGGAAGAGGAACCCAAGGCGGAGGTTGAAGATCTGTGCTAGTGGAAGATGTCCCTGCCCATGGCAGGGGGTGGAACGAGATGAGCTTTAAGGTCCCTTCCAACCCAAACTGTGATTCTACGAAAAGGGACCCACCTGCCATGTAAAAGTGCAAGTGGACCTCCTCTTGAGCCAAAAAGTTGCTTGCACCCACAACAAAGACGAGAAAGAGGTGGATTCCTCAACCCAGATGTTGAAGACAGTCAAGAAGACCATGAGAGAACAAGGAAACAGAGGGAGAAACCCTGGAAATTGGGGTTGGCACAGGCGGACAGCCCCTGGGCAACCCCTTCGTGACGGCAGCGTCTACAGCCTATCCTCCCCCCAGCAGAAAGGAGCCCCCAAGGTCAGCGAGGGCTGGGTTGTCCATCCGCCCTGGTCTCTTCTCCCTGAAAACAGCCGGATCAGCCTCCAGAAGTTTCCTCCTGATAGTTCAATATGGAATAATCCACCCCAAACCTTGTTAGCAGCTTTATAAGCACAAAACCACAAAGACTTTGATTTTTTTTCCCCACCTTTGTCCTGGTGGGTTTTCTCCCTTTCATTAAAGATGCTTAACCTCCCCCGTGCTTTGATTCTTGCTGTATTTTATCGCTACAAGATTTTGCAAGCAAGCAGTTCTGCAGATTAATTAAGGCTTGGGTTACTGATTTTTTTTTTTGAAAGCAATGCAAATAATTGTCCATTGCTTTAGATTTAGATTGGGGGTAACGAAAGCCCTGGTCAATCTTCTTTGTGCCAGCCAGCCTTTTGTTTGCTCCTCCGACGCTCCCTCTGAAGTGCAATCCTCATCTTTAACCGATTTGCTTTCTCTAGGAAAAAAAAAATAATAAAAAAAATCCTCTGATCATTTTCATCCCTCCTCGCCAGATCCTTTTGTTACGCAGCTCAACGCTCAAGCAAGAAAGCCATCGCCGCCGTCTCGACATTTAAATTTCATTTCTCTCTTTGTGATTCTTAAAAATGCTTTTTAAGAATTTCCTAGCATCCAGAAAGCTGACGGGTCATTTTGCAATTGAGAATAAAAAAATCTTCCAGTGCATAAACACTAAATTAGCGAGAAAATGGTGAAGATGAAAATTGGTCCTTCTCGACCCAACTCCTCTTGTGCAGAAACCTCCATCCTCCCCATGAACAATCAACCTCCATCCTCCCCATGAACGATCCTGCAGCTCTCGAAATCACTGCCATTTAATTTCACGGCAGGGTTGGGGTTTTTTTCCCCATTATTTGGAGATTTGTCTCGTAGGAGGCATGGCTCAGAGCCCTCAGCTTGGTGTGCAGCCGGGAGGAAGGATGCTTCCGTGGCCTCTGCGATGCTCAGACCAGCCGGGGATGCACAAGTTAGTGGAGAAAAAACAACCCCAGTGTGATGCTGGGAGTGAGGACAGCATCCATCAACGTTATTTTTAGAGGCAGAGCAAAGGCTACAGAGGCAATCCTGGCTCAGACCTTTCTGAAAGTTAGAGGCTGCTTTTTTTTTTTTTAACGTGCAACTCCCTGACAGTTTTTATTGAATTACATTTTTTTTTTTAAGATCCTCATTCTGCTGCAGGGAAGATGCCACATTAATAACGGTGGAAAGCAGACGTGGGCTCCACCTCCCAGCATCACACCCAGCGTTTAGTGGTCGCTTCTCTATAGAAAATGGACTTTAAGGGGCCAAAAAATAGGAATTTTTGAGACACCACTAACGCAAAAGAAGGTCCATAAAATATTCCGGCAGTGGGTAGGTGTGACAGAGAGGGCAGCGTCCTCAACTGCGGTAAATGGAATTGAGTTAAAATAATCCTGTGGTTCAGTGGCTGAGTTAAAACCAGTCGTCTGTGTCGGTCCGGAGAGCGTTCACTCAATGGAATCAGCTGCTGTCATACAGGAGGCTGGAAAAAACCCCGCCACGGAGAAGAACACGCTGCTGGGGTTCATGCCATCCATCAAACACACTGAGCAGAGGGGCTCAGCTTTATTTTTAAAATCTTGGATTCTGAAACAGCAGACTAATTCTCGATGTGTTTTGAAGCCGTTTTAGATGTTGAGCCTTTAGCTGCCCCGCTGCAGAGATGCGGGATGGTCCCAGCAGAACTGATGCTCTCAATCGCATCCCATCCATCGGCAAGGTTCTTCTGCTTCAAAGCTGGGAGGAGGGTAACAGATACTGGCAGAAATCCCTAAGGTTCAGCTGAAAAAGCAATCACAAACCAGAGTTTCATCTCCTTGGCTATCTGATTCTCCAAATATAGGTTAACCAGGCAAATGTGCCCCTGGATACTACTCGGAGTAGAGGTTGGAAAGGGTGGGAAGAGCATCCTTCGCTTGTGTCTTCTGGATTTGTGGGATATAATTGCAAGGGAGCTGTCAGTCTTAAAAGAAACGGCTCTTTACAAGCTTGGTCGCCCTCTCTGGTCCACCCTAAAGATGTTCTCAGATGAGCACTCTCTGGTTAGAACGATATAAGCTCACAGGATGGTTTGGGTTGGAAGGGACCTTAAAGCTCATCTCGTTCCACCCCCCTGCCGTGGGCAGGGACACCTCCCACTAGCCCAGGTTGCCCAAAGCCTCATCCAGCCTGGCCTTGAACCCCTCCAGGGATGGGGCATCTTGCCCCAAACCTCAAGAGTTTGGCTTGGTTTCCATGCAAGATCTTAGCAAGAGATCCACCACTGAGCGAAGATGATGACTACTGTCTGCTTCATCCCCTGGTGTGGTTCACCCCACGTGAAGAGAAGCGCGTTGGTGGTGGTTTATTTTCAAACGCCTGCTGCTTACCCGCCATCCACTTTCATCCTTGATGTCCTGCAGACACGCTGGAAGCCAGCGATGCTCACGCTCTTCTGTTGACCACATGGTTCCCAAGATCTTGGGATCCACATGGAAAACTAAAGGATTTAGCGCCCCAGAGTTTGTAATTGCCTCAATCAGAGAAGGGTTAGGAGACATGGAGAGGAGCTTGGAGAAGTCTAGAGTCTCTTTGGTCCCTGCAAGACCAGCAGCAGCGAGGAAAGGAAATCAGTAACTGGAACCAGTCTTGATTCCTCCCTCTCTCAGTGTCGGGTATCTGGGGAACCTTTGCTGATGTTTGAGCACCAGGAGGATGATAAATTCTTCACCAGCTTATTTCAAACCGACCCTTCCCAAGGCACAGGTAACAGCCAGCAAAGCTCAGCCAAAGGAGCCCAATGTCAAGCAAGGGAATTAATTTCTTTCCATCCCAATTTATTGAAACATCACGAATTTCTGCCTTATGTGGTTTTTCTGTTACTTTTTTCTGTATTTTTTAGAAGGAGAGACACAAGATCACTGCAAAAAAGCAGCATTGCAAACTTTGCTGCTTGCAGTAAGCCTGGTTATTTAGGACAGTGTTATTAAAAAAAAATAATTTTCCTTTCAAGTATGTAAAAATGAGCTTCTAAAATCACTCTACCGCAGAGACACGAGGGACGCCAATTTAAAAAGGAAAAAAAAAAAAGTAATAATGTATATCTTCATTAAGCCTGGTGCATGTTCCCTCCCAGGCATTCTGTCTTCCTGAGTTGGTTGTTTTGTTTTAACTTCCTTCACTAAAGCATTTTTATTTTCCTGAAAGTAGGGCACGCACTTTTCGCATGGAGGCTGGCTTGTGCTTTAACCACACTGATTAATAATTCAGGGGAGAAGAGCACTTTGCAGCCGTTCCTTCAGTGCCCTTACAGAACAGCTATTTCTAAAATCAGCCTTGGAAATTTGGGGTCTCTGTGGGGACATTGTGGGTCAGGATGGAGGCTCTGAGCCACCCTTCTGGGTCCTCCCCGGAGGATGCGTTGCTCTGCAGAGGCAACGTTGGCATCGTCTTTTCCCCCGTAAGTGCTCTGAGTCATCCTCTATAGGTGCCCGCTGACTATTTAGGGCCATGGATGGGTCCCCTAAGGTGGGTATGTCTTGGGGTCTGGTGGGTTGAATATCCCGTAGAGCTTCGCAAGGCTTTCTAAGAACAAACGCTCCCATGACGGTAATGGCACTGCCTGGGAATGGAGCTTATTGCAAACTTTGGACGAGGCTCAAGGCTGGATCTCGAGGCTCAAGGCTGGATCTATAAGGTTGGCAGAGGGACGCAAGAAATCTATATCCCATATACACTGGATCATCCACTTCGTCCTTTCGTTGCGATTCTGTACTCCAGTTAATTCATGAGATTTTCGTCAGGCACATCTGGTTCATTTTTTTTCTCTTTTTTACTTAAAATATGTCCTGGGCATTACCACGTTGGCTAGAGTTCCTCGTGGGGAGACAGGCCAGACCCAACCCATGCTCAGTTCACGTTGCTTGCTCAGTTCCCACCAACAGATCTGCCAGGGATCCAACAGATAATGAACAAAATCCGTTTATTTTCCAATGAACAGCGTAGGCGAGAGGCGAAACCAAATCCAGACAAGGGAGTAGACCTTAAATGATGCCAGATCGCCGTGGTTGGATTGTAACCTCTCTGCATCGTAGCTCTTGCAAAGGACCAGGAGATATTAATGTTCCTAGAAGCCTCCTTGGTTCACCTTTTGTGTAGTTTTTAAGTGATGGATTCTCTGAGGATCCGTGATTTAATGGCTATAGCCTGCAAGCTCCCAACCATCTCAGACTCAAATTATCTTGATTTCTGGTAGGTCTGATGTGGAGGGGAGAAGATGCTGAGACATGATTCATATAACATCTAAATAAATTATCTCATCAGTCTTGGAGATGAAAACCTCTATGAAATCCAGAGGCAAAAAAAATAATCTGATTTTAAATAAAAGCTTAGAGTGAAAGAGTGTTTCTGTCTCAGTGCTGGGAGCGAGCTCTCCGGTGGGATGTTCAGGAGAGCAGTCTACCACAGAAAATAGAGCAAGGTGGTTTGGAAATCTGTAATAACTCATAAACCTTTGGGAAGGGGCACAGGCATGGAGCAGAAGATGATGAGTGCTTGGGCAGAGGAGAAATTGCAGTCTGGATCTCTCACTTCCTACGAACCTTCTGGTTTTCCCTTGAAGCAGGTGAAGAAGGAGGAACATCATCCAGCCAGATGTTGCACCCATAACCATCTCCGCACAGCTGATGATTGCCATCACTGCTGGGTGTCCTCCGTGCTCCCGTATTTCTGTCCCACCCTAGGAGAGCGGGCTTCTGAGGTCTTGGTGGACCAACAGACCTGCAGCAGTGCTTCTCTGCTCTCTCTGGGTGGTGGTGGCCAACCGTTAGGACCTATGGCATGGGCTGTGGCACCAGCGTTGCTTCCACCTTGGCCTCCTCAATCAGTCGTCCCCAGCTTCCAGCCCTGGGGCACTCCAGCTTCACAGTTATGTCTTCAGAGATGGATGGGAGTTGGAACTAGATGGTCTTGAAGGTCCCTTCCAACCCAAACCGTTCTGTGATTCTGTGATTTTAATGAAGAGTCTGAGCAGACACAGAAGCTCTGGAGGGGCTTCGAAACATCATTGCTCTTGCCTTTGGGCTGCAGAAAGTTCTACAAGGTCCTCTCTTGCCCAAAGATCCTTTTATTTTTTCTCCAGAAGTCTCTGGAGTTGGCAGATCTGACCCAAAATCCCTTTACCCCGTCTCTGGGGAAATCCTGCCTGTCCCTAATGCCACCCGTGGGGGGACAAGAGGACAACAGGGACATACCCTGACCTCCAACCTTCTAGAGATCTTGGAGAATTCAGTAATTCGGTGTAGAGAGAGTGTGTCAACAGTCAACCTTCTGTGTTCACAAAAAATACCTTTAAAGAAGCCATAAATCGGTGATTTCCTTTGATTCCAGCATGATTTTACCTTCTTTACCCTCCATAATTTCACAGCGAGGTCGAATCACCAAGCGGCTTGCTGGGATCAACCCTCGCTTGGTTTTCTTTCCTTAGTAGCTGGGTTTGTGAAATGCTGCGGTACATGGGAAACCTGGAGATTATTTGTTTTATAACGAGTTAGAGCGGCTTGTTAAGCTGTAATAATGGGCTGAGTCTTGCCAAAGATGTCTGGGGGTTGTTCAGCCTGGAGAAGAGAAGGTTTGGTGAGACCTTCCAGCACCTTCCAGTGCTGAAAGGGGGCTACAGGAGAGATGGGGGGGCTCTGGCTCAGGGGGTGCAGGGACAGGATGAGGGGGAAGGGGTTGAAGCT
>WKFP01015543.1:39164-50712 GCA_011057875.1 Pterocles orientalis | reverse complement strand
TGCCTCTAAAGGTTGGAAATTCAGGGGCTGCGTATCCTTGGTGCAGGGACATCCCATCCTCGCGGCAGGTCACGCTTCATTTAGATGCTGGACGTGCCATGAGATCTTACGGTTCTTCGGTGCCAGGTAACAAGAATCGGATTGCGCAGTGTTATCATGGGACGTGCTTAAAGCCGCTCTTTCTTTTTGGAGAGCAAAACTGGTGGAGGGTTTGGAGGTTGACCTCATATTCATACAAGTCAATCGGTGAAGTTACCTTGAAAGGAAACAGAAGAAGAGTGGAGATCCTTATGGGATGTCCTCACTCCAGGGAAAATCTTTAAAAAAAAGACAAATAGGATCAGACTTGGATCTTGAGCTGGATTTTCCTGGAAGGAAAATATTATTTTAGAAGCACCAGACAGCTCAGAACTGAACACAAATAGCAACAAAACCCCAAAGGGACACCCACAGCCAGCAGGTCAGCTGATACCATGTTATCCTTTAGGTTATTTTTTATTAGGGATATTTTTAGAGACAAATTTTCATATTTTGAAAAAGATCCTTTATTTTCATTTCTTACCCATATACTCAGCATCTCCTGAATGCTGCAAGATAAGTTCAGGTTTCTTTAGACCTTCGATAAAGTGTGACTCTGAGCCTGGGATGCTCCAGCTAAACAGCCTGATGGGATGATGGGAAGACTGAGGGATGCTCAAGTCCATTTTCTTTTCCTTGCATCCTAACAGAAGACAAAAATTACTGCAATCTGCCCTATCGCAAAGTTGAAAATATTGCAAGGGACATTTCCCTGGCTGCCCAACCGCTGCCGTTCCAAGCTCCCACTGCTCCGTGTGCCTTACCAGCAGCCCACCGTGCCTGTTTACCATTAAAAAAAAAAGCTTTTTTTAATGGCAATAAAGCAGATTTGTGGCTTTTGTCACTAATACAAATAGACTGCAGGGAGCAGGACAAGTCTGAACGTGCTTGAGCATCACTTGGGGTTGCCTCTCCCACCTGCAAGATGGTCACAACGCTCCTTTGCGGGAGGAGAAACTGTTCGGCACTATCCACCTTGATGGAATACCTAAAGACGTGCATCATTTTCGCCTCTTACTATTAAGGTTTGGACCATCGGTCTTGCTGCTTGGTCATTGTTTGGGGTCATAGGCAGGCAACAGCAATACTGTGCCATGAAATTAGATCCTGCAGCAATTAAATTCTCATTTTGCCCATCACGCCTTGAGCAAAAAGGGTGAAAGGACCAAAATCTGGGGAGGAGAGAAGGAAAAACATTATTCTCGTCAAGTGGATGTATAGAGTCGGGTAAGTAGGTGTAGGGATACTCCTCTCTTAGGTGATTTAAGTGGTGGTTGAGTCCCATCAAGTCGTGCCTTGACCATTGGGAAAACTCATCAGCTCTTTGCCCAGTGGAGGCGGCTTGGAAGGAGCCGCCGCCAGGCTGGGTGGAGGATACAGCCCTAGCTGCTGTGATCGATTAGCCAGGGGCTGGATGCTGGACTTGGAGATCTTGGCTTGGTGGCTTTCATGGGGCATCAGCAGATGGTGGTGCATCTCGGTACATCTCCTCCATGCTGGGTGATGCCCATCATGAATGGTGGCTTGGGTTGCTCATGTACTGGATGGATGGACTTTGAGGCTGTAAATCCTCACCCTAACCTTGGACCACTCTTGTCTTTGCCAGGGTACACCGCGGGGACTCCCTACAAGGTCCCACCGACCCAGAGTAACAACGCACCTCCTCCCTACTCGCCGTCTCCGAATCCATACCAAACCGCGATGTACCCCATCAGAAGTGCCTACCCACAGCAGAACCTGTACACCCAGGTACGTGCCTCTCGCCAGCCACCACGGCAGGTCACCACCTCGCTCAATGACTTGCAAACGCAGTTTGAGGTTCTTGCACGGCTTTGTCCTTGGCGGTCAGGGCTGAGCACCCATGTCCTAGTGGGATGGAGGGGCTTGTGGTGGGGCTTGGGGGGTCTCTAGGATGCTGGGGGTCTCTCTCCTGGCTTCTCCATTGGATTCTCTGGATGAGACACCACCTTGCACTGTTGTCGATGTGCAGTGGGGTCAATGCAGTGGCATCCCTGTGCCTCAGCCAAGTGGGGAATCAGGTCCCTTCCTCCAAATTCACTGACTGTCGGAGCTTGCTGGCTCCAGTATGGTCCCTGCACCCACTTCTCCCTACGCTCCCCAGCTCTCAACACTGCTCTTCCCTGGGGCCACAGATGAGTCTGGGCCACCACAAGGTCCACTTGCTGGTGGCTGTTGGCAGCTCGACTCACATCACCCTCCTGCCATCTCCCATGGAAAAGCCCCTGTGTCACTGCACGAGGACAGTCTACTTCAGGCATGACCCAGCTTCGTGTCCTCCTCCTCCCTGAGCACCTGGATGGGTTTCCAGTGCCGTCTTCTCTGCTCCTGTGTTGCCACTGCCTCCAGCTATACGCTGGAGCTAAGATCCTCCACAGGGATGCAATTTAGGGCAGATGTCCTCCAAAAAATCACCTTGATGCCCCTTCCCACTGAAGATCACAAGATCCTTGGGGCAATGTGTCCCTACAGCTTCTCTAGCTTTCCCCTTCCTCTTTAACACCAATAACCAACTTCTCCAGCAGCTACAACCTCACGGACTGGTTGCTCCATGCCTTGCTGAGACTGGAGCATCTCTTCTTGCTGATTTTGTCCACCATCACCTCTCCTTCCATGAACTGAGCGTTGCATAAACTGCTGGGGACCAAACACGCGGGAGTTTTGACAGCCTGGAAGGGAACAATGGCGAGGAGGAGATGCTTTGGTAGATCCTTTCAGCACGTCATGCTCGCAGTGCTCACCGCCTGGGATGTTCCTTCTCTGGAGCTGGTTTCTCAGTCCTCTTCATGAGGCTAATTGATCTTGGCACGTCCTTCTCATCCCTGAGGAAATGCCTTTCAGCAGCTGCAATTTGTCCTATTGACCTTTGTAGCTTCTGAAAGAAAGAAGTAATTGAATAGTTCACCTGCATCTCCTTCTTTTCTCAATCCACACCTTCAGAGGTTCTCTACTGGCTCTCACTAACGTGTGACAAAATCTCTCTTCATTGTTCTTTTTCTGTTGGCTTCTTTCTTTTATTCCCATGCGTCCTTCCTGCCTTGTTTCAAACCCCCGCGGGTCTCAGCAGCCTGAATTTTGGAGCCCATCTGTCTCCCGTTGGAAACCCTACAAGATGACCCACTTCCCAGACCCAAGGAAGCACCTTGGGACCAGCCGAGAGCCATGGCTTCTCCTTTTCTTCCATCTCTTGTTCATTTTCTATGCCAGCAGCCAAAGTCTTGTGGGTCCATGTCCCATTTCATCCCACCAAAGGGAGGTTTGTCCCTGATAAGTTGACTCTCCAACCTATGATGGTGATCCCTCTTCCAGTCTTGGTGCTGTCATCCATCCCAGCAACCATCCCACGTGTCCATTTGAAAGTCTTTTGGGTCCATGCCCTGTTTCATCCCACCAAATGGAGGTTTGTCCCTGATGAGTCGACTCTCCAACCCATGGTGCTCTTCCAGTCTTGGTGCCTTCATCCATCCCAGCGACGATCCCACAGCTTCAGGTTCAGCTTCTTCTGTGCTTGTCCAGGTCCCCAGGCACAGGAGCTCGCTTTGGGGAAGGACCAGCCCTTTGGCAGAGCTCGAATGATGGCCCAAGGGCAGCTCTTTGTACCAGCAGCTACGTGTGATGCCTCCTTGACTTAATATTGTTTCTGCAACACATCTGGAGGAGCTGAGAGCTTGAAGTCTCAAAGTGAAGGACCATCATAGCTTAGGCTCACGATGCAGGCTGGGTTTGGGAACCTCTGATGTCCCATAGAATAATTAAGGTTGGAAAAGACCTCAAGGATCATCAAGTCCAACTGTCAACCCACCACCACCTAACCCACCATGTCCTGAAGCATTTTGTTCAGGGGGTAGGTGGTGGGGCTGGACTGGCCCCAAGAGCATCGCCGCTCTGCTACCCACTGCACACAGAGCTGGTGATTGCCTCTAGATAAAACACCGGGCTTCAAGTCACTGCTTTGGCTTTCGATCAAGTGACAAAGATGATGGTGGTTTGTTTTTTTGGGTTTTTTTTCCCCTTCTCAAACAGGGAGCGTATTACACCCAACCAGTGTACGCGGCACAGCCTCACGTTATCCATCACACCACCGTGGTTCAGCCCAACAGCATCCCATCGGCCATCTATCCAGCTCCGGTTGCTGCGCCCAGGACCAACGGTGTGGCCATGGGGATGGTCGCTGGGACCACCATGGCAATGTCAGCAGGTAAGAAGGAAAGGTTGATTGTGTTTTGAGACATATTTTCATCTCTCAGGTGGGATGTAGCCAAACAACCTCTGCAGAAGGCTTGTCCTGGATGAAAATTCACTCCTGATACTGATCTAACTCACTTTTTAAGCTAGCAGAGGAGACCTTCCGTTTGGCTCACCCTACAAGGATGCACTCTTGCATCCTTAAATATATTATTCTTTCCTCTGTCTGTTCTATAAATAGAGAAATAACCAAATTTGTCCTTCGACTACTGTTGTATTTCCATCCTCAAATTCCTTTCCTAGGATACTTATGGTCTTGCTGCGTATATTTGACAAAATGAACGTTAACTTTGGCTTATATATCCCAAATCCTCTGCATCTCGTGTGCAGGATTGCTTCCAACTGCAATTAATTGACAGCACAGTAAGTAAGGACATGGGCTGCTTTTATTTTTCCCAAAGCCTGTATTTTTCTCATTAACAATTCTTAGGATTGTATATTGAATTATGCCAAGAAATGCGTCATTCATCCTTTCGCATCTGCATTAGCTGTGAAATAAGACTCTGTTCCAGGACACAATCCCCGGTGCGAGCAGAGATATTGCAGCCTGGGTATGACGAGAACCATTCTGCGAGAGATTTACTCTTGCTTATACTGACAAGTGAATAGATGTAATTAATGCACGGGGGATGTCTTAAAATTTAGTGAGCAGTATTTGTAGAGAGATACCCAGAAATTGAGAATACGGTTGCTTCAAGCACCCACTTACTGTCAGAACAGAGAAATTTGGGGAGTAATTCCCAAATTAAAACTCAGAGTAATTCTCCATCCCCATGTCTGCTGAAGGCATCGTGCAAATTCTCGCCTAAAATCCTTCTGTGTATCAGCTGTAGACCTAAAAAAAAGATGCTGCACCAGACAAGTCCTGTTTCATGGTTGGGAGAGGATCAATCCTGCTGCGTCCCAAGGCTCTTGGCTCCATGGGTATAAATGAAGCCAAAGAGAGATGGGAGATGAGTGGCAAAGCTCATCTTAATTTTTCCTGGAAGACATGTTTGTTTGGGTTTTTTTTGTCATCTCCTTTTGCAACCGTCATCCCTTCCAGTTTGATCCGTAGATGTTTCAGATGGTTGCAAGGATCTGCTTCAGCAGGTGGAAGATGCCAGTGGGTTAGTGACCAGCTCTGCTGCTGATCTTTAGGGACAAGGAAAATTGGAAAAAGATGAGTTAAGGGCTGAAAATAACATGGAAAATATGCTGGAGCCTCAGGTGGGTTTATTCCCTTCATGGCGCTGGATGATACCAACCACATGAGTCAAACACCTTTGATTCCGGTCTTGTGGGCAGAATAATATTTGGGAGAACTGAAGAAGAAAAAAAAAAAGGCAGCTGATGCTGTGCCTGCCCCTTGGATGCCATCTGCAGCATCGTCCCCTCAGGGTACCACTCCCCTGGTGGAGCTCCCTCCTCCTTTGCTCAGTATTTCTCTGTGCCGTTGCAGGAACCTTGTTGACCACCCCCCAACACACCGCCATCGGAGCACATCCAGTTTCCGTGCCAACGTACAGGGCTCAAGGAACCCCCACCTACAGCTACGTACCTCCACACTGGTAAACCCACTGGCCAATTCATGTAAGTGCTGCCGCTGCAGGTCTTGGTCTGCAGTCGAACACTGTGAGAGTGGAAATTTTCATGTTTTAAAAGTTTTTGAATGTATCACACTCTTTCATGGAATCATGAAATGGGTTGGGCTGGAAAGGACCTTAAAGACCATCTCATTCCAACCCCCCTGCCATGGGCAGGGACACCTCCCACTAGCCCAGGTTGCCCAAAGCCTCATCCAGCCTGGCCTTGAACCCCTCCAGGGATGGGGCATCCACAGCTTCTCTGGGCACCCTGGCCCAGGGTCTCCCCATCTCTCCTGGAGACCCCCCAGAAGTTCTGCCAGAAGCTCTCCCCGGAGCCTTCTCTTCTCCAGGCTGCACACCCCCAACTCTCCCAGCCTGTCCTCGCACGGGAGCTGCTCCAGCCCTGGGTCCATCACGCCCAATTAACGGGCAACGTGTTGATGGGAACGCGTGATGCCGCACAGGCAGCAGCACGGATCTCCTCCAGCCCAGGAGGTTATCCGAAATCTCTCCTTGCTGCCCACATTACACTGGGCTAATCCTGCCCATGACAAATTATCCTGCTATTAGCATCCCATCTGCATATTTTTAATCCTGTGCGTTGGATACCACCACCAAGCTGCCGCTTTCTCAGCTCCATGCCCAAGCCACTGCCCGCAGGGTGGCACGAGGGATGGTTAAATCCCCTCACAGGGGGCAGGAGGGGCAGAGGAAAGGAGAACAGCCCTGTCTGATCCTGCACCACTTCCTTCTAACCCCTTTTTTTTTAATGTTTTGCTCTTTTCCAGATCCGGAGTCAAACATTGTATGCAACTACACAAGTCTTACATCGGTGCTGTGGCCGCTGTACTGCAGCACCTCGTCTGTTTGCAAGAACAAAAGAGAAAACAAAACAAAACAAAAAAAAGTGCAAGGGTCACTTTATGCATTCTTTAGTGGTTTTTGTAAAAGCTGCTTTTTCTAATCTTCTGCCTCCTTTTTATTTTTTTTCCCTTCCTCTCCCCGCTACCTCCTCCCCAACCCACATAAATTGTGTAACACACATACTGACACTGAGCAATAGTAAAGTTCTCTCTTTGGTCCTCTCATTCGAAAGCTCAGAATAATTCACTTTTCCAGCATTGCCCAGCTGAGTGGTGCAAAGATCCCCCCACTTCTTGTTCGTTTGGGTTCTTTTCGTTATTTTTTTTTTTTCTGTTGTCGGTGTTGTTGACGAGAGCCTAGATTTTTCTTTGGCTAGTAAAAGTGGTTGATGTTCAGGGTACTATGTGAAAAGCACAGCGCTGGTAGGCAGGCTTATTCCCATTTGGTTTGGGTATTTTTAGTTGAAGAATATAAATTATTTAATCTTCCATAACATATTACAAGAAAAAAAAAAATTGGTGTCTTCCAGATAGCTGTCGTGATAGATGATAAATGCGTTCTCTGCAGTGAAATTCTGAACTCATCCTTTCTTTTGTAGGAGTAAGAGAATATAAATATCGTTAGCGACGTAACACACTTGTCTTAGGAAGTAGGAGGATTGGTCACCAGCGGGTCTTTGGGCTGCTTTTTCCAAGTGGGCAAACAGATCTTTGGTGATGGGAAGAGAGCAGCGGAGAGATGTGTGCCATGGGAGTATCTTGCATCTCTTGGGAAAATGAGATGCTCCCCATCAGCCACATCCTGGGGCTATGCGAGGGAGAAGGCAGCTCCTTCCTTGCATGGTCACCGTTTGCAGAAGACTTGTGCTGGGTGGCTGTTGAAGGAAGCAAGGACATGTCCAAGGGTTGGTCTGAAGACCTTCTCCAGGTCCAAGGGTTGGTCTGAAGAGCTTCTCCAGGTCCAAGGGTTGGTCTGAATAGCTTTTCCAGGTCCAAGGGTTGGTCTGAAGAGCTTCTCCAGGTCCAAGGGTTGGTCTGAAGAGCTTCTCCAGGTCCAAGTGTTCATCTGAAGAGCTTCTTGAAGTCCAGAGGTTGGTTTGAAGAGCTTCTTGAGGTCCAGGGGTTGGTTTGAAGAGCTACTCAAGGTCCAAGGGTAGGTCCAAAGAGCTTCTCAAGGTCCAGGGGTTGGTCTGAAGAGCTTCTCCAGAGTCTGGTTGTGTGGGGAAAGAGGGTGGCTGGTTGATGGAGAAGAGTCTCTGAGGTAGGACGAGGGGGAAGATGGGTGGCTTCATCTTGCACCCGTGCCATCAGCAGGGCTGAGACCAAACCATGATGCCTCCGTGGTGATGAAGGTGGCCCTCCATTCCTTGGCATACGGCTGGGCTTGGAGACTTTGAGGAGGAACATTCATCCACGTACAAATCCTGGAACTGTAGAGAAAAGCTGGTGAGGGGGAGGATGTCCAGCTGCTCTGCTTGATGAGCAGGGAGGAGCAGGGGGAAGAGGAAGCAATAGCAATAAACACGTCGCCTTTCTCATGGAAGGCACCTGAGAAAAGGCGAGAGCAAGGAAGGTGATCCACGGTTGACGTGGACGAGGCTGAGACAATGGTCATGCAGAGGCTGTGGGCATCGGGGTTTGGCTTACCCAAGGGCATAAGGATGTGAAGCCGACTGCAGCCAGACATCTCACCTCGGGGTGTCTGAGTAGAGCAATAAGTTGTATCGAGGGCAGCAGTGAGAGCGTTCATATTTGCAGACAGTGCTTGCGGCCAGTTTGAGTTATTTTTAAATCCTTATCCCTAAACCCAGCACAGAAACAAGGGTTTTCTTCTTCTTTTTTTTTTTTCCCCTAAGAGAAAAAACATCACTGGGTTTTGATTTTTGCCTTGAGCGTGCCAAAAGAGTTGCATTCACAGAGACATTTGCAACTCTCACATCTTCTGGGCTCAAGGTTGTCACAGCGAGCCAAATCCAGAGCCTTTGAAGAGGTCACGTTGGGAGATGTGTGGATGGGAATCCCTCCGGGCGCTGCTTGGTGTGGGTTCCCAACCCATGAGTGGTGTCGAGTCAGCGCCCAGATGTCTCTGTTGGTAGCTCCGTTTTGGTCAAGCCTGGATGACATCTTCAGATGGAGGTGAGGCCAGTGAGGACCAGCTCTGGAGGGTCACCATGACCAGGACACGGTGGTGTAGGGGTCAGACTGGAGGGTCTTGCAGAAGAGCAAGATGACAAGTTGTTGGCATCTGGGTGAGGGTGAGACTTCTTTAGTCTTGGTGATGTCTCCCAGATTGGCTTCTGCTGCTATTGGGAGGAGCTACTGGAGCTCCTTCCCATGAGCATGGTCCAGATGAGGAGAAATAAGCTTAGAGACCCCAAGAGGACTTTTCCTGCTGCTGGTTGGTCCTGAGTGGTTTGTCAGGTTGGATGTTGGCGCTGGTGCTTCTGTAAGGGGGTCGTTTGGTTGATTTTGCTGTTTTTAAAGGAAATTTAGCAATGCTCTGGTTGACCTTCCCAACCTCAAGGGGAACTGTGGGGGTAAAGACTGAACATCAGCGCTGTGGGGTGGGGAAGGTGGGTTCTGTGTAGTACGTTGGGTTGCACTTTGGGTTTGTATAAAAGGAAAAGAGAAGAAAAAAAATAGAATAAAAAATCAGAGGGTTGCCCAGTTGAGCTTGGCAAAGCCAAGATTTAGCATGTAAAGAGCAACGGGACATTTGGAAATACCAATACTACGTCATCCTTCCACTGTTTGTAGCACACTACAGTTAAACCTTGGCCAAAAAAACCCCAAAAAAACACTGAACAGTAGATCACAGGGATCGAAGCACTCTCAAATACCCCTTTTTGCTCTCAGTGTTGACTTCACGTCATGTTATCGGGAGTTGTCCGTCACCATCGAAACACGTAGGACAGAGTAAGCTCTTGCTGACTTGCAGGGTCCAACAAGCTTCATTATCTCAGCCCAGGCTCTGCAGAGGAGGATCTTTCCCAGCAAACCTCCATCAGCAGAGACCATCCAACCAACCCCTGACCTGGGCATCCTTCTCCCTTCACCGCAGTAGGAACAACCGCTAAAATTTTGGCCCTTGGCTAGGAAGGAGACACTAGGCTTTCTCCTGAAAGGAAAGAATACACTCAAGTTGGGTAGAAAGCTCCAGGAGCCAAGCAGGGAGGCCCATAATGAGATCTGGCATGGGGTGGTTGAGTTCTAATTCCTTCACTTGGATCAGTAGATCTGATGCTCCTCATCCCGTGATACCCAGACAGAAATACTCATTAACTCAACCAAAGTGTGAAGAAGTGAAAGTCATCGTCTGTTGGGCAAGAGGCTTTGGTGAGCACGCTTGCCAGCTGGTGTTGGGTTTAGTCTTGCACCACTGCCTGACTCCAGGGCCACCACCTGGCTCTGGGGCCACCACTTGGTTCCAGGCTTGGGTGGCTTCTTCCCAAGGTGGCTTCATGGGGCCGTGGTGGTGGGGAGATGCTCCCTGCCACCCCATTGGGCAAGAGGCTTTGGTGAGCACATTGGGCAACCAATGTTGGGTTTAGGCTCGGAGCACTGCCTGGCTCCAGGGCCACCACATGGCTCTGGGGCCACCACTTGGTTCCAGGCTTGGGTGGCTCCTTCCCAAGGTGGCTTCGTGGGCCGTGGTGGTGGGGAGATGCTCCCTGCCACCGCGTGGGGATGTGGGGCTTGAGGCCAGCAGTGACCTGTAGCCCTCTCCCCTTCCCCACGGAGGGACGTGGGTTTCCAGAGAGACGGAAGGACGGGAGGAAAGCCCAGAATCCCCCCAAGCCCTTTTCTTGGCCAAGTCATGGCTTAAGTGAAGGTCTTGGGGAGGTCACAGCCTGGTGAGGGACACACTGATGGGGGCCACCAGCTTCTCGAATATTTCATTCCAGCAAAGCTTTGCTGGTGTCAGTTGAGGAAAAGGGTTTCTCACGGTGAAGCATCACACGGGGGGGTAGCAGGGAAGAGCAGGAGGGGTTAAACCATCCTTAGCAGCCAGCAAAGTGTCTCGGAGATTAAAATCCCAGCTAAAAAGGATGGAAAATAATAAAAATAAGATTTTTTTTGGGGAAAGGCATTTTAATAGTGGTGGTGGTCCCCAAACCGAGCCCGTCCCCATCACGCCTCCAAGCAGCTGAACCCTCTGGGCAAGGATTTCCTCCTGGATTTTAGGAATAAGAACCCAGGCCAGCTTTTTTTTGTTGTTTTTTTCCTGTAATTTGAAGATGTAATTACCGTGAAGTGTTATTTGAAGGGTTTTGTTTTCGTGATGGATGGTTCAGAGCATCAGGATTTCCCCCTCCCAGCTGTCAGCATCCCACTGGGTATGGTCCTTCCCGCGGAGCCCCCCCACTTTTCCCATCCTCTCCTGCATCCCAACCGATGCATCCCCCCCCCAGGGAATTTGGGATGATGTGGACCCCGACCGGAGGGCTTGACGTCACGTCTTGCTTTCTTAGAGGGAGGAAAATTTCGATTATTTTCCATTGGAAAACCCAACCAGCCGACAATAGCAATAAAAGCCGCTGGATACCCATAAATCCAGGTGGGGGGGGTTTTTTTGGGGGTTGTTTTGGTTTGGGTTTTTTAATTATCAATAGTTCCAGGCTCCCTGAAACGCCCTCTGCCCCTTCTCCCTTTGCTGCGAGCGCCGGGTCGGCTCCTGAGCCCATCGGGCTACCGGCAGGATCAGGCTCCAGGTATTTTCTAGAGAAAAAAAACAAAAAAAAAAAAGGGCAAAAAAAAAAAAAGGCGGTTGAGGAG
>WKFP01015540.1:1248209-1261789 GCA_011057875.1 Pterocles orientalis | reverse complement strand
CAACTCTTCTCCATCCTTCCTACGGCACGATGCGGGGAAATGCGCTCCCGGGGCATTTCCCCGCACCGTGCCGTGAAATTCCCTTCTCCCACCCCACTACTCCTCGTACCTCCTTTCTCCCAACACTCCAAAATCCATCCCGCTTTTGCCTTGGTGACTGGGAACAAGGGGGAAGTAGGAGGGCGAAAGGGGAGAAGCTGAAAAGACATGTTGGTGGAAGGGCAATTTGCATGAAAAATAAGAGACGGTTGATTAGGGACCATAGCAGGGAATTTTGATTGCCCCAGAATTAAAAGACAGCATCCTGCAAATCAGTGGCGAGACCAGCTGAATTGTATTCTGGCATTTTCTATGTAAACCTGATATTTTAGGTTTTGTTTTAAAAGTAGCTGTGATCATAAAAACAGATTTTTGCTGCCTGTGCCTCCATCAGGAGCCAAATGTTTTGCAGTGAACAGGGTGCCAGCCGTATTTCATACATTAGTACATAATTCTTGTTAATTAGCAATAATTTATGTTAAGAGCATAGAAAATGTTGAGGTTACAGGTTTTATATCTGTACATTTGATCATCTTGTTATTTTCAAGAACTTTGCCTCCTATAAAATTAATTAGGTGAAATGTGGAGGTGTAATCAGCAACCTCTGAATTACCACTTCATTTCCTGGTTTTGATTGTAAACCAGCCCAGTCTGTACAGACTTTAGCAAAGTCTATTTTTGTTTAGTGCTACTTTCAACTGTCTGGTGTTGAAGCAGAGGGTTACCTTCCCCTGCTAAATAATACTGACAGCATCAGAAAGAAATCAGGCCGCGGGAAAACGTTATAATTGAGTAATGATTATGCAGAGCTCCTCGCTAAGTCAGTTGTAAGGGGGATACGTATTGTTTTGCGTCTTTTGCTGCAGAGAGTTGGTGAGCTAGAACTTAGATTGGCAAAATACCTTTGTCTGTGGCGTGCAGCAAGCTACTGATGGAATTAGTCCTGCAATAATTTACTCCCTTGATCCGAACGCAAGAAACGGCTGGGGAGAAAAATGCCAGCAATCCCGCAGAAACACCCTGCTCCTCTCCTGGTTTCCTGAGGAGTATGAGTTGCATGTTGTGTGTCTTATCTTGTCAGTCTGTAAGTTTAGAAGAAAACCCCAGTGATTAAGACATTGTTTTTATTAATACTAATGTAACCTTCATATTCCTGTGGTTGACCTTACGTTAAATTAGAAGTAGTACTAGAGACAAGAAATGATGGACTGGATCCCTGTGTCCTAGTTGGAGCTGAGGTACGGCAAGGTAGTGTGCTCTTTCAGTATTATTTTACGCAGCACAACTGGGAGCTACTCCAGATCTTCCTCCTCAATATTCAGCCTAGGTAGGGTTGAAATAAATTTAACCTGAGTTCACTGGATTTTTGCACTTATTCAAAATCAGTTCCAATATCGTGCAGTCAAATTAAAATCTATTTTTTGATTCTCTGTGGCTTTAAGTTCATTAAATGTGAAATTGGCAGCCAGCTAAAGAAGGTCAGGCTGATTAACTGTTTAGGAGTTATGTTCTGTTTCACTTGCATTACCTGGCAGTGTTTTGAGGTGGGTTGTATTTGTAGTACCCTCTACTCCGGCTCACTGCTGTTAGCTTGTGTGTTGTATTGCGCAGATAAAGGAATACCAGCGCGCTGCTGGTATTTGTTGTGGGTTTGGTTTTTTGGTTTTTTTTTTTTTTTTTTTTTTTTTTTTCTGGTGAAAGGCAATAGTGATGGAGAGCACACACAGATTGCCAATGTATTTTTCTGCAAACTTAACAACAAAAAAACCCCAGTAGAATAGAGAGCTGGGTCTGCCTCCTTAGGCCATCCACTGATGATTCTGTGAGCAGAAATAGCCTCATAATGAAGCTTTTTGGAGCTCATTCAGAAAACTCGTCAACTTTGACAACATTAGGCAAGGTATTTTGAGTTTAAGGAAGGCACTCTCACTGTTGCGAGAAAATGTGGCAGTCACTTGGCCATGCTATTTTTTAGATGCTGAGGGCCACCAGTGCTAACACGTTCAAGATAATTCAGGCATTCCTTTATTTCAGGATGAAAAAGGAAAAATTTAACTAATTGCCTTGTTTCCTTAAGTACTAAAAAAATATCCCATCTAGCTAATATCCCTGGGTGGAATCGGTCGTGAATTTGATATTTATTTGAATCCTGAGGAGTAGCTGAAAAGTGAGAGAAGTGCCTCCCCCCACCCCGCAGGCATTTCTGCTGCACTTGCTTTTTATCATTTTGGTTTCTACCATTTATTTATTTATTTGTTTCGTCTCCTCTTTCCCCCACGAATAACTCTCGGCTTTTGAATTTTTAAATTAGAAGTGCAAGTAGGTTGATAGCGATAGTGACAGAAACACTTATGTACACATTTGCATGTGCATTATATGGGCTATATGTGCTCTGTGTGTCGTGCCTGGGTGCATGTGGCCAAGCGGTCTGGATCTCTCTCTTTTCTTTTACACACACACATGCTACCTGCATGGCCTGTATAGGGAATATGCAATATCTATATGTTGAACTACCTTTTATCTGCACCCGGGTAGTTCAGGCTTCTGAATTCCAGAAAGTAGGTCTGGCTGGTGGGAAATACACACCCATGTGTGAGTGAGAGAGCGTGTACAGTGCTTTCAGCCTTGAATTCATGTACGTAAATAATACATCTGGCAATAAAACACCATATTAGCTTCTTTTCATAGTACTACGAGAGTTTTGCAGTGTATTCTTTCAGCCTGTTCATTGAATTTTATCATTGAACTGTTCAATTGAGTCAGAAATTTGTCCTCGTTGCAGTGCTCACTCTCGGAGTTCTGCATACTACAGCTGCTTCTGCAAAATCTCTTTCCTGTAACTGATGAATTAATCTCCTCGCTGCCGTGCCAATAGCCATGTTGCATGGGTTTAGTTGGGGGGAAGCAGGCGGACATTGTGAGCAGGGTGTAATACTCATGAAGAGGGGGCTCGGTGCATTCCTCCCCCCTGCGCCCCATGCCTTTCCCGAGAGCTCTAATGATTCTCCTTTTGTCTCTCAAACTGCAGCCGAACCTCTTGAAGCCATTCTCACTGATGACGAACCTGAACATGGCACATTGGGAGCTCCGGAAGGGGACCACGACCTCCTCACCTGTGGCCAGTGTCAGATGAACTTCCCTTTGGGGGACATTCTAATTTTTATTGAGCACAAACGGAAACAATGCAATGGCAGTCTCTGCTTAGAGAAGGCTGTGGATAAGCCACCTTCACCCTCACCAAGTGAGCTGAAAAAAGCATCCAATCCTGTGGAGGTTGGCATCCAGGTTACACCAGAGGATGATGATTGTTTATCAACGTCATCTAGAGGAATTTGCCCTAAACAGGAACATATAGCAGGTAAATTAAAGAAAGGAGAAGTGTTTGCAAGTTGATTTCCGTTTCAGTTGCAATGTAGCATGTTTGCAGTTGTAAACTGCCATGTCTGTCTGTCTGTTCTGCTTGCTGTGATGGCCAACAGGTTAAATACCCTGCCTTCGGTCAGTGGTGAACACACGACTGGTATTTCCTAGTGCCTGTGCAGAGGCAGGATCAACAGGCACATGCTGTGCCAGACAGTATTTCTAATGGTATTGTTTGAGGCTGCTCTCGTGATTTGCCTGTATTGTAGTCGCCGTCTCCCGGTGCCTCGCCTGCCGTAGCGCTGCAGGAGGAGATTTCAGAGCCTGCCGTGCGATAAAGCAAGGAGCTCCCGAGTCTTTGGCAAAGTCAGGGGTGAAAGAGTTAACCGAGCATCAGCCAGCCTTGGTTCCATATTGGCTGTCAGCTGTATGGACTGTAATTAAACACAGCCCCATGGCAAAGTGACACCACCGACCTTGACTTTAAGATGCCATTTTCGACTGGCCAGGCCAGAGTAGAGAGGGCAGTTGCTGAAGCGCACAGACATGCTTATTCGAAAAGTTTAAGGGCATGTTGGAAATTTCAAAAGGTTGGTTTGACAGGAAAGGCTGCTCTCTGCAGCCTGCCTCCTCAGCCAAATGATAAATGCTTCGCTGTGCTCTCTCTTGTCTCTGATGTGGTTTTGACAGATGTATCTTGATTTTGTTTGTGGTTTACACAACCACATGTCAGCCGTACAAATGTCCGAGGCAGGGTTCTGTTTTGTGCACCAAACAACATGAAATGTAATTTTTTAAAAAAGGGTAAATAATTCTCTCTTAGCATTTTTTTTTTTTTTTACCAGAAAGCCATTCACTGTGCAGATATTTTCACAAATGAGGTTAAAACAGAGCTTACCATGTGAAAGAAAATCCCAGAGCCCTGGAAGTGTAACAAGGCACACTGCTTTTAAAATCCTGCTAGTAAACAAGAGTACTACCCGTTTGCAGCGAGCGTTGCAAATCACTTAAAACCGCGCCAACACTACTGGTCAAAAAAGGCGAGACCACAGTGTATCAACACCCAACAAATGCCTGAACCTGTTTCAAACCCGCCCTTCAGCGATGTTTGGGATGTGGCACTGCCAGAACCTCTCTTTGGGGAGCCCACAGGACCGCTTGGGGTTGTCAGAGGCACAGTACATCATCACATGATGTGCTGGAGCTTGTCTTGGGCTTGCTTTGGCCACAAAGTTAAACCATAATAGGGCAGTAGATGCTGGGAGGTTCAGCGTGATACTCCCACAGCCTCTCTGCCCTCCGAACTGGCCAGCAAATCACTCTGGAGAGCTGTAGTTCTGAAGGTTTTGCGGTGGTAGCAAATACGTGTGTCAGTGCGTGCATGTCTGTGTGCCCACATGTATATATGCAAAGCGGTGTGCGTACCCGTGCATATGTAATGTGAAATAATATATCCTATTTCTGCAGAATAATACGTATTACTTTGAATACATGTATACATGGATGTTTAAGAGGAAAGAGAGCCTCAGCTACTGCTAAGCTACATTTTGAAAGACTTAAAAAAAAATCTCATATTGCACTTTCGAGCCACAGCTGTTAAAGGTGGTTTTTTTTCCCCAGAGTGGTAGAGGGCATTGCCCATTTCCGTGCGCTTGCCTGTGATCTGACGGAAAATGAGCAGAAGCATAGGGCATGATTAATGAAGCGGGAGCCTGGCAGAAGGGATTTGTAGTCTTCCCAGCTCTGGAGCCATACTAAATCACCAAATATGGAGGAGCGGCACTGTGATGTAACGCTGTATTTACGTACAGCGCTGCTCTGTTGAAAAGACAAAACACAGTATCTGTCAAGCAAGAATTAAACCTGCTCTCTTTGCTGTGGTCCCAACTAGGTCCCTCAGCTGGAGGGGCAGCCATGCTGGGGAGTTCTGCACGAGGGAAAGCTCCTCAGCTGAGGGTTTTGCTCTGGCACTCATTGTCCACGGGAGACCTGTCGAGCCAAATCACGCTTTTGTGTGGCATCGGTGATGAGAAGCGAGCAGAATTTGGCCTCGTGCAATGTCTCAGGGCCGTTAATTCAGAAAAGGATATGGTTTTAAACAACTTTAAATGGTTCAGTGAGTGGAGGGCAGCAGGTAAAGAGAGGTGCACACCAGCAGAGGCCTGATCCTGCTTGCTCTTACAGGTAGAGACCACCATTGTTTTTGCATTTGGGCCTGTCTGGGAGAAGACTTGGATCCGTGGTGTGAGCCATGAACACTGTTGTGGGTAGTGACCGAGCTGCAGATGTTCAGGCATCTCCCACTCAGAGTTTTCTGTGCGGTGGTGCAGAGCCATGCCAATGGACAGGAGGTCCAGGTGCAGAGGTCTTCTCCTGCACCTTCCCGGCCAGGACAGAGCTGAGTGGCACTGGGGTCCCCTGGTTGTTCCCAGTGGTGGGAAATGCAGCCGGGCTGTGGGAGCAGGGAAAGAACACCAGGAATTACAGGGTCTTCCCGCTGTCCCTTCCCTTGATGTTTTCATCTCCCCTTTCACTTGGATGAGTTCAGCTCCCTTGGATCCTAAAGAAGTGTGGCCGTAGCTGGAGTGACCCATTGGTTGTAGCCAAGCATCTGTGGGGTCGAGCAGTAAGATTGCCAGTGAGGCTCTTGGAGTGAGCTGTGGAGTTCAGGTTTCTGGAAGGCCCCTGCCGTGAACCTCAGGCTTTTCTCATTCTGGTATTTTATTTCTGATTTCTGTGCGAGAATGCAAAATGCAAAAATATATGGATGTGTAATTAAAATTTTAAAAAAAGGACAGAGGCTGCCTTTGGAAAAATATACAGGAGTTGAGGGAACTGATTCTTTCTGGTAAGAGACCAGAAAATATGTATTTAGCAGCAGTGTAAAAATGTCCCAAATTAGTTATTAGGCTGAAAGAGGTGTTACAGGTTAGCTCTGGATATAGAGATGCTGTCGGCGAGCTCTGGATGCAGTATGTGCCCTGTCTGCAGTTTCAGTCAGTAAGTTGGTGTGTTACAGTGAAAAATAATCTTAAGATCAGTAGTGGTTAACAGCAAGTAATTCAAATGCAGGGAGAAATGATGTCTGATTTAACCATCAATATGATACTCTTTATCCTCACCGTTTTCCAGAGATGGTGATGATTACAGGAGCTTGTATATGTATGTGCAACCTGTGCAGTAGCTGTGAGATCCATGTAGGTGCAGGCATGTGTACCTGTCTCTTCCATCTGGGTGCCTGCACACTGTTTTGACTTGCTATAAAATTTTGAGTGATGCTGATCCTGCGCTATAGCTGAAATGTCATAAATTTAACTGGAAATTAATAGGATATGTTGTGTGGGTCTGATGAGGCAGATTTCATCAATATGTATGTCAAAGCCTCACCACCAGATACTGGCAGCCCGTGATTTGCAGTGAGTGCTACGGCAGGGCTTTAGTTATCCGCTCTCACATTTTACAATAGGGGGAAATATTAACTGAAGTATCTAGAGATCAGTGAATGTAAAATTGCTGTTCAGTTATTGAAAAGGCTGCAGAAATATTTATCGTCTGCCGGTGTCAGGTTTTAGCAGTTTGTTTGTCGAACATATAAATCTGAGGGAATTAATGAAAGGTAGTTTTTTGGATGAGGAAGGATCTTCAATGTGACTTGGATTCAGTTGGAGGAACACTTTCGAATGCTGCTGCATATTGCCCTTTATAATACCGGGTGTGTATCTACAGATGCCGTATTTACTGTACAAAGAGGGGAGGAGAAGGGGAGGTCGTTTTTACTGCTTGAATCCTTTATTCCCAGGCTGCTTGTGCCATTCAAATAAAATACACGGAAAAATAACGTAAGAAAAACCTCTGTCTACAGTAATCGGGGGGGAGGTGGGTACTAAATTTTGGACCAAGTACATTTGATTATTACAATTCTCGGGAGAGAATGTCTTTGAGTAGTCCACAGAAATTTTTTTGGGCTGCTATTAGTAGTTGCCGTTGTAATTCTACAGGTTGTAAATTGTGATTCCTTATTATTTTGTTTTGTTCTGGAGAAAAAAAATTGGTGACATCTGCATTGAATAGTTATAACGCATTGCATCTGGACAATAAGATGAAAGCTTAAAAAAAGGGGGTGGCAAAAAAAAAAAAAGGGAATATTCAAATTCTATCTGCTTTCCCCATACAAAGAACAGAGAGCACAGGCTGGGTAAAACAGTCACGGGAAGGAAAAATAGTGAGGGTGCTACCCAAAAGGCTCCCTCCCGCTCCTAAGATTCAGAGCCCTGCGTACAAGCTGTATTTGTAAATAAAGCAGAGAAAGGTTGTGAACCGGCAGCTTGGCTGTTTTGTCAAAGTACAATGTCAGAGAAACTCTTTTCTAAGACAAATTGTAAATAGAAGTGTCATGATGATTGCATGATTGAGCTCCAGAAGTGTCTTGCAATTGTTGGCATTGTCAGAAGACTTTTGAAAGCTTAATTAAAGGCGGTGGCCTGTGCGGCTGTGAAATTTACTTCGGGGGGAGGGGGGGGAAATGTAAAAAATGTGGGGGATCAAAAAGTTGCTGTAATGCTACTTGCATGGGGACACAGGGAAGAGTTAATAGTTTCTCAGCTTTCCCCGTTGCCTTATTTATAAATAACATTTTTTGAAGGCACAAACATGTGACATTAGTATCATCCTTTGTACGAGGTAAAGATTGTGTTAGTTTTCCTATTCCCTGCTGTTACAGACAGCTAATGTAAAAATGGCTCTTTATTGGAAACACAAATACGAGGTCACTCAAAGCACAGAAGCAGGGTAGAAAGTTTTCCTCTGCCTCGGCATGATCCTTCCAGGGGAGCATTAGAGTGTTGTGGTGCCCTGAATCTTTCTGTTTTTTTGTTTCCTACAAATCAGATCTTCTGGTTTAGAGGATGAGAATTATGTTTTGCATTCTTTCTCCTATTGTATGGGACATTTAATTGTGGAGCTCACCATGGTCAGAAGCATCACTGCATCCAAAATGCTTGTGGTTGAAGAGGCAGCCTGGCATGTGTTAAACTTCATATAGATCGGAAAAGATGCATGTTAGCGTCACATGCCGAAAGCTTTGAAAATAACGTGTGTAAGAAACGTAAGGCGCTGTGCAGTGAGTCCCAACAATGAATGCCAAGTGATGGAAACTGAGGCAGGGAGTAAATTAAACACCTTCTAATTATCCCAGTGGGAGAAATAAAGTCTTTCCTAAACGTTCCCATAATTTTGTAGTGCCTTTTTTAAAGAGGAAGAAGCCTATTAGCATCACCCCATTTTGTATATGCAACCCTCAGCCCATGAGCTCTTTCTTATTTCATTCAAAAAATAAAGACAATTAAAGAAGCTTGCGAAGCAGCGTTAGGCAATGGGAGTTCAGTTGTTTGCCTGCACGCATTGTCATTACGGAAATTTTTTTGGACAAAATTCTCTTCAAGCCTTGGACTGTTTTTATATCCAGTAGTAGTAGCTTTGTGCAATAAAAGGTGTTTAGCATCAAGCTGGACATGGCCTGGCACGGTGCCACTCGGTGTTTTGGTTTTTGTTTTAGCTAATCGCTGAGGATCTCTCCTTACCTTTCTGCTTGTTGTGATTTTGTTTGGGCCATGGTACTGGCAGGGATGTCGCGAGTCCAAAGAGGTCATCTTCTCAGCCTGACAGGCATCTGAACACAGCTTCTGTCCTGGAGGGCTCTATTTTGTGTGTCAGTTTCTGGGATATTGCACAAGTTCATAAAATACAGCGAGCTCATATTTTTTAATATATATATTCATATTGATAGCATGGCCCTTAAATTAACCATTACTTGTTCATTTTTGGGGTTTTTTTTTGTTTGTTTGTTTGTGTTTTCCCCTGGGCTAATGAACATATTTTATCTCACTTTGTACGAGTGCAGTAGCTCCAGCCTGCTTCCTGGTAGCATCAGGCATAGCAGGTGTGGGCCCACAGTGGTTGATATCAGTACATGGGTTGCTGTGATTTATTGCATACTTTTAAAAATAACAGTCTCGCTAACAGACCTACAAACTGCCTGAGTGGTTGGGATGATCTGGTTTTCCAATTTCATAATGAATTTCCATGAAACTCAGTTTGCTCTTCAGGGCTCCCATTTTGGGTGTGCTTTGCCCTGCTGGACATGGACTGAACATCACCTGTGTGCTTAAAACGCTCGCAGGAGCTGGGCTGGCAACTGCGGACGCTCATTGACAGGCGGACCAAGCACACATTATTCAAACCCTCCTGTGTTAATGCCAAACCCATTTTGAAGCCCATAAACATCCTCTCTATCTTTCTAATCAGAGTTAGTATGCAACGCATCCTCTGCAGGGTTCAGCGAGTTTGTTTCCCAACCTTTATTGGCCAGCTGCACTCGCTGTGCATCTTTAAAATATTTCAGCAAGGTTTTTTCACTTTTCTTCCGCAAGGGCTGGTAACTTGGTGGCTGCTCCCCGGCTCATTCTTCATTCGGAGATGGCATCGCCTCGGGTTGGCAAGAGAAAGGTTTGCGGTGTGGGGTGTGGTGAGGTCAGCCCTGATCCCAGCAGGGAATTTGTGTTCTTCATTTGCCTTTACAATTGGAGCACAGCTACTGTACCTCGGAGCAGCTCTCAGGTGTGAGCTCAGATGGGCGCATGTAAATGTCCTGTCAGATGCAACACAGGAATATTAATGTTTCCTCACCACCACGTTATAATAAAGCTGTACACAGCCAACTTAATGTGCAGCCGGGTTGGGGAACTGTATGAACACTTTGATAGCATAGTGTGAATGACAGCGGTGGAAAAAAGTATGCAATATTCCACAGTTTGCATTCTTGTTTGCCTTTGATTGAAAGCAAAATTAAAACATTTGCTTATTTTTCTGCTCGTTTCATATAGGTGTCCTTCCTTTGCAAAATTGGCTAGTAAGAGAGGAAAGAAAACAAAGTATGGAGCACAGTGCAGAATTATTTGAAGCACATTAATGCCAGCCTGCTGGGGATATATTTTTTCCAAGCATTAGCAAACATTTATTTTTCATACCTGGGGTAGTTTGCTTTGCTTTTCATTCTTTTTTTAGTATCTAGGTCTGGTCAAAATGAAGAAAATCAAGTCACTACAAACAGGGGCTGGAGCCCTCTTTGCCTCTTGGGCTGCAGGCACAGCCCAGGCTGAACATCCCCTTCCCAGAGGTTTTATTTGCATCTTCTTCTGGGTTCAGATCTTCAACTCCATCCAAAGGTGTCTGTTTTTCAGTGTGGTGATGTTAGAGGATTTTTAATAATGTGCTCATTTAACTGAATCAACAGCTGTCAGGAGCGGTTGTAGTAAATCCGCAGAATGCACAAGGAAAAATACGTACGTTTCCTGAAACAAAACACTTGTAACAAACCGGCTGCCAAAAAAAGCTGCTGAATTCTGGGTTTGCAGACAGTGCATCAAAGTGTTTCTTCTCTCTGCTCTCCCCAGAGACCTCTCCCCACTTGCCTGGTGCAATTCTGCTGTAACTTTTTACCTGAACAGGTTGCTGTTAAAAAACCTCATCACTCTCCCCTATTTGATGAGTACGGAGCTCAGCTTGAGCTTAGATTTTTGTGTTTTGCACTAAATAGATAAAACACCAAGACTGGAGCAAGAAGCAAAAACCAAATAACTGCATTACTGTCAAGGAAATGAGGTTTAATATCCCCGTGAAATAGCTGTTGAGGAGGAGCGGTTGGCAGGGGTGTGTTGAGTTCTAAAGCAGCTTCAGAGGGTGCCGAATTCACACCAGAGCCAGTGCCGGTCGGTGGAGGGAGACCTGGGGAGCTTTGGTCAGTCAAAACCCAGGGCTTCCTGTTTCCATCCTCCTCCTGCTTTGTCTAAGTGCTGAACAATTGCACCTACAATTTGATCTCAGCTTCAGATAAAAATCCCTCTGCCTAAATAAACAATGGAATTACTGCTGAACAACAAAGGCTTAAAGAAGAGCCCTGCTTTCAGTGGTGTTATTATTTTTTTTGTGGATATTGTTTTTATTACTACTACTACTACTTCTATTATTACTATAACTATTACGTTTTTAAAATAAACACACATGACAGTTCCTCACTCCTTAGGAAGTAAAGAGTTTAATTTTGCATTCATTGCTTGCTTAATTGATGTATGAGGCAGTGAAATATACAATGCAAAAATAAAAATGTGCCCCCAACCCGCCAAATTCACAGCAATTACTTTTTTACCCAGCGTTACTTTGCTACAGCATCACAGCTGGGATTTTTTTGGACATTGCATGAATCATCTGGGTTTTGTTGCATTTCAGCTACTGAATTTATTCTTTCTGGAGTAAGAGAATATATCAGCAAAACTGTCACACTTCAGCCAGGGCGTCGCAAGTGCTTGGGGCATTTATTGTGTGAGGGTTGCTCCGGGCTTTGTCCGGTGTTTTCTCTATTATAGATGCTGATTCTCATGTTTAGGAAATAGTTGTTGTGCAAAGGGAAACAGTGGTTGGGGAGCCTTGTTCTCTTTGAGGACGTATGACACAGTGGGATGCATTTGGAAAAAGAGAATATTACCTCCTGAAAGATTATTTAGAGGCTGTATTATTTTGTAATAAACTATAAACTGTCCTGTGTTAAATTTGTGTTGCATTAGAAAAAATCAATAAGGAAAAATTAAATTCTGATAAAGATACTCTTGGATCTTTGAAAACAACTGCTGTCCTTTTAACTAAAACATTTGAGAAGCTTCAAAGAGTATGTATTTCTTCTGATCTTGGAGCTGTGTGACTGGTAGCAGAGAAAAAAAAATCTTATTCTACATACAAGTGAATTGCTTAACAAGTCAGCACAGACACATACTTGTTTGTACAATAGAGATAAAAATTCCTGTACAAAAATAATTCAGTTGCTGACAGCAGGCATTGTGCTGGGGCTGCCTCTTTTGTGTTGGCCGGGGGTCAGGGACCACGGCTCCCACTTTCTGCCGGGGGGGGAGGCTGTCACGATCACTCGTTGGAGCCTGGAAATAAGTTAATTGCTTTATTTTAGGGAATAGTCAGAGCCCATTGGTGTGTTTTTTATGTCCATGTGCTGTCTCCGGAAGCAGCGAATGAAGGGGGAGAAAAAAAATCTCCTAATGGGGAAGACGACTTGAAGGCAGTTTGGGATACGTGGCCTTCAAGAGTTGGGCAACCTGACCGTAGTTTCCAAACTTTTGGTTTTAATCTAATTCCACTTTCTGCTGTCACAACCCGTATTGACCCTCCCTGAACTCTCCTCATGTGAAGTAATGTTGGTGCTGGGGGGAATCGGTGAAACCCAGGGACTCGTGGCTGATATGGACGTTAACTGGTGCTGCTGCTGTGCAGTGCCGGGTCCTTTTTCTGTCTAATAAATGTTAAAAAAGCAGGACATTAGCCATTCTCTTTTTCACTCTGCACAGGCACAGGTAAGATAAGCAATGAGGTTCCAGAAGCCTGGGGAGGTAAGAATAGAAATTATTTTGAATGCTCATCCATCCTTCAAAGTCAGGGCGCTGGGGAGGCAGGCGGCACAGCCTTCCTTCCCCAAACTCCTCCTGTCCCCGGGGTCGCTGGCAAAGTCAGGGCTCCCCTCCTCTGCGCCCTTTCAGGGTGCCGCAGGAGGTGCCGGCAGGATCAGGCCCTGACAGGGCCGGCCGAGAGTGGAGCCAAGTTTGCAAGCGGCCGCGAGCACTGAGCGGTCCCCCTGCAAACTCCTCTCTCTCGGCGGCGGCTTCACGCCCTGGGAGCAAAGCGACTTTCTCAGTGGCACGCTCCCGTGCGGAGATCTTTTCATCCCTGCTTTTTAAATGCAGCGAGTTCCTAAAATTAATGCTGCTGCACTTTGATGAAAATAATGTTTTTATAATACATTTGGTGTTTACACGGAAGATGTGACTTAAGGGGAAAATGGCTTTTTTTGGAGGGTAGCGGAAATCTTGTTAATCTGCTCTCAGAGAGCGGCACACAATACTGCCTATGAGCAAGTCTGTGCTGCTTTTGATAAATTACCATGTTTGGAGATAGGTTTGGCTCTTAAGGGCTTAGTTTTCTGAACAAAGTCCATAACAATGTTTTCTGCCTCTGTTTGTCTCTAGCCCCTTTGGCTTGACTCGGAGCCCTGTGTTTAGTTGGAGCTCAGTCTTGAAGATATAACAGTTTTGCATCAAAAAAATAAGGAAATCACAGGAAGAAAA
>WKFP01015540.1:1202985-1244045 GCA_011057875.1 Pterocles orientalis | reverse complement strand
AAAAAAAAAAAGGGGGGGGGGGGGTTGGTGTTCTGAGAGGCAAATTAAACTCTGAGAGTGTGTGAGAACAGGAGGGAAGTGTGTGTGTCTAGGAGATTTCAGAAATAGCAAGAGTTAGATTCAGGAGTAAAAAGCATCTAAGGCAATCCTTGCCTGACTGGGGAGGGTGAAATGGGGGGACAGACGAGCGCAGGTTCGCAGCCTTGTGACCGAAGCACCTTTATATGGTGGGTCCCACATTTAAATAACTCTATGAGAAAAGAGAAAATCAAATTGACCCCCTAACACAGAGCTGCACTTGATGTGAAGGTGGCTGTGCTTCCAGCCTTTACCCAGCCATCACAAGATTTTTCCAGGCCACACATGACATCAAGGTGCTTTCTTGTAACACGGAGGTGGTGAGAATAAAGACAAATCAGAGCTCTTCGCTGAGTTACTGTTGTTTTTTTCTTAAAAGTTACTTGCTTTGTGAGGGGCAGATGTAGGAGATGCTACCTGGAAGCTTCCCAAGGGCACCTGGCTGGGTGCATGGGTGGCTGCAGAGCACTTGTGACTCTTCAACTCGATCCAAATTCAGGGTTGTTTTGAGGTTTTGTTGTGTGTTGTTTTGGTTTTTTTTTGGTTTGGTTTTGGTGGGGGGTTTTTTTTGTTTACTTTTTGTTTGTTTGTTTGTTTGCTTACAGTTATGCTTTCTGTTTCTGATAGTTGTTCAGTTACTTCCCAGTGTTGGCAGGAGGCTGAGCCTGTAACATCCTGACATTTTTGCTTTTTAACAGGCCAGTGTCATCGTGCTGGAACAAACAGCAGTTTAACTGCATTTCACTGTAGCTGATTTGAATAAAGTGTGCTGTGGTCGAACAAGAAACTTCTCACAGGAAGATCTCCACACCTTGTTTTCCATCCCGCTGACACCAAGTGGATTTCAAAATGCACAGAAAGGGCATAGCCAGGAATACACAGGCTCCCTCCTGCTGTAAAGGGTGGCATTTTCAGAGATGAAGAGGCTAGATAGGGGTGAGTCACCTGGCTGTCCTGTGCCCCTTGATGGCCTCCCAGCATTATGCCTCACTGGGAATTAGGAGGTTAGCTTGACAACTGTGGCTCAATCTCTGGAAAGTGGGTAAGTGCAGGGATGGCCTTTCCTAGTGAAAGCTTCACCTGGCCACCTCACTACGTGTGGGGCATCCTGGTCTGTGCATCCTTGTTTTTGAGGGGGCTGTGTTTGAAATTCCCAGCCTTGTTTCCTCTCCTTTCCCTTTCCGTGTTTAGCTAGCAGCTGATGTGTGGTGCCCTGAGCTCTGCTCTGTGGAAGGAAAGTACGAAGGCTGGGAAGAGGCTGTGGCATGTGGCTCTGTGGTGTTGGGTGCCAGGGCTCTGGATCTGGAAGTTTCGTCCCTGAAACTGGTTCTTTCTTTCCTCGCTCTCCATGTTGCGTGTCAAACTGTAACTGGTTTGATTGTGTACTTTCCAGCGACTTGGCACCCCTGTGTTTTTTCCCAGGTGTTTGCCTATGCACGTGCGCAGCTCCCCTGTGTAATGCCTGCACAGGACTCCCTCTTATCTGCTGATCACAGTGTTTACATCTGCGGCATCCATTAGGCATCCATTATGTGAAGGACCTGAGTGCCTGGGAGATGTTAATGAATGCACCCTTGGTATACTGGGGCGAGATAGGCAACTACTGTTTTATTGTACAGCACAGGTAAGGCAGGAAAGCTGCAACAGAGTGGGGATGAAATCCCTGTGTCGTCCCTGCCAGGCTGCCCTTCCTCCCTGCTGGGCAAAGCTGGGGAGTGAAGCAAAGACATGGTTGCATCTGCAAATCAGCCCATTCTCTGCCAAGACCTTTCTCCCTGAGAAGGGTCCAGCTCACTTCTTTGTCCGCTTCATCTCTTGCCCCGCATTTGAGCTCTGCAGAGATGCAGGCACTTGGTCTGGGGGGCATGTGTTTGGGGAGATTCACCCTCTATGGCTTCAGGGAGGTTGGTGGGCTTTGCAGGGGCTCCCTGCACTGGGGTAAATGGCATCGGTAGCGAAGATAGGTTGTATGTCCAAAGGACAAGCCGAGACCTTTGGGTCAAGTGCCTGTGTCTGGAGAGCCCACGATAAATATTGTACAGTGGGAACAATGGGGCTGTAATAGAGCTGCCACCGAAAAGGCTACAGTCAAGCAGCTGCCTGGCTAAGAGGCTGCTAGGGGAGTGGTGTAGTATTTCTACTTCAAAGTGATTGAAATGTTGACTGAAAATCAATGTTGTTGACTAGTGATAATTTACAGTTTTCTCGGTGCTAAGTAGCTGCCCTGCGTAAGGATGTGCTTGCCGTGTGAGGATGCGTGCCGAGAGGTCCGGGTGCAGCGCTGAATCAGATGCATTGTAGGTCAGCCCTTTATTTGTTTCATCACAACTTTTACACAGTTGTCATGTAATTTATGGATGCTTTCACGTTGTCAAACATTTTCATTGTGGCTTCTTAACACACTCCTGACACAAACACGGCTGCTTTAAAGACACTGTATTGTTTCATAATCCGAGAGGGGGACTATAAAACATCAAATTACACTATCTTCAGGCTAATCTAAATGCACTACAGATTGAAATCAGAGCTCATTTGTCCCTGATGCAAATTATTAAGTTCTAATTATAAATAACCATTTAATTACCCCATACATTTTTATTCTGCAGACCCTTCTCAGCAATTCTGTCTGAGATACAGTAGATGTATAGGAGGAAATCTGCAGTAATTAATGTGCATTTCCTAAATAATAAAGAACAAACATGAGCCACTTTGTTCATGGATGACATATCCGCACACACATTTTTAGCTGTCTGTATGGCGGCATCAAACGCTGAATGCTAATTAAAAAATAAGTGGAAAAGACAAAAATTAAAAAGTTTGGGGGTTTATCTCCTCCTGTCACCCCCCAGTTATTGAAAGAGCTGGGTCCATCAGTGCTTTGTGCCCTCCCCAAACCTTTGCCTGAGTGAGGGACTAAGGTGGCTCGGGGAACACGGTGTTGTGTCCCCTGGCTCCCTGTCTTTGTGGAGTTGCTGGTCCTGAAGCCTCCTCTTACTGGAAGCTCCATAAACCCAAATGCAGCAAAAGAAACTGAGAGAGCTGCTTTCTATCATGCCAGCCTCTTCAACTTTTTAATTTCACACCCAATGGCAACTGAACGGGTTATGGAAGCCTCTCCTGAGAAGTGGTAGAGGATGCTTGCTGTCCCCTCCCTGCTTCTGTGTTTGCGCAAAACCTGAGGGCAGGGGCAGGCATGTGGAGGAAAGCATCTGCTGGGGTAGATCCTGCTCGGCGTTACCCTACGTGTAAATCCCAAGTGGCTCCCCTGCAGCCAGGGGAGTCACTTGGTAGGCATAGCGGTATAAAGGAGCTTGGGATCAACCCATGATGGTTATTTATGTTCAGATTAACAGAGCGCCTCATCTAACAGCCACTGAAGTCTAGGAAAAAACTTTGAGAACACAGCAGTCATCTGTTTGAGCCTGGATGCAAGTGATGTCTGTCAAAAATCACCAAAGGAGTGCGGGTATGTGTGTACCCAAATACATCTATGGGGTAAAAATATGACTGCACAACAGTTAATGTGAGCATTGCCACAGGCTTCATTGCTCTCCTTATTTACACCCCTATTTGCATCTGCTTTCTGGGTGATAGAGTGGGCTTTCTGGAAAGGACTCTTGTATGGTATCAGTAATTACAAACAAAAATTAGCTTTGAATTTTCTCAGACATATATTCCACGAAAACTCCATTCATTTTGTCAGTTAAGAAGATGAGAGGCTGCAGCAGTGTCTTCAATTCCGAAGTAAATTTCTCCTTACTTATTATAATAATTTTATCACAAACTTTATCCTAGAGTCACAGACCACTATGAAGAAAATCATAAAAGTGTAAAAAGTGCTGGTAGGAACCTAAGGACCTTTATATAAAGAAATCAAACAAAATTCAAGCCTGATTTCCTAAATAAGAGAATAATTATCTTGGCTCTTGTAAAGGCAATAGTGTTTTTGGAAAGAACAGCCTGTCTTCTGTTTTTTGGTTTTTTTTTTCTTTTTTCCAACTTGCATCGCAGTTATTGTACTGCTTTGAGACATGGTTTTTATACTCTGTAGCGCAGTAACTGTGCAGATGAGATCCTGTTTGAGATTTTGTGTCTTGTCATGTGTATTCTGCAGAAACTTAAATAGAGCCTAACCTAGCAGTCAAATGGTGAGCGAGCCATTGTGAGTGCTTTAATTCCTGCACTATCTGCTTTTACTTGAGCAGCTGAATGTGTCTCTGCTCATGCAGCTGTTCTCCTGAGTAGAAAGTAAGCTACGTATCCCATCACCCATATTACCATTTCATAGCTCAATAAGTCTTTATCTATTATTATTACTACTACTATTATTATATCCTCCAAAAGCATCGGTCATTGTATTGCTAATGTATGGTAGTAGGGTGCTCCGGCTACGACAGGCTTGGCTCGCTAATGGGGTCACTCATGTCAGGGTGTGATGTATGGATTATGTTTACCATGGCATGTTTTGTTTGGGAGCGAGGCTGTGGGAGTGGGGCAGATGATGAATGAAGATACTCCATGGTTTCACACTAGTCCCTGTGGTTGCAAGTCTCCGATACAATAAAGAGCTTCTCATGATGGAGAAGTGTTTATGTGCCCATAGCAGACTTAAAACTTCAGGTCTGTGGCCGAAGTTGAAGGTGTGATAGTCCACTGCTTTGGGATTTTTGGTGAAAGCTGTTATATGACCCGGATAAACACTTGGAATTTGTTGTGAAAACCTTGGAAGTGTGTGAAACATGCAGTTAAATGATTTGCCTGGCTGAAATATTAGTCTGTTTTCCATCTTTGGGCTTCCACGCATCAGCTGGGTGATCTTCGTTGCCAAAACACAAACAGCCAAATAGGTGTGTGCTGTCAGGAATGCCAGCGACAAATGCCTTCAGAGCCCTTCTTTATCCTCTAAGATGCAAGTAAAACATTAACTCTCTTAAGAATCAGGGTTGCCTTAGTGCCTGCACTCCTTGATTAGGCAAGTCAGCTGCAGAGGCTGGAGTCATGGGCATGGCAAGGATGGCCTTTGCTCTCCGAGTGGCTGGCTTGTCGCTGCTATGGCAGAAGTACACTCAAGAGTTTCTTGCTGGTCTCTCCCATGGTTCCCACTTTCATTCTCCCCTCCCCCCCGTGCGTCCGCTTAAATGGACAACTGTGGTCTGTACAGTTTCTTCTTGCTTATTTTGTCTCCTGAAAGAGATGGAGTCCAAGCTTTTACTCACCAAGTCTATAGAGAAAACAGCCAGGTAATTTTTGTCTCAATCTAGGCGTCTCTCCGGAGCGCTAGTTCCAGAGACTGATCAATAGGTTTTATTGTAGACCTCACTGTCTCTAAAAGCACCGTGACCTTATCCCATCTAAAAATAGCATTTGCTCTTGCTGCCTGCAAAACCTTGACCTGTGAAAACCCATTTGGAGCATAACTGACACGTGCAGTCAGCTGTGCATCCGAGACCCTTGCACGCTGTGGGAGAAAGCTCTTCGCACTCCTTGTAGCCCTTGTTGGGAGGAAGGAGAGAAGGAAGGATGTAGGGATAGATGAGGTGCCCTGCTCCCCAAAGAATCCCAAGACAGATGAAGGCTTGTCTTCCTCAGGTCCTGGGCAAGTGCTGCTCTGGCCATGGGAAGTGGGAAGCAAGTGTCTCTGAGCAACTGGCCCTGTCTTTCGGGAAGAGCCTCACATGCAAGCCCAAATGCGTGCTCACACCAGCACCATGTGCTGAGAGGATCACTTCCAAGAGCATGCATCCCTTTTGTGAGATGTGGCTTTGCCATTTCTGCTGGGAGAGTTGCTGAGCCCCAGCAGCTTTGGGAAGCACTGCGCTGGAAAACATGGTCTCCTTCTAAATGGTTCTTTTCAAGATTGGACAAGGGAAAGTCACCTAAGTTAAAAACATTTTTTTGCCAGTGGTTGGTGGGTGCGTTTTATTCATTAAGGCAGTTCTTAAAGACAGTGAGGGGGGAGAGCTCAGCATGGATTTTGGTGACCTAGTGATGCACTGGAGGGGCTTGAAGTAGCCACCACGTACTTAGTGCCTGTGGCAACATCTGGCAGAGAAGAGCCCTCTTGCTCATGTGCATCCTCCACCAGAAAGGGCTTAGTGGGTGTTTACCATGCAAAGAAGATATGTGGGAGAAGAGAAGCCTGAGGACCCTGCTGCCCCTCCCTCCCTGCTGCGGCCAGGCTGCCTGGTAAGGGTTAACCAGCCTCCCTGGTGAGCAAGGTCTGGTGCAGAGCCTCTGGGAGATGAAAAGAGGAGGGAGCTATGATTGCAGAGCTGTAAAAGGTGGCATTTTGTTCTCCTGCTAACAAAAGGCAGGACTATTGTTGCTTCTGAGCTTGAAAGAGAGGTCACTGGTGGTATTAGTGCAGCTAATCACATAAGAGGCCGGGTGGGCTCTGTGCACAGGGTCTGCTGCTGGTGGAGCTGAGACCGGCCACCCCAGGCTGTTCCCAGGCACAGGTTCCTCTTTGGTTACACAAAATGTCCGCTCCCGCTCTACTAATGTGTAAGCTATTATTAGCTGGTGTCCCTCAGTTATGTGAGAGTGGCGCTTTTAGCTGCCATCTAAGTGCCTGACACTTGGGTTTACAGCATATTAAATTAAATTTTAGGCTGGTTTGGCTTTACTGGGTGTAGACAAAAGGAGCAGCTGCCATAGAAATGTAATCTGGCACCGGTGAGGACGGGGAGCTCTAGCTCATCTTCTCTTCCACCCAGGCTTGAAGGGTCTCAACATGTGGGTGACTATTTTGGGAGTGGGTACCTAAAATGCTATCCCTTGAAGCTTGGGCACCCATGCCCCCAGCTCAGTGCTGGGTCATGTCCCTACCAGCCAAAGCGTGTTTTGATGGAGAGCATTTAGATGTGACCAGCTGGCAAGTGTGCGCACCAAACTGGAGCTCGTCTTTAGAGTGTCTGTCCAAACGCTCTAGTACAAAGCCCAGCATAAATATTATTTACTTACTAATGGGTCTGTTGGTGCAACCCATTTATTTTGCTGCTGGGCACAATTTTGTCATATTTAGTTTTGGCTAAAAAGCGGCAGGCCTACAAGAAGATTGTGCACAAATTTATTCTGCCCTAAAAGCAGATCAGGTCAAGGCCAGGTTCAGAAATTTGTCAGAGGTGGGACTGCCTTAATTGTCAACTGTCGCTGTGGGCGGATGGCATAAGAGGTGGTCATCCTTAGTGGTAGTGGGGGGAAAGGAGTTCAAAACCCGGGTCCATGTCAGAGACCAGGTTCTTCTGGGCCGGCTATGGGTGGAAAAAAGATCTGGTAGGAGACCTCTCCCTGCCATCTGCTGCTTGAAGGGCATTTTTAGACATCGGATCTAGTATCACCTTTGTCTTTAAAGATAGATTGATAGGGATCAAAGACACTTTGCAAGATCAAGATGTGGCTGGCCCAACTCCAAAACTGCTTTCTCAATATCCTTCTTGAAGAAAGGAAGGGTAGTGGCAGGCCAGTAGTTGGCAAGGCTGTTCATGTCAAGAGATATTTTTCTCTTTAGCAGGATGATGCTGTTCCGGGGCACCTGGCACCTTGCCTTCCTTGAAGTGAGGCATCAGAGTAGTCATCGCCCCAAAAACTCAGGCTGTGGGCTTTGCGAGGCAGGAGAGAAAGGTTCAGCCCAGAGCTGGTGGGAGCAGCCACTCCACATGTTGTGTTGAGTCAAGCTGGGTGGAACTAGCAGGAAAAAGCAGAGGTTGCAAAAGGTAACTGTTGAATTAAAATGCAGTCCCCCTCTTGAATTTGTTGGCATCTTTTCTTACAGCTTTGGGTTCAACAATTGGCATAAGCAAATGTCAATTTTCCGGTATATCTCAGCATTGGCTGTCATGCAGCTCCACCAGGCTGGCCTGCTTCCCCTTGAATCCTGCACCCCGTTCGTCACTGTCCTTCCTGTTTAATTGCCTCCCGGCATGGGAGAGTCTGTGTGGTTTGTGTGCTGGGGGCATTTCAGGGGAACACGTGCAGGTGCTGTATGGAAGGAGGTATGGTCTTGGAGGACCTTGAGCCAAGGTTTTCATGGGCAAAGGGCAAAGTGGAAACACCTCTTCAGTTTCTCTGCCCAGCCCTGCTTTAGGATTTGAGCCGGACGACTCTGATTATCACATTAAATTCTCCATGTTTCAATATGAGGTTGAGACAGTGGTGTGAGTAGGAAGGGAGCTGTGATGCAGGCACCGTGCAAGCCTTGGCGCAGGAGGGTGGTTGCCTCTTGCAGCCCCTGGCAAGTTGAAGACCTCTTTGAGGAGCCTGCAGGGATGTGCAGTGAGTCCAGCCAGGTTTTGGTCCTAGTGCCTCATTCCCTGGAGGACTTTGGGAGAGTCACAAATAATTCAGCTCAGTGTGGTGTTCGTATATTCGCAGGGGTAGGATTCGATTTCTTAATTTCAGCACATGGTAGTGTGTTCATCTGAAAAATGAGAACTTGTTTTTTGGCGGGTAGTATATTTGGTGGAGAGTGTGATTGGGTGAATATAGGTGCAGCTTCAGCTGGCAAAAAAAAAAAAAAAGAAGAGAAATTTAGAAAACTTTTGGTCTCTGAACCAAAATCTAAACATCTTGTATTTCATTTCCATGCAGTTTTTCCTTCTGAAATTTCCCTTTGGAAACCAAATGGAAAATCTTTTTTATGCCCTGCACTAATTGATACGGACCTCCTATGAAGAGGATTAGGTTTACATTATTAATGACAGTTTGACAGCCTTCACTGAAAAATGTTATCTGCTTCCTTGTCTTATTTAGAGTTTTGTTTAGTGTTGTGGCAAGATTGGTCGCCCAGCACAGGTCTGAGGTTTTGTGTGGATTTCTGGGTGCATCTGTAGGTACACCTCACCTGTATGTACATTTTGCCAATGGGAGTTTTGCAACAAGTGGATAATGTGTTTTAATCATCCCGAATGACCAACAGTAGTATTACTTTGAAATGTATGTTGTTAGCATTGAAAGTCCCCCTTGCCCATGGTATTTTATAAGTCTGGATTTTTGGAGGAGGATTTTACTGCACACTGACTGTGCTGATCTCTGTCTCAATGGGGATGTCCCCAATGTCCTATGTGTCTGCCAAGGAGCTGTGTGGCTTGTCTTTGAGGGGGGTGGTAGCTGCTGCTCTTTCTAAGAAGCTCTCGGAAACTCAGTTTTTGATTCCGTAACTCTCAAGTTTACACTAGTCGTTGGGGCTACAGTATGTAAATAACCCAGTCAAATTCAAATCATGTTTGCATAATTCACACCTCATGTCTGATAGAAGAAGTGGTGAAGTGTTTCCTCAAATTAACAAAAACCTGTAATTATTTTCTTCTAAATGTTGAAATTGGAGCGAAAGGCATCCTGAATTTTATTCTTTGTATAATTTGTTTCTGCTGTTGTTTCAGAATAATTTAGTAATGTATTTATTAGGAACTGGCAGCATCTGCTAATTTTCAGAGCTACCACAATGACGGTAACATAAAAACTTGAGGCCAGAAGTGTGGCCAACACCTTATTTGCAAGCATTCACATTTCTTTTGGTGCTAATACTGCTCTGCTTGCAGAGGAATACAGTGTTCAGCATAATAAGAGTATGAAAATCCGGCCCTAAGCAATCATTTCTGCTGCATTGGGGTCAGATTGCGGAGCCTTTACTCATCCTGGTAAGTATTTATTAACCTTCAGAGAACAATGGCTGTAATGAGATTACCTGGGTAAGTGCATATCCCATCTGGAGGGAAGTTGCAGAGTCTGGACCCACTCGTATTTTGGAAGGAATAAGGAGGGGTCTTTGGTCAATGGGTCACTTCCCTACCTGTGCCAGCAAAGGGGAGGGTGCCCGGCAGGGCAGGAAGGGAATGATACAGACTCACTCCAGCACAGACTGGCTGGGATTTAATGCTGACGCCTTTCGGAGCAGTGGTTTAGCTGTGTGTTGTCTTTCCCAGATTAGCCACACTGAGAAAGGGGGGGAAAAAAAATAAAGTCAGTGTTTGAGTGACGTGAACAAAGTAATTGAGTATCAGTATCAGGAATTACTGCACAACCATGCAGGGGACAAGTCAGAACATAACTTGACAAAACCCTGCAACAAAGGGCTGCTCAAACACACCCTGGAGTCTAGGAAGCTGTAAACTGAGCTTCAGTTCCAGTGAAATACTTTCAAGCTTTGTGTACGCTTTTGTATCTAGTCCTTGCAGCTCTTCAGTGCCACACGGGAGGTGACTGAAGCCTCCAAAAAGAAACAGCAAGCACCATGCTCTGCCGAGCATCAAGATCAGCGGTTCATATTTGTCGGTGGCAAAGTGCCTTTAGTCTTTACAAATCACACGGGATTTCTCCAATTCCCACCTTGTTTTCCCATCTGGCTCCATTTAGTTTTCAAAAAAATTGGGGAGGTGAAACAGCTCCTCGGTTATCTTTTAGTTTCTGTTTTTCTCACAAGGGAGAAACAGAGGAGGACCTTGTACCCTGCCATGTGAGTGTGGTGATCTTTCTATAAGCAACTCCACACCCATTTCTTCTTACAGGATAGAGACAGATTTTTGGCACTGGACACAGTAAGCGTTTCAACATGTTTTTAATCTGCAGCTCTCATGTCTTTAAAGGTCTGGTGTCATGGCTCTGTTTGTATGCACATATTTCAAGGCACCTGCATAGTGTAAATTGCAAAATGCGGGTAAAATACAGTGACACAAATTTAATCTGCTGGTAGGAGTTTTTTGGTGTTTGTTCTGCCTGTCCTTCCGTGATGTTTTCTATGTCCTCAGCTTTTTCCTTGTGACCCTGAATGCTTATTCTGGATTTCTAGGCATCTAGCAAAGGCTGGTGATAGCATCTTGTGATACTTTTTGCATTTATTTCTAAATGCTGAAAGGCATCAGCTGCATTTGCTAGCCATGCAAAGTGAAATGCCTTTGGTTCGTCACTTTCTAACCGGTGTGCACTTAAAGAATGAAACATGGTGTCAAAATCCACTGAACTCTTTCTGTTGACTTGGGTCAGGCTCCAAATTCTGATTTTGTTCCTTCCCCATTTGTTCGAGATGCAGTGCTTGCTGATTTATTTTTCCCCACTCCTCTCCGGATGGCATTGCCTCAGCCTGAAATCAGGCAGCCTCTTGACTTCTCAGATGCTTTATCTTATGGGCAGAGCTGTAGGAGCAAACACCGGGAAGGACCTCCCGGGTCGCTTGGTGTAGGCTGCGGCTGTTTGATGATCCCTTCGACATCTAGAGATGCTGAGATGGCTGCATCTCACCTCGTTTTGTGTTTTACTCCAATAAACTGAGATGAGAACAGTACTTATGGTGGAACAGTGGGTGGGGAAGAGGGAGGAGGAGATGGATGATCCCTCTCTTGTTCTGGGAAGATTCAGCAGTTGCCCTTGGTCCTTTCACCTCCGTGGGGCCATGTAGGCGTTACAGCATTTTAGATATTTCCCAAAGTGTCAGCGTTCGGAGCCCCATTAGGAAGTGACTAGATGAATGACCAAAATGTAGGGGCAAAATAAATTAGGCAGTTCAGAAGCAGAAAACAAGTCATTTGCGGGGAATAATGAAAGACTGCAGTTGCAAGACAGTCCCTGCTCCAGCCCTTTGTGGTGATGTTTATAAATCAGGGCAACAAAACTGGAGCTCTTGTTAGGCCTGTGTGACATTAAAGGCACATTTAGCTGTGAAGTGTAGCCCTGGCTGCTATAAAATCAGATAGATGCTTGAACTGCACTGCAGCTTGCTTGGAGATGACAGCAAGGACTGGGTCAGACCTTCCTCGGGTGTTGTGTCTCCCGTTCTGTGGACAGGGACTGTTCGGCTCCATAGGTGTAAACCGTGTTATTCTGTGTTTGCGTCTCTCTCTAATTCTGCCTCCTGAGACGTTGCTCCATCCTTCTCTCCCTGCCTAACATTCCCTGCTCTCCACTTCCTCTGGGATAGCTGCTGTGGTACCTGGCATGTCCCCTTAGAGCACTGGTGCCTCATGTCCACTGTAACCCCATCTGTAGGGTCCCTGGCCATGCCGAAACCCGGCCTCCTGGTTATCTGCATCATCCGTCACCTCCAGGGAAACCTAACTGGCTGGTGTAGGTGCTCGAAAGTGAGTGATATTACTCTGCGTAAATGTCACATTAATGGAACATTATAACCAAAAGATGCTCATAGATCACTCTAAACCATTTTAGGGATCTGTTACACTTCCACCACCTGCTCCTCACCCATTTGTTTGTATTTGGGACAGGAAGGACACTGTTGGGAGAGCTTGGAGAGGACCTGAAGAGAGGTGAGAGCAGGCTGGTGCAATGGAGCAGCCCACTTCCTTGCTGGGACCTCCACCGGCTTGAAGCCCGGCTCCACCAGCACATGCTGGATGTGCTGGAAGAGGCGTAGCAGCAGGGCACTGGGAGGGGGTTCCGCGGCTTGGCTTCGTAAGGGTGTTGATAGAAAGCACTGACTTCTCTGAGCTGGCTCAACGCCTTCTGAAAGTCCAGTGTAGGCAAGGAGGGAACCCAAGCTTTGGCGCAGCCGAAAGCCCATGGTGCCTCGTCTGCAACAGCTTTCTAGATCACACCATGTAACACAGCCCAACAAAGGGCCTTTAAATCCTACTCAAGAAGACAGACAATAGAAGGTCAGAGTTTAAAAGAGAAAGTGTGCCTCAGACTGATGTAATTCCCCTTCTCCCCCCTTTTCTTAGTGTGAATCCTTTGATAATTGAGCAGGGAAATCCTCTTTATCGGGAAACTCCACCTCCTCTTATCTCGTACTCCCTTGAAAATGCTATCTGCTCTGCTGCCTCTCTCGTGCCTCCTGACCTGGTTTGTGGTGGAAACTTTCCCATGCGGGTGTGCTGCCATCCTGTCCTTGCTTGGTGGGTGCAGCGAGGCTCAGGGCTCGACGTGGGGACTTACTGTAATTACACACCTCACCTACTTGTGCCCTAGAGCAATCTTTTTCATAAAAAATATAAAACTAGCTGTGCTGGATCAAACCAGAGGTCCACCTGAACCAGTGTCCTTGTTCTGGCCTGGCCAGAGCCCAGGGGCCCTTGGAAGGAGTAGAAGACATAAAGCAGGCAGGGAGTTACCCATCCCCTGCTGTCTTTCCTCTCCAGCATCGCGGGTTGGACTGGAGCATCCCCTACTCTCCCTTGAGTTTATACCCAACCGCTTTGGTTACTTACATATATTTTGCCTGAACTGGGACTTGGGAGGTTGCATTATATTGGCTATTGCATCAGAGAAGTCATGTTTCTTAACCTCCCTGCAATGTGATCCAGTAAGACTTGTTAACGCTCTTCATTTGTTATAACAAACAATTGCAAAGGTGGGGAAAGGGAGCGTCCCTGTGTGTATGCTCAAAGCCGCTGGGTATCTCCACGGAGCTACGACAGCTCTGGAGACCTTCTGTTTTTCTCCTGCTTCACGGACAATCAGATCTGACCTGTGCTGTTGGTAGTTACAGAAGACCAGGCTCTTCTTCCACATGAGCAGGTTTTCACCTGGTGTAACTTGGTGGATGTCAGTAGAAGTATTCTCTATGTATGTTTACTCAAGGCAGTACAGAGTTGTGCCCAATGCATTTTTGAGTGTGGAAGACATTGGGCAGTGGGTACCTGTGCAGATGTCCAGCTGGAGCCAGTGACTGCTAAGGTGATACAAGGAGTTTTGTTCTTTGTGCATCCAGAAGATCCAGTGGATGATCTGTAGTCACACCTTGGGTAACCCTTGGGGGTGTAAGTCAGATGGGACTGGCTTGGCCAATTTGCACCAGCAGATGTCCTAGCCCTGAAGACTCATCCCTGAAGTCAGATTGAAATGGCCACCAAATTTTTGTCCGTAAGCCATTAAAAGTGATGTTTTGAGTACGCTGGATTTTGTCATTCACATTGTTCTTTCCTCTCCTGTCAGCTCTCAAACACACAGGACTCGGGCAAGAATTCATGGCACTTTTCAGTAACATCTCACTGTCTTCCAGGACTACTGCAGTGCTCCTGCACCTCCAGCTTCTTATAGCCTGGAAGAGAGTTTGGCTGTGAGAAGACTTTCCATGAAATGGTGCAGAGTGGAAGGAACTGGTGTTATTAATGGTTCACTTCATGTAGATTCTAATTCTTGCAGCCTTCAGTTCCAATCCAGATTAGCACTCCCTTAGTTTAAAATAACAAAAAGGGAACTGTCAGAATCAGAGCAAAAATATTAGCATGATGGAACATGTTAACAGGTAGCCATTAGCACTTTATGTCCGCATGAATAGTGTCTTTAAGTGTTTTATTGGTAACAGAGCAGGGAGGATGGGCATAAAATTTTCATTTGTTTTCAAACTGGCACATTGCTTTAATTGAAAATTTTTATTGTTGTCACTTGTCAGGGAAGATGTCTTCTTGGTCAGGGTAAGCTCTGGGCTGGGGAGATGGCCTTGGGACATGGCTGGGTTTCAAGTACAAGATTTTTGCCATAAAAAGACAAAAGGAGCAGATGGTCTGGACAGGACCTGTTATTACTCTTATTTTGCTGTTAGAATGCATGTGAGATACCCGACACTGAAAGAAGCGTGAGGAGATAGCTGTGGTGTGGAGCAACATGTGACTGTAACATCCAGGGAAGTGCAGGTCAGTCCAGGTGCGTGAGATAATCCTGCTGCCAAATCACGGAAAAGTCACAACAGCTCCTGGTTGTACCGATGCTTTGATGGTTGCCATGTGACTGATCATTGATGGCAATTTCTGAGCGGCAACATCCAGCAGTTGCTTAAGGAAATGGTAGACATTTATTTGCAGAATTAAAACAAAAAAGACAAGAATAAGGGAAAAGAAAGGTGTGTATGTGCAAAACTTGCAAATATTTGCACCAGAAATTAAGGAAAATCCTTTTGGGTTTGTTGACAGTGTTGAGGTCTGTAGAGGAGAGGCCATTGCTGCTTCCCACCAAGCAGCGGCACGTGCCAGAAGTGACTCCTGCACCGCTTAAACTGTGTGGTCTTTCTACATAACCCTGAGACCCAGTGCAGCCCTGCCCCTTGTCTCTATTTCCACCCTCTTTTACCATCCAGTTGGTGCTTCCTCCATCATGCAGAGTTCTCCAGCATCCCACTTCTGCCAGTGAGGAGTCCCTTGGAAAAAAAAAGATGCATGCCATTGCCAGCTCCTGTGGGCCCTTCCTGTTGCATCCCTTAAAGAATGTGCCTCGTGGATGTTTGGCTTGTGTCTCAGAAACTGGCAGCCCTTCTTGTTTGTGGAAATAGCAGACCCTGCCTCATTATTGACTGTGTGGCTACTTCTACCTGTTTCACTGCCGGTGAGGAGCTGGCCTGGGGTGAAGCTGTTCTTCCACCTGCCTCTCTCTGCCTGTTTTTGAGCCTGCATGTCAATGAACATGAGTTACCTCCTATTTTTTGGGGGGGACACAGCCCACTGGCAATTGGTATTTTAGGTTGGTTCTCTGTGATGAAGAAGGACTTAGCAGTTGTCAGCTACTTTTGTTAGTGATTTTGGGTTTCTTGTGAGGTTTTGCTCATGGGTGCGCATACGGGCATGGGTCCTGCTGCGAGGAGGGACGTTGGTGCCCTCTGTGTAGCCTGAAACCCTTGAAAATCTCTGCCCTGAGTGCAAAATGTGCCTTTTGTGGATCAGCTCTTCATCCTTCTTTCCTTTCTGCCTTCCCTCCTGGAGAAAATCTAACAGCACTGGCAGTTGTAGCATGGTGCCTTTTTCTTTTCTTACAGGAGCAGTAGATTAATGGCAAAAACATGACCTGGACACAGTGCTACCGTCTTAAAAAAATCTCTTAGTTTGTTTTTCCCCCTTTGCTCTAGTGCGGCCAGTGCAAGGTCAGTTCCCACCTTTCTGCTGTATGATTTTGGAAGATAGTAGAGGGGTTTGCATCTGGGCAGCTGAGGGCCATGGGTGGCTCCCTCACAAAGCTATGCCGTGAACTAAAATACTTTCTTCCCCCTAGACCTTAAAAGGTTTTTGACCATATGGACTTCACTAGGTTTTAACTATTTCGGCTCAAATCTAAGAAGCTTTAATTGACATAAACGCTTGTGGTGGGTGTAGGTTGCTGCATTTAATAAAGGGTGAGTGCTTTTTTCCCCCTTTTTCTTACTTCTTTCTTTTCAACCCTTATTTTGCATTTTGACATGCTTGATGAGTGTTTAATCCCTGCCCTTCTGTCTGTTGAGATATTATGTTTTTTTAATAGTTCTTGTTTATGACTAAGGTCAAAGACAGTATTTCAGAACAAAAATTTGAGTTAGTTCATAATTGAGTACATATGTATATTACTGTTTATTTTTATAGTTTGCTACTTTATTTTTAAACAGCTCGGTTGAGACAACATATTTATGGGTCTGTTTATCATATGTCTTGCCAGTCGGAGTGCTAAAAGACACATGCTTTTCAATAGCAGAGATCTGAAGTTATATTAGATAATACTGCCAGGTAGCAATTTAATTACATTAATTGAACGTTTAGGTTGAAATGTAGTTTTGCAAAGGCTATAATAGAATACATTTATATGTGTCTGCATACAAATCTTGGCATTTAAAATGTTATTTGAGCCTGCTGTTGAGGAAATGGAACTCCATCGAGTGGTTTTGAGGGAGAAATGGGGTATTATGCCACGAGTACTGAAGCACCCATACTTGCACTGTGTTCGGGTTTGGGCACCATCCCGGCTGTTGGTGTGAACTTCTGTGGGTGCCCCTTTCTGTAGCAGGAGCTCCTGGGTAGTTACCTGACCAGGCGGCCGTGTGGCCTGATCTGGTACGCTGGGGTCAGAAAAACAACCTGCTGGAGAGATAAGGGATGAGCTGGCACTTTGCAGAAGGGCAGAGGCTCGTACATTAGCCAACATGGAGAAAATGTTTATCCTGCTGAAACCAAGCCCTCTGGGTCGTGCACTGAGTGATTTCCCAAGCTTGCCAGCTGCTGTACTGGATTGTACCTGCAGGCTCTGGCTGCGGGCTGCCTTCTCTGGCCAGGGAGCTGCAAAACAGCCTTTGAAAGCCAGCTTGGAAAAGCACTGCTGAAGAGCAGAAGCTGTGAGTGAACCACGCTTTCCAGCCCGGATGGGGATTTAATCCTCAACGTAAACATTTTCAAATAACATATAGTCAGGAGAGGGAGAGGGAAAATTCCTCAGTTAGACGAGGCCCAAGAATAGCAGGCTTGGTAAGGAAAGGACAGGAGAAACTGCTCTGGCGCTGTTTGGTTTTGCTTATACCGATGGCTTCTGCGCCTACCAATTTCCAAGCAAAATATTAAAATTCCAGGTTTCTAGCAGGAGTGGGGCTAGGGTCTTTACAGCTCCCTTTTAGGATCTGGAGAGCTGAGTGAGTCTGCTTTCAAAAGAAAAAGATAATATAAATAAAAGGATCAAGGGGGTCATAAGTTGATTTTTATTGGAGCTCAGGGATAGATAAGGGGTAACCAGAGGAAAATCCCGGCTTGTGTGACATTCTTGTGCCATGGTGGGCAGTCTCCTTTTGGATGGCTGCATGGTGGGAGAGATGGAAGAGGAAGCGGGGATATGCAACATGTAAGCACCCAGACAGTGAGATGTGTTAGGAAATAAGCTGGTGGTGAACAGGCCCTTGGCATTTCTCAGGCTCTTGTATGGCAAACAAGCCAGGAAAAATGCATCGGTCTTGGGACTGTGTTGTTTCGATCCATTTTGTCCATATACTTCTCTGTGGGGACTCAGAGCCTCTCCTTGGTGCTTATCTGGGTTGAGATGTTCAGCTGAGATGGTTTTTTTCCCAAATCACACCTTTGCTGAGTATGTGATCTCTCCAGACAAATACTTCTCCCCAGACAAGGCATGGCTGAGGCAGGGACCCAGAGGCAGCAGAAATAACTATGCAGGTCCAGGTCACCGCAGACCATCTCTGACAGATGCTGTCTTTGGGACCACAACCTTGCTGTGCTCTGGTGGCCTGAGCCAAATGTCCCAACCAAACTCATCCAAGACTTGCCTGCAGGACCCGTCACTACTTTGGGTTCCTGTGCCTGCAGCGGGGCTTGGAGCGCGTCTGGCGCAGTCTGGGGTGAAGCCTTCCGCTTAGTTTCCCTTGCAAAGCACCTGATAAAAATGCACAGAAACTCTTCACTGCTCTGAACCCAAACACAGCAAGTGAGACCAAACAGGGCATCTCCTCCAGATGAAAATCCTCGAGTAGATACAGCCAGTGGTGCTCCTGTGCTAATGCAAAACACCTGCGCAGATGATGAAAGAAAGGGATTTTTTCTGGTTGTGGAGACTAGGTGAAGTTTCCTGATCCAGGCAGGAGATTTCCATGCCTGTGCAAGAGGTTTTCATGACTGACTTCACTAATGGGTGTAATCGAGGTGAGACATGAGTACAGACAGAGCTGGGAGGAGCAGAGGGGGATGCCATGGTCCATGCTTGCCCAAGCCAGAGAAATTAGTAGGGAAAGACGTGCGTGAGGAATACGTGGGATCATCAGCACAGTTCCCAGTGACGGGCCTCACAGTTTGGGCAGTGGATGCCTGCTTTTCTCTTCCACAAGCTGTAACAGCTTTTGCCTCATCACCTATAGTATGTCTCTTATTTGCCTCTAGTCCTGAACGCTAACGCTTTCTTCCAACTAAAGAACATGCTAAAGGACAAGTAATGTTGAAACGTGGGTTCTCAAGGCGAGGTGCCCCTAGTGAACCTGGTATTTGGGGCAGTTGTTAGTGGTGTTTTCAGAAAGTCAGACTTTCTAGAAAGCCCCCGAGATGGAAGAACCCAAGAGCTCCAGTTTGTCCTCCCTCTTCCACACGAAAGATGGGTTCCTCGTGCATCCTGATGGACCTCCATGGTGGGGCCTGGCCTCATGGGCCAGCTGTCTTCTGCTAAAATGCACAGCCCAAAGTGATGACTGGACATGTTTTGAAGCCTGTACAAAGATATTTAACTGTGTTAATAGCATTTGCTTTCATTTCCTCTTGCTTTCCCCACCAACAGATAAAGCATCCGTTCTTTGAGGGCCTGATTTGCATGTGAACGTGGGGTGGCTGTTTGTCCACTAGTTTGGTAACTTGTGACTAACAGTCTTAAGCTCTTGTCAATGGGGTTTTCCCATCCCCTCTCTTTTTAGCTGAAAAAAAGTAACTGATTTTTTTTTTTTTTGTCTTACAAAACTCACGTCTGGCCTGAGACCAACCAGGGAGAGTTTCTACTGCAAAGAAAAAATGGTCCAAAGCCAGAGGGTTTCAATGAAAGTCTCAATGTAAAACTGAAGTTACAGTGGCCACCACCAGGTGATTATCATAGTGTCGGGTGCTTATTGCTCGGCTTGAGCTTTCCTAACGCTTGGGAATGATTCCAACTTGTTTGGGCTCAGGAACAAAACCTCTCTGACATGCTGCAGCCAGGGTGGAAGGAATCCAGGGAGCTGCGGGAATTAACGCAGCACTGTCCCTGTGCAGAAGGCTTGTTTTAATGGCTAACAGAGCATCCCGTAACATCGCAGTAGGAAGGTTTGGAGGTTTGGAGGCTGAGTTCAAAATTATTATTTAAAAATCATCAATCACTGCCTAAAAGCTTCCTTGCTTACTTATTTTAGGAAGGAGAGCGAGAGGTAAGACTGCTGTGTGAAGGACGCTGAAGTGGTAGGATCAGACTGCAGTCTTCTTTCATTGGAGGGCATCTTCCTTCACCCCTGATTCTGCTGGCATCCTTGCTGAAACCATCACCTGGGCTATGACTGAGAAAACTGGTGTCGTAGAGAACAGCTGTGGACACCCTTTTTGGGGTTCACAGAGGTTTATGCAGCCTGAAGTGTGAGAGATGAGCACGGGAGCAGATGAACGTGCTTTGCGGATGGTCTTCTGCTCTTTGTTTTGTTTGCAGAGGGATCTATGTTTACAAATATATTTTTTTTCCCTGAGTCTTTGAGGGCAGCCCACTTAAAGGACTCACGGAGCTATATTTTCTTTACAGTAATGAGGCAGCATGACATACCAGTTGTGGGAAATCTGATAGCCTTGGGAGACCCTAGGAGGGTAGAAAATGACTTAATTTACTTTGTGTGCAATAGTCTTAATTTTCAACTATTTGAACAACTGATTGCTGGGGCAATCATCAAATCTTCAGAGTTAAGATGTTTCCTGCTGGAATGGAGCATTAGCTAAATCAGCGATGGCTGGGGATGGCAAAATGGAGCGATTGCGCACGTCCATCTGAGGGTAAAGAGAAGATGAGAATAAAATCCCGGAACCTGAGCTGCAGTGCTTTTTTATTTTCTGGGCAGGGTGAGGCAGGTGAAGCTTACCCGGACTGGCTGTTAATTGCTCAGGTGGGGAGCTGGGGCTGTGTAGCTCCAGCGGTGGCTTTGGCAGTGCCTCCAGCAGGTTGGAGCAGGGTCCAGTTTCCTTCTGAGTGGGTGAGAAGCCCTCTGCTCAGTGATTCCCCTGGTATTTGCTCATTGTGAGTAAAAGCGATAAAATCTAGTGGTGGAATTATGTTCTGTCTCGGGTGCTTTCTTTCCAAATTAGTAATAATCCTATATGTCTTTGACCCATTTCCACGGAGACAGAGGGCTGGATTCTTCTGCCCTTTTTTTTCATGAGCAGCTGGCTGAAGTGAATGGACCTTGAATAAAGGGATTAGAAACTGGTCCTTTGTTAGGGTAAGGTGTTGGAGTCCTTGTGCTGTGAGTCCTGCCTCAAACAAGTTTTCCTATTGATTTCGATGAGATATGCCTTGAGTAGGTACCTACTCGTCAAGAGACTGACTATTTAGCTCCTGGGGACAGAAACAGCAGCAGCAGAAGTGCAGAGCGAGGTGCCCACTCACACAGGGAAGGGCGATGGGACGTGCTTTATTTGTCAAGATTGAGCTTGTACTGGAGCAAAAATGACAGAGGACTTTTCATTGTGAAAATTGAATATGCTGTTGGAAAAAACATATTTGTAATTGTTTAGAAAGGAATGAAGGGCACGAATATTAAGAGACCTTCTCCTGTCTTTCCATGCCAGTGGAAAAATTCAGTGTGAAAGTATTTTCTTATTAAAAAGAAAGATCTGGTCTGTAAAAATGTAATACAAAATTCTGAAGGCTGAGAGTTGCATGAGTGAGAATATTTAATTACAATGGCAAAGTACAAATATTTCCTAGTGAGCATTCATTATATTAATAATAATTAATTCATTGGCTAAAATGTACATCCTGCTTGTGTTCTTTTAGTGAGCTGGGAATCTGATCACATGTTTTTATTTTGTTTTGCTGACAGCCACCTAGAAAGTAGGGAGGGTAGAGGATGGAGACTATTTATATAAGCAGAGGCTTTATGTTTCGCTATGCAGATGGTTACGTTGGGATTGCACGGTTTTGGTTAGCAGACTTGTGCAAAAGGAGGCGAGGACTCAAAGCAGATCAGCTGATTCGGGGTGACCGAGTATCTGACTGCTACAGTGATAAGTGTCTGTACAAATATTTATACAATCCTGATAGTCTTTGCATTATTTCAACACAAAAAGCTGTCAGATTTCCAGGGTTTCCAAGGCATACTTCTTATGGCTCGCATACATTTTGCCAGCAGACATGAGAGAACTCTGGTTGTGCTCGGAGCTGGCTGGACCCACCCCATCACCCAGCTGGGAGCGGGGTAGGTGCCGAGCCTGTGCAGCACCCAGCCTGAGCTGATAAGCCCTGGAGAGAGCCTGGCTGTATTAGCTCAGGCTTAGCACTGAATTTATGCAATCACGTGGCACAGGGCTGACTCAGAGGGGCTGTGGAGTGAGATTGTGGGCTGAACAAGCTCAGGGTCACCTGCAAAGGGTGGTGGAGAGGTACCCCCTCCCTGCATTTGAGAGCCATGTTTTAATGCCAAGCTGCAAATTCCCACCTTGTCCTGGCATGCCGCTCCTACCCTGGGTTGCTCGCAGAGGGTCTGACCCCAAGTCTGCAGCCAAGTCTGCAGGAGGCTTCTGATCAGCTGAACATTATATCAGGCACTGTATAGGAAAATGGCAGTCGTCACCCAAAAGGAGAGATCAAAAGGTTGTGGTGGCTTACGTGCAGGTGGGGTGCAGAACCAGATGTAAGTGGGCTTGGACTGGATGTAGAGGAGAAGTCATCTCCTGCCTTTTCTGCTGGAAGCTAGTTCAAAAAACCATGTAGGTGGGAGGCCCAGAACTGCCAATGTGTAGTGTTTGATCACTGCATCCATGGCTTTTTTTAAAGCACCTGCATAAGCACTTCTGCGGGGCAGAAATAAAAAGGTATGCATATGCTTGCAAACATACTTATAAAGCACTGTGAGGGGCCTCGATGCTGAAATGGTAAATATGCTTTAGAAAATTGCCTTCAATCGTGGCAAGGGCTTTTCTTCCCCTTAGGATGGTAACCAATGAAGAGTGCAGGGGGAAGGACTCAAGCCACTTTGGCTGATTTCTCTGCCTCTACCTGGTGTGGGAATAGTGATGCACACTTCTGTGGACAGCTCAGTGACCACTGGTCTGGGACGTGCTGCTCAAAGCCAAGTATTATGACTTTGCGAGGAATTTTAACATATCTGTGTTTATTATGAGCGTCTTCCAGTAGAAATGTGTGCTGGGTGGACAGTCAGACAGGTGGTAGGATCCGGCCCTCGCCAAAGCCCACAGGGAGCCTGCAGCAAACCCTGCTGGCTGCAAACCCAGCTGCTGCCCAGCACGTTGCATCGACGTTGCTCAGTGTGATGAAGACCTGAATGTCTGTTTATTAACGGATAAGATGGTTGGGCTAGCGTACGGTGCGCAAGCCAGCCTGTGCAACTCCTGTGGTTTCCAACTGTACTTATCAAGGGAGGGGGCTGCCTGCCCAGGGAGGGTGTTTCCTCTAATCGGTATCTTCACATGCCAATGGCAGGCAGATGTGCAGGGGGCAAAGGCTCAGCTTCTTCATAACAGCCACTTTCACTGGGCTCTGGGGAAGGAGTCATCTAAGGCAAGGCTGGGGAGTTCGAAAGGCACATGTTGCTCAGAAAAAAAAAAGATGAGTAAATTTTCTCTGAGAAAGAGTAGAAGCAGGGGCCTCACAGCCCCCCCCTTGGCCATTAATCTTCACCATCCAATGCAGAAGGAATTTACTCGTCCCAGTATTTCTTAGCAATAAGTTTAGCTCAAAAAACTCTTCCCCAAGTCCTTCAGAGGCTTCTTCTGTTGTCTGCCCTCCTGCTGGAGACACTGCAGGCAACACATGTAAGATAGTTGTGCATCTCTCCCACTTATCACAATAAATATGGCTTTTATGGGGGATTTTTTGGGGAGGGGTGTGAGGTGGGTGGTGAATGGGGAGGCCAGACACCATTGTCTGTCAAGAATACGAGTCCCTGCGGGTGAGCGCGCTTGGACTCGCCTTCCAAATTGTCCCGGCATCAATCCCTCCTCCTTTGCAGGATTTCCTCCTCCAGCCAGGGTTTTGTTTCTGAACAAGTGTTGGTCAAACAAGCTTTCGTTTGCGTTCAGTCGCTTGGCACACATACACCACTTCTGGTGGGGGACAATGAGGAAGCTGTTTTAGGGGCAGCTGCAGTGGGACTGAAAGGGAATACTGATGGAAAGAGGGCGCAGGGAGGAAATGGCTGGGTGAAAATTAATTGGGAGGATCTTCGGAAGTCTGGGTGCTACATCTAGATTGGGAGGGTCCTTTGATCTGGCTGCCTCGCCCTGCTCGCTGGTTTGTGCGGGTTTGTATTGCTTTCCCCCACAATACCACACCTTGGACCAGTGAGAAAGTTGGACAAAATATTTGCAACGGTGTATCAAAAGCTTTATTTCAGGAAGAAGTAAACTATTTATGTCAATAACAGAGTCTAAAAAGAATTGTAAAAGTGAGACTGACTTCTTTGTCAGCAAAAATTGCAGCAGAACCTGTTCATAGATGACATTACCTAAATAACATTATGTACGTATGTCCTTTCTTTCACATTTCCTGTAATCCTGTTACGGCATTGTCCCATTACCTCAAGCACTGTCATCTTTAAATGCTGTCAGATCTTAACTGGATGGCCAAGGACATCAGAAAAGGATTGAGGTGAAGCTGATGGCAATTTCAGACCAGCCATATATATGGCCATCTCCCAGCCTGCCCCTGGATGGGTGTTTTCTGATAAAACATTCAGGTAAAGTGGTGATTCAAGGACTTTTACCTGGCACCTTTTTTGGGAAGTGTGGGGAGTCAGGCGCAGATGGGATGCTGGAGCTGCTGGGGGTGGTGGGTCTGAGCTGTGTCCTTGCTGATGTTTGTGCTCCCATCCCCAAGAAGACGAGGACCCAGTGGCAAGTGGCTGGAAAATGTCCCAGTGGGGCTGTGGGCACTCCCTGTACGGTCTTTGTGGCATTAACGGCCATTTGCAAGGCAGTTGAGGTCCTTGGACTTCAGGTGCTATAAAGTGCAGCATCTGGGTGTTAATTGTTATTAACATTATTATTGCTCTCTGATTGTATTATTGCTTAAAAATGGTACGAGGCCAATTTCTTCTACTCCAACTGCAAATGCGCCGCTGTGCTTTTTCAAAAGCGCTGTGAGACATGACAGCAAATGGGATGATTGTGACTTCTGCTATTTACCTGCTGAATATTGAGCGCTCTTAAACCTGAGGAGTGGAAACCGTTGGCATCTAAGCAGTAGTGTGTTTAAACTGGCAGCCCCTCTTGTCAGGTTATAATAGAGATGATGAAAATTGCCAGCTCTGGGGGCAGGAACTGTTGTTTCGTTATCTCTGGGTGCAGTGCCGTACTCTGAGGGGCTCTGATCCCCAGTGGCAGCTGCTGGACCTGGCTGCAGTGCAAATAACTGCAGCCTTGAACCTGAAATGCTTGGTGCAGACAAAAGTCTGTGGTCAAGCATGCGGTGATATATCTAGTTGCCTGACTTTGGCTCCGTGAGCCAGTTTTCCTGAAAAGCAGAGATGCACTGTTGGCAGCGAGGGTGGCAATGCCAGTGGGGACCAGCATTGTGGCTTCCCGGTGAGTTGCCCCAGGTGCGTGGATACAGAGGTGCTGCTGGGAGGACACACCGTGCTCCACGTCCTCCTGTGCACCGGCATGTACAGCAGCAGATGTGGTCTGACTTTGCTAGCATAAGCAGACAGATGATGGAGGTCCCAGCCCCCTTATCAGATACATCGTCAAGATAAAGAGGTGAAGAGCAAAAAGAAAGATTCATGGATGAAAATAAGGAGAGCAGCTCTCTTCTGAACAGCATCTGTGTTCATTTGCCCCAATGCAAAGGTTCAACAGCACCTAGGCTCAGAGTATAGTCCTAATGATGCTAAAGAGCCACGCCCAGATCCCAAAATCTTCCTGCTGAAAAATAATAGCAGAACAGCCCATGGAATAAGGGGACATTTGTTCCAAGAAAGGGTATCATGGTATGGCCATGTAGACTATGAAGAAGATTATTTGCTTAATCAAGTGAGGTTAGGGAATTTTTTTTTGTCGCTGTTACTGGTATCTAAGTGCTGTCAGTTACAACATTTAATTTAATTTTCCTGTAAGAAAATGCTTGTCTTGGTAAAAGATGGGATTCTCTACAATCTGTTTTGTACGCTTAAAAACACTGTTTCCCATTTCGTTCTCTGCCATCAGTGTGATCTTAATCCATCCTCCGAGGCTGGTCCTCTGGTCTTATCATCCGCTGATCCAAGGCTGTGAGCAGGTGAAAGTTTTCATGCCAGGTCTTCCCAAACAAGTGTTGTCCTCATCTGCCAGTGGCTCTGCCCCGTTCTCCCGTGTGGGGGAATAGTGACCTTCAAGATGTGCTGGAGCCATCTTATCTCTCCTTGCATCCCACAGCGGGGCTCTCCCTGAAAAGATCTCCATCTGGCACTCCTAATCTGGGCATGGTTTGTGCATTGCTGCCCTGTCTAGCTATTAATTTGATAACTTTTTTTGGATTCTGGAGGAGAATTTTTCTCTCCATGCGAAATCTCTCAATAACCAAAGACTTGGGTGTAAAAGCACTAACTGTACTCAGTTCACCGGGTTCTTTTTCTTCCAGTCATAGCTTGGCTTCTTTTTTTTTTCTCCTATAGGCACAGGAACCATTTATAGCCAAGGTGGGCTGAGTTTGCAATTTATTAATCTCTCCCTTGCATGTGGGTTGAAAAGAGACACCACGCCTTTATCAAAAGCCAGGCTAGCACAAAAGCCTATGCAAAATCATCATCAAATCCTATTAGAAGTGGAAAATATGTCTTAGATCATCTCATTCATTTCCCTGCCAATGCTAGACTGCTCCTGAGAGTTAATTTTCTAGTGTCTGTTGCCGACTCCCTGTGTGACTGCAGGTCTGTCATCCTCTCTGTGGGTTGTCACTGTAACTTTTACTCATTTCCTTGCATTTCCAAACAAACCTCATTTTGTTCAGTGGTTGCCTGTGTTAATATTTGCCCTGTGTTGTGTGTTATCAAAGGTTTCTACTCGGAGAGCATCACCAGACCTTGGAAAGGTATCCCCATGGGATGGGCTGTGCTGGGTGCTTTGGGGAGCTTGGGGAGGGTTCCATCCCCAGCAGCCACTGCTGCTTTCTGTAGGCACTGGGGCAACGAACATCTCAAAGGGAGGTTTCCCTTCTGCAATCATGGTCGTGGATTCAATGCAAGCAAGTTCTTGCCTGTAAAGCACTTCTTCCAAGCTCTGCTGGCACTGCCTTTGATAAACTCCTACCCTGAAGTTCTGGGCTGGCTGTGACATCACTCGGCAGGGGGGAAAAATAATAATAATTCAAAGCTGGGAGCTATTTATAGCATTAAGCAAATGCAGATTTCATAGGGGTTTGTTTCAGAGGAGGAAACGGCGTGGAGGAGCAGAGTGACCTTACTTGTAACTTCCTGCTGGTGCTGGTGGCAGTGATTGAATTCCCCAACATGGCAAGGGTCTGGGAAGTCCTGCCAGAGCTGGGAAGGTCATTCCGGTAACTGTCACCTGGAAAGCATCAAAAGCACAAGCTGTCAATTGTGACCTGCATTTGCAGAAAATCTGAGGGCTTTCTAATTAACTGAGGATCTCTAAATTAGAGCGAAGCCGCTCGACAAGCCCCCTCATACGCCTTAAGTGTCAGGGCTCAGCTGATCGCTGCATCTAACAAGCGACTGATTTTTAACAGTAGCTCGGAGACTCGATCAACTCCTAATGGCTCTGTTTCAAAATGTACAAGTGCATTTTTTCATCTCTTACTCTGGAATTTATGGTCTTTGTTCCCTGCTCAAATATTCTGGTACTTTTCCTTAATTTCAGGCTTCTGCCTTGTGCTGGCTGCTCTGCCCTAACTAGGCAGCTCATCGCTTGCCTTTCCCCGCACGCGATCCTCTGCCGTGGCTGCTCGCTCAGCTTTCTAATCAGTAAGTTTCAGAAATCCCCCCCTTTTCTCTCCCCCTGACACATAGGCAGTGCTGCACGCTGCAGAATTTCATAATTGGAAGGAAACCCACATTTAAACAGATGCCTTTGTAATGAGAGCTTGAAAGTGGGTTTATTTCAGCTTTAAACCCCTTCCCTTTAAGATATCGAATGCAGTTTGCAAACACACCTGATCTTGACTTCCCTCCCACTGCTTTTATGCCGCGCCACAGATTTGGGCACTGGGGGTCCTGGTTTACACCATGGCAAATGAGATCAAAACCTCATTTTGGCTGTATTCACAGTGGAGTAAGAATATGCACATTTAAACTGACGGCTTCGAGCTGCTGGGAAAACAACATCTTTCCTGACGTGTAACTCCTGTTGCCGGTAATGAGACCCAGGTGGGGCATCCTCGGGAAAGTGGCAGGATAAACTCCTACGTAAGCAGTGATTAGGAACAGATAAATACCATTCAGGAAGGTAGAGAGTTAATCAGCCACTCTTTAAGACTTCTCCGCGTGTGTTTATGTTCAACTGCTTATCCATATCTTGGCAATTATTCATGTGAAATAGAATATAAATCCTGATGCCTAATTTTTCTTCCAAAAATTTCACAAGGTAATTAAATCCTGAAGTGCATAGTCTATTCTGGTGGTTTTATCAGTAAATCAAATTTTTATAATTTATCAGCAAAAGTTAGATTTAAGCATCCTCACTGCAATGTTTGAAAGATGAACATTTGTTTCAGTGGGTACTGTGCCAATCAATAATTTTCCAGCTTGACTCAGCTATCAATTATTGCTGCAATTATTTGTCTGGTTGGATATTTAAAATGTCATCAGAAAGAGATGATTACATATTCCAGAAAGCTAGGCACTGTATAATCAGATGAACTGAATCCAGTTAAATGTAGTGTGGTAGTAACCTGTCCTTCAAAGCTGAATTCTGTGGCCACGACTGAAACAACAGCTTTCTGCATTATTGTAAGGAAGCAGATCTTAACCTTGGAACAGTGTGTTATTTGGGTCGGGTAATACTCAGCAAGAGAAGACCTTGCAAGCCTGGAAATTGAATCAGCCTTACTGACATAAAGGGGGGAGGGTTTTTTTGAGGAGGGAGGGCTGATTTTGTTGAATTTCATCTGCAAATCTATCAATAAGAAAAACCCTCTTTATCTGCCTTTCTGGGAATTTAAACTCCTGAGCTCAAAGAGCCAAATTTTTGTATGCCCTTTTTGCATTCCTTGACTTGATGTATGTATGGTAAATACTCTCTGTGCCCTGAGAACACAATAAAGATGTAACAATTCTTGCAAGTCTTACATCCTCCAAACTCCAGATATTCGGAGTATTATATCATTTTCAACTTCAAGGATATCTCAACAATGGAGAGGAGACAGAATAAACTGGAGGAGACCAGATAACTTTGTGACATCTTTTGGTCCTATTAGCAAAGCGAGGAAGGGAAATACACGTATTATCGATTCTACTAATACTCGCTTGTGCAAGTTACGAAACTAAATGTTCTAGGGTCTGGTTCAGCACTTGCTGTGCTTGCAGCTCCATGGTGACATTGAACTCGGTCAGGGACAGAATAAACCTTTGCCTTCCTGGCAGATAATTTGCAGGGGAAGGTGTTGTTTGGGGGGACCTGCAGTTCCCCTGACCCCCAATTTGTCAGGATGGTTTGCTGCTGGCTAAATATCGTTCATTGGAAAGCCAGGGGAAAGTGAGCCAAAGGGGAAGGCTGGGAAAGAGGAGAGACTGAAGAGGATCCATTTTGGGAAGGAAAGGTGGAATAAGGCTCTCAAGGAGCCCCAGCCCATCCCTTGGCTGAGGGCTGGGGCCCATCCCTTGGCTGAGGGCTGGGGCTTTTCAGCTCCACTGACACCCTGCCTGAGGCACTGGTGGGAGCAGGAGTGCTGCGGGATGGAGAAGGGGACCTCAGAGGGCTGTCAGGGACCACCACATCTCTGCAAAGCCATGGTTTCAATGTACGTGCTTTACAGAGCCGGGCACATCAAATAGAGGTGTTAAGATGGGAAATGCAGCAAAATAAAGCAAAGCCATAGGTGATGATGAGACTCGGTGGCCCGGCAGTGCCCTGGCAGCAGCATGCCTGCCTGTGAGCCGTGGTGGGAAGGTGCCAACCCCCGTTTCTCCCTGGGAGAAGGCTCAGCCATTTCAAAATGCCAGCGTGTCTTGCTATCTCCAGGGGTGTCTCATGCAGTAGAGCCACCATGTCCTCCAGCAAGGTCCTGCAGTGCTAATCAGGTCACCAAGCGTTAGCAGCTCTTCTGAGGAAAGCAGCACCCTGGCATCACAGCTGAGAGTCTTTACACATGAGAGATATGGTCGTGTGCAATGTTCATTGCAGAGCAGTGTCCACGATGCGCACTCACCTGTGCTGGCTGCAAGGCTGAGTGATGCTGAAGCTGCGAAACAAACCAGGAGAAACACCCCACTGCTGACATCTGCCAGGGCTTGGGAGTCTCGTGTTGCATCTCGCCCCAGACTGTCAGGGATGACTTGAGATGTCATGCTAGAGCATCTCCTTTCTTCCCTTTGCAAGAAACTTTTTGAGGTGCGCTCTGCCTTTTCTTCAGAGAAAATGGTAAAAAAGGGAACAATTACATCACATAGGTGTATAAGAGTGAATAAAATTATTTGAAAGCTCTCTGTAGCTGTATAATTACAACACTGCATTTAAAAAGTGATGTACTGACTTGATTGTCCCCAGCAGTCACTGGGTAAATGCATAATTAGGGTCCGTTGGAGCAAGGTGTCATTTGCTGGATAGCCAGCTTAGGCTTTGAAAGGGCTTTGGTGCTCATTTTGGGGCAGGGCTTAGATGAGGCTTGGTCCTCTGTGGGTCACAGCCCAGGTGGACCTTCTGGCAGGGGACACACCTGGTGGCAGATAGGTCCAGATGAGCTGATCTAACAGGTGTCATCCCAGCAATGCTGCTTCTCCTTGTGTCCATTCGTTTACAATCCTTGCGCCTGTGCTCAGGGGAGGCAGTCCAGGGGAGGCAGGTGGGGAAGCCTGCACATCTGGGGCGTTGGTTACTTTGCTGATGATATTTTTAGAGAAACGAGATGGTATCAGTAAGGAGTTCCTCCCATGGGGCTGACAACACTGTGCGGTTTACCCTTTAGGTCCTACTGCCCTTTAGGTCTCACTGCCAGTATTTTAAGCTAATGGAACTCCTACCTGTGTGATGCTGCCATCTGCGTTGCCTGTATTTCTCCCTCCCAGTAGTGTTAGTGTATAGGGTGTGTATGTGTGCACGATCAGGTCTTCTTTGCTTGAGGGCTTTCTTTTTAAAACTTCATTCAAAGCTGAATTTCAAGCACAGTGTTCTTTTCCGGTGGCAGGTTTCCTCTGCTCCTTGCTAATCAAGATGTGACAGATTTCCACCCCCCCTTAAGTTTTTAAAAAGCACAAAAATCAGTCACAGCCTGATACCTTACTTGCCAAGTTGGAGCTCAAAGCGGGGTTTTTTGGTGGCCAAATTGTAATCGCCTTGCAAATGGTGACAGACGCTGAGGTCAGGCTGGTATGCCTGGCAGAGCTGGTGTGCTCCAGCAGGACCCCAGCACCCTGCGACTCCCCACTGAGGCTCCGGCAAACCATGAGTTTTGTTTCTTGTCATTAACAAAACATCTTTTTTTGTGGGGCAACTAGGTGTTATGCGTTTGGTTCTGTGTAAAAGAATGAGTAAATACACAAAATATGTTGAGGCTACACCCCAAATGGTCATCCATGAAGTTTGCACTTCTGCAGGGAGGAATTGGCTTTCTCATTTCCATCCCTCCTTACTTGCATCTTTCCTCGGCACTGAAAGTCTTCTGTTTTGTGGAAACCTGAGCAGTGCAAAGAAAATTTGGTTTTGGGAGAAAAAGGTGAATTCCTGGAGTTCCTAACTCCAAAGTAAATCTTTGAATGGCAAGGCAATGGCAGCTGTACTACCTTTGTTTTTATTGTTGCTGTTGCTTGAGTTTATTTTTTAAGTTTGGGTCATGGCATTAGTGTTTTGGCCTAGTTCTTCTTTGAAAGAGGGGCTTTTAAAAGGAGGTGTAACAAAAAATGGGAATTATTGATGTTCAGTTTAGAAAATATTTTGTTGGCAGTTTTATTAAACTTATTTCAGGGAGCTAGAATTTGCAGGAAAAATAAATATTTTCAGGAATATCAATAAGTCTTTTCTCAGTAAGTGCTAGGTAAGGAAAGGCTGGTAAAGATGGCAAATGAGATGCTGGAAGTCCCACAAAGCAGAACTTCATCTAGATTTTTTTCATTTGCACCACTAAGCCAGTCCCAGGACCTGTCATCAGGCCTGTGCACAAACAATGTGGACTTCATTTGCAGAATTTTATTTTTCAAATGCACAATGGCAGTGGTGCTTCTTGTTTCACAAGCAATACTGTGTCACTTCCTGGAGAGTTTCGGGGACATTTTCCTTTTTCAGTGTTGCTGAATCTGGTTCATCTAGTGATAAAGAGAAACAATTAGAGAGAAAGTACTCTGTTGTACATAAATGCAGCTACTGCTGTTGTTATTATAATAGTTATTAAGACAACAGCAGTGGCAAAGTTGATGCTAACAGCTACTTGCAACAGGTTAATGACAGACTAGGTTAATAACGCACCCTTTGCAATCTGGAGAATCAGGAAGAAGAATTAGTGCAAGAAGGAAAAAATATGTTTGGACAGTTACAGTTTCCCATCTAAACTGATGTTACCAACTACCAGGAAAAGGTGAGTCATGACAAAGCAGCTATTTCTTACCAAGGGAGAAGTGGGCTGCTGCTGGCGTGGAGTGGACCCACTTATCTCCCAGCCCTGCGATGCTTCCTGTGTCCCAACTGTTTCACTTCTGTAGTTTTCAGTTGAAAGGAATTTCAACAGTACAGATTTCCAAAAGAGAGAAAGTGAAAAAAAAAAAGAGTTCTTTGACAAGCCAGATGGAGAAGAACTGAATCAAGTACAAATGGTAACAATTAACTCAATTTTTTTTCTTCCCCCCTTTAAATACCAGAACAACTCCAAATTTATCAGTCCAGAAATCAAGCAATCAGTTGACATTAAAGCTGAATAGAGAAGTTCCTGGGTTTGGCTCAGGCTGTTCCTCCAATAATTGTTTGGTGGTAAACAGAACAGAGGGGGGGTGCTTAGTGCAGGTTGCAGGTGTTCGAGTCGCTTTCAACTTTTGTTCTTTGCAGTTTGATAGCAAAAGGTATGTACATGTCATGTAGGTGCAGGTAGCTCCGTAAATAACACCTTGGCTTTGCTTACACGTGCAGGTTTTTTGGGGAAGGTGAATACAGGAGTGAAACACCACCAGCTAGTGCTGGCTTGCGGAGAGATGCTGCTGAGAACAAGGGCTGGACTGTCCAGGGAGCAAGGACCAAGTTTTGGTCTTGGTGTAAGGATTTCTCCCAGGGTGCAAATCCGCAGCTGTGAGTGAAATCCTTGCAAACACCATTGGCATGTGTGCACTCCCTGCTTACGGCACTGTTTTGGTTATGAAAACACTGGAAAAACTGGAGTGTCTCTAATACTGCGTGCTTGTGTACAGCCTGTACAATGCCCTGCAGTAAAATACACGTTATAGTAGTATCTTGCTCCTTAATCTGGTGGTCCTTGGTTCTTCCCAAACAGTGTTGTGTGCTATGGGCTGTCTGTTTCAGATAGGGTCACTGAGAGGATGCTGCACATGGCGTTTCAGCGTTGCGCTTCCATAAAGAGCTGATGTGTCCAGCGAGCAGCTTTCCTGGATCTAGCCTTGACTTTTGAGAAACGAAGGAAGGTCTTCCAAAGCACATTGGCACACACACAGAGATTATTCCATTACTCACTTGGCAATGCCTGAACTTGCATGCCTAGCTCCAGAAATCCTTTTCCCCCTCACCCCCCACCCCCCAGCAGTGGCATCTAACTGACAGCTTCTCCTCCCAGCTGGTCTTCTTTCCAGCATCTTGTCTGGCTTTGCTGCTGGTGGCTGTGGACACGGCTGTGGGGCTTGCTTCAAGCCAACTATATTGTGCCTGGAGATGTTGGCTTGCTTCAACTTGGACTTTGAGCGCATTGGGTGTATCTGTGAGCACAGCAGAGAAGAACCAGCATTTTTTATCTAATATAAAAAAAGCCCCTTAATGCTGAAAGCAGCCATCTCTTCTTATTTTACTGGGTAATTGTGCCAACTGCCCTTAAAGGCTCTCAAATGCCAATATCCATCCCACTCATTTGTTAACATTTTTCGGATCAGAAGCTAAATCTGTCACTCGTATGTCACTGGTTAAATCACTTCTTTTGGGGGCATGGCAGGCAAGAGCTGTTGTGCTGCCTTTTTTTTTTTTTTTCCCCCAGCAGGAGCCAATAACTTGACAAACAATAAGCATTTGTGCTGTAGAGAAATGCCATGCCCTGTCACTAGTCCTTTTCTGGCTGGGATGTAGAAAAGGAGTAAATATGTAAGAGTGGGTGAGACTTCACTGGGTGAGACTAGTCAGGTTTCATATTGACCACGTGTTTGTGTTTGGTACATGGCATCCCTGTGTAATTCTCCTTAAGGGGTAGTTTCTCAGATACGAAGAAAATGAGCAGTAAAATTGACTGGGAGGAAAAATATACATGTGAAAAATGCAAACGGTAATTGGAAGCTATTTGTAAAGACTCGATGAACTGTCCAGGAAGGAGAGGGCAACTTTGGCCCAAATCCAAAACTCACTTCACCCGCTTCAGTGCTGAGATGACAACAGCAATTAAATATTTAAAAAAAAAATCAATACATGACAATTAAAAAAAAAGGAAAATAGATAGCAATCAATCACAGTGAGAAACCATGATGGGTAGATAACTGGTCAGGGGAGCTGAAGATTCTATGGAAAGCTTGTACCTGGCATGGCTGGGGAGAAGAGGAGAGTTTCTCAATATCCTGGAGAAAAGAGAAGCCCTGGAAGTGATGGATGGAAGAAGCAGTAAGGTAGACATTTTTAATAAATATTTCTGCTCTAGACCTGGAAAGTAGCAGCGTTGTTCTGTATCACAGGCAGGTGATGACATGTTTTCTAGCTCATTAGTAGCCAAGGAGGGTTTTATACAACAAGGTCCAATGGAGATAAATATTTTTAAATTATAAGGCCCTGACAATTTATACCCAAGAATCCCTAAAGAGATGGCATGTGATACTGATTTTTAATAAAGCTTATGGATTGGGAAAATGCCATCAAGAGCTGGTTGGGGTAACTATGGGAGAGTTGGCAACACTTCACTTACCTCTTCTGGGCAAAATAATTCAAGAGACTATATAAAATTCAACAGATAAAGAATTAAAGGATAGAAATATAATTCATGCCACTCAGCTTAGATTTATATAATATAGATCTTGTCAAATAAACTTGATTTCAATCTTCCAGATGACAACTTTGGTCGATAAATGTAGATGAAATAGACTGTGCAAGGCATTGGACATGGCGCTGTGTGACACCGTGTACAGGAAGACTGAACACTGGGTGGTATTGCTAGCACGGGTGATTAAGAGCTGGCCAACGGATTTGGGAGTGTGGGGGCTTAGCTGGGAAGCATCAGTGGATGGGAGAGGTCAGCAAGTGCTGGTGGGAGCCTCAGTGGTGGTTAGCATTTCGTTGGTGATTTAGAAATGAGTATGCAATTGCAACTGATTAATGTTGTGGATAAAGCAATGGCAGGTAGACGGATGAAGAGCTGACAGGGATGGGTTTACGGGGTGCTTTGGAAAGATTGTCAGGTCAGGTGTGTTGAGAACATGGCTGCATACAACCTGCCATGTTGCCTGGCTAGAAGGGGAGAATTGGGGCCATATGTATAGATCTCAGCTGCTGTACCTCAGAAGGCAGCAACTCTGTGGGAGGCTTAGTGGAAAACCAACTCCTTTCAGCATGATGCTGGGCTAGGATGGTCCTTGAGTAATGGAGGAGGACGTAGGAGTGGCTTCAGGGTGGAAAAATAACCGTATCTTGAAGCATGCCTTGATTTCAGGGTACTTACATAGCTTGATGTGGATGGGGGGGCATACTAATACCAAGGGTCTTTTCAGTATATTGGCACAAAAAACCCAGCAGAAGAAGAGAACAGGCAGAAGTTCAGGTGGACCACAGGTACCCATCTGTGAGTGTGGTTAGCTGTGGGAACCAACGGCGCCAGCAAGGGGTGCATGGAGCTGATTTGAATGGTTTTCACTGGGATTTCACGCTTTGCCCTAAAGATGGTTTGCAGGTCTGGAGGAGGTCACACTCTACCCAACGACATCGTGTTGCTCACGGTGCAGGACAACTAAGTGACGTATGTTGCAGGAAAGGTCAGAGAACAAGAGCTGGTGGTTCCTTTTGCTCTTAAATTCATCAGTGCAAAGCAGCTGAGGACGTGGGCTCCAGCCCTGCTGCCGGTGGCCAAGGAGGGCTAGTTTGGCAGTGACCTGCTTTGCATCTCGATCTGGGGGATTCATGCTAGCCTCCTGGAAACTGGCTGAAATTCCTAGTCTCCTAGACATCAATGAATCCACAGCCTTTGAGTCCTACAATCTTGTCCAGCTTTTGGGGGGACTCAAACGCTGTACCACGAAGTGTGGTGGTGGGATGGGAGGAAGGAAAGGCGAGTCCCTTCCAAAAACCAGGGTTTACCACAGCGGTCTAAGGATGTATCTGTCTCGCCTCTACCGGGCAAGGCGTGGATTAGTGCCATAATTCTTGCAGTTTCGCAAGACTGCATCAGTCTGGAACGTATCTCTAGGTGGTGATGTGGTCAGTCAATAGCCTTCATAATTAATCAAGCACTAATAGACAAATTAGAAATCGTGTCTCTTCAAAGCAGGAGGTGGAGACAAATGGCTGGTGGATTTTAACTGTTTCACTGCTTTATTTTGTTTGGTTTTATGTTGCTCCCTTGAAAATGGTGGGCTGTTTAGGAAAGTTTTGTACATAAACATGATTTTAGATTTAAATTATTATCTTGATTACCAAACACGGATGGTGAATTGAAAACTTGTTTTTTCAGGCAAGCAAATGAAGAATAATATTACATTTTACACTCCACTAAATCAATGTAGCCCTAATTTTGCCATGCAGGAAATCAATTCCAGTCTTTGTAACAGCCAAAGTTGTTATGAACAAAGTAATTTTGCAAATTATGGCAAGTAACACATTTATTGATGACTGTAGTTTAGGAGTTTAGAATTTGTGAGAGCTATAATACAATAAGGCCGTACCGGTAGGAGCTGAGTGAAATACAGATTATATGGTGAAACTGTAATGCATCATTTGCTATTAGTGGACTGGTAATAATTACCAGTTTTAAAGCAGCTTTTTCCATGTAATCTTTAGTCTCAGTCATAACAGCCCTTCTCATTGACATTATGATTACATGAGCTGCCCTTATGATCTAGAATATCTAGTTGATGGGAATACTAAAATGCGGTGGCGAACGCGTGGTGTTGTATCCTCATTATAAGATAAAATGCTATTTTCTCTGACCTGATCTATAAGGTAGAGAGGCGAGGTAGTGTTACATTGTTAGCTCCTACCATGGTGTTAAAAACTTCCACTTCATTACGGCAAAGCAAGATGAAATTTTCCCATTTAAGACTTTTCCGCTTAGCTCACAAATGAGCATAGGAATGTGAAAGTCCAATTGAATTTCCCTCTAATTTCAGCAGATTTAAGTATTTATCTGCACTTGCATGCCTGGCACATACTAAACGCAGCAATGCATTTTGTTCTGATGCTGGCTTCAGGGTGAAACATTAAATATTATTCCAAGGGCTTTTACAGTGATTAAAGATGTTTTCTTTCCAAATCTGCCTTTTTTGTGTTTGGGGTTTTGGGGGTCTTTTGGTTTGTTTGCTTGTTTTTAATTTTTTTCATATTAGACAAATAGGGTATCCAAGTGAAGGCAGTTCTCAGTGCATCTTGTAAAGAGCTGGGTACCTTGTAAAGGCACCCAGGAGCAGATGCCTTGTAGTGTAGATGCTGGATCACGGCAGGGGTACACGGTGCAGGCAGGTACCATCCCAACCACTGATGCCCTTGGAGGGCTCCTGTGGTTTATTCAAACCTCAAGAGTGTGATGTTTTGTTTTGTTTTTTAAATGTCACTAAACAGCAGCTCTACAACAACTGCTGAGCAGGGCTGGAAACGAATTTTTATCCTCCTCTTAGCATTTAGTTTACCAGCATTTAGTAAAAAAAAAAAAATCCACAGGGGGTGGAAGTGAATAATTGTCAAAATTACAGTAATTGATAAAAGCGCACTCACCTTCGCCATATCTCACCCCACTTTTTCCCTGCAGACAGCCCTTGAAATTTATTCATCCCCCTAGTTTTGCCATACATTAGAAGGGGCTGCTTTCTGCCATCATTATTAGCTGGCTTTTTGTTTAGTTATTTATTAGTTGGTTGCTCTTTTATAATGTCCGTGTTATCTCCAAAAATAAATTATTATGAAATAGAGTTAGCTCGCTACTTGCCAAAGTGGCATTTACCATCTTCAGCTTCTTTTCAGTGGAAGAGAAATAATGTGGCTCTGGCAGGGCGCTCGGCCAGGCCTCCTGGCCACCCTCCAGCTCTTTCCTTGGCAGAGATGCTGCTCTCTCTGCCTTCCCCTCTCCCTGTCCAGTGTTCTATTTTATTTTTTTTCCCCCCCCCAAAGTTGAATCTCTGCTAAGGAGCAGGAGATGCTGCCTAATTTTATCCACATTGTTAGTCTCTCAAAATAAGGAGGAGGCTAATAATGTGATGGTGCCCAGCTTGTTAGCAGTTATGATGCTTTGGGTAACTGCTTTAAACTGATGTATGTGGTTTTCTGGAGTGCTTTTCAGAAGGGGATTTACCTATCATCCATCTATCTATCTGTCTGTCTATCTATCTATCTATCTATCTATCTATCTATCATCTATCTATCTATCTATAATTTATTTATTTGTTTATTTGTTTGTTTGTTTTACTCCCCAGATTAAATATTAGCAGCCTCTTGCAGCATAAAGTCTGCTGAGTCATAGCTGGCATCAATTGACTTGAACATGTCCTTTTTTAATAGCTTTTTTTTTTTTTTGCTGCAGTTACCTGCTGGGGTTTGGTATTGAACCCAAAACGGTGGGAGGAGGTGGGTGTGATTTGGGTGGGTTTGGACCTCCCTGTCATGCCCCTCTCCTCCTCCTGTCCTCTTTCCCCTGCCTGTGCCTGAGCTGGGATGTCTCTTCCCTAGCTCCCAGCTGAGTGTCCCAGAGGATTGGAGCTTAGGCGGGGAGGCGAGCTCTCGCCTGCCGGAGGGTGACCGGAGATTGACGCTGCTTGTTGTGTTATTTTGCAGGTAAAGACGAGCCCAGCAGCTACACGTGTACAACTTGTAAACAGCCTTTCAACAGCGCCTGGTTCCTCTTGCAGCATGCACAGAACACACACGGCTTACGGATCTACCTAGAAAGCGAGCATGGCAGCCCCCTGACGCCACGGGTTGGTATCCCAACAGGACTAGGTGCAGAGTGCCCTTCCCAGCCACCTCTCCACGGGATTCACATTGCAGACAATAACCCTTTTAACCTGCTCAGAATACCCGGCTCTGTCTCGAGGGAGGCATCGGGGCTGGGAGAAGGGCGTTTCCCACCCACGCCGCCCCTCTTTAGCCCTCCCCCGAGGCACCATTTGGATCCGCATCGTATTGAGCGCCTGGGTGCGGAAGAAATGGCTCTGGCCACCCATCACCCTAGTGCCTTTGACAGGGTGCTGCGACTGAACCCCATGGCGATGGAGCCCCCCGCTATGGATTTCTCCCGGAGGCTGCGGGAGCTGGCCGGCAACACTTCCAGCCCGCCCTTGTCCCCGAGCCGGCCCAGCCCTATGCAAAGGTTACTGCAGCCCTTCCAGCCCGGCAGCAAGCCCCCATTCCTGGCCACACCGCCCCTTCCTCCTCTGCAGTCCGCTCCTCCTCCCTCACAACCGCCCATGAAGTCCAAGTCCTGCGAGTTCTGCGGGAAGACCTTCAAGTTTCAAAGCAATCTGGTGGTCCACCGCCGGAGCCACACTGGGGAGAAGCCCTACAAGTGCAACCTCTGTGACCACGCCTGCACGCAGGCCAGCAAGCTGAAGCGCCACATGAAGACCCACATGCACAAGTCCTCCCCCATGACGGTGAAGTCAGACGATGGGCTCTCCACTGCCAGCTCCCCCGAGCCGGGCACCAGCGACCTAGTGGGTAGCGCCAGCAGTGCCCTCAAATCCGTGGTGGCCAAGTTCAAGAGTGAGAATGACCCCAACATGATCCCCGAGAATGGGGATGAAGAAGAAGAGGAAGAGGAGGAAGAGGAGGAGGAGGAAGAAGAGGAAGAAGAGGAGGACTTGAATGAGAGCGACAGGCCAGACTATGGCTTCGGAATGAGCCTGGAGGCGGCCCGCCATCATGAGAACAACTCGCGGGCTGGTGAGGAGGGCCGGTCGATGCCGGACGTCATGCAGGGCATGGTCCTGAGCTCCATGCAGCACTTCAGTGAGGCCTTCCACCAGGTCCTGGGGGAGAAACACAAGCGGGGCCACCTCCCCGAGCCCGAGGTGCACAGGGACACTTGCGACGAAGACTCGGTGGCTGGTGAGTCCGACCGCATCGACGAGGGGGCAGTCAACGGCCGGGGCTGCTCCCCCGGAGAGTCCGCCTCCGGAGGCCTGTCCAAAAAGCTGCTGCTGGGTAGCCCCAGCTCCCTGAGCCCCTTCTCCAAACGCATCAAGCTGGAGAAGGAGTTCGACCTACCGGCCGCCGCCATGCCCAACACTGAGAACGTTTACTCCCAATGGCTGGCAGGCTATGCCGCCTCCCGGCAGCTGAAAGACCCCTTCCTCAGCTTCGGCGACTCCCGACAATCGCCCTTCGCCTCTTCCTCTGAGCACTCCTCGGAGAACGGCAGCCTGCGCTTCTCCACGCCGCCGGGCGAGCTGGACGGAGGAATCTCAGGCCGCAGCGGCACGGGAAGCGGAGGGAGCACCCCCCATATTAGTGGCCCGGGCCCTGGCAGGCCCAGCTCAAAAGAGGGCAGACGCAGCGACACTTGTGAGTACTGTGGGAAGGTCTTCAAGAACTGTAGTAATCTCACTGTCCACAGACGGAGCCACACGGGTGAGAGGCCGTATAAGTGTGAGCTTTGCAACTACGCCTGCGCCCAGAGTAGCAAGCTCACCCGGCACATGAAAACACACGGGCAGGTGGGAAAGGACGTTTACAAATGTGAGATTTGTAAGATGCCTTTTAGCGTGTACAGTACCCTGGAGAAACACATGAAAAAATGGCACAGTGATCGAGTCTTGAATAACGAGATAAAAACTGAATAGAGGTATATTCGTACCCGCCCCCCCCCCCATCCACCCTATCTCCACCCTATCTCCACCCTGTCCCCTCATCCTGTAGAGGTTTTCTAGTCCCTTGTGATGGAAATTATGGAAGTTAAGGATATTCGGAAAGTGCTTGTCACCAGCACACCCTGTTTATTTTCTTTTTGTTCTCACCGTTTGAATGCATGATCTGTATTGGGGCAATACGATTGCATTTTACGCAAACTTTGAGCCTTTCTCTTGTGCAATAATTTACATGTTGTGTATGTTGGGATTTTTTTTTTTTTTGGTTTTGGGGTTTTTTTGTTGGTTCCTTTTTTTTTTA
>WKFP01015540.1:1117234-1194661 GCA_011057875.1 Pterocles orientalis | reverse complement strand
AAAAAAGAGGAAAAAAGAGAAAGAGGAGGAGAGGAAAAAAAAAAAGAAAAAGAGAAAAGCAAAACAAAACCAAACCCAAGAGCAAACAAAACCGACCATGCTGCATACATCCTGTAATACATATCATGTACAGTTTTGTTTTGTGATGTGCAAAGGAAAACACGCTTTGGGTAACCCTCTATGGACAGGACCGATAGCACCGAAGAAGCTTTGCGTTAGCTAGATTGCTGTCTTAAAAGAATAAACCCATCGACTGGAGAAAGAGTACCCATTAGAAAAAAAAAAAGGAAAGTAACGCACCGCCACCAGTCAGAAAGAAGTAGATTTCTATTAGCATTTGGTTTAAAAACCACACATACAAAAATCTGAGTGCCTTGGATCTGTCGCAGCTGATGCCGATGGCTCCTTTCTGCTCGTCCTCCACACGTAGCTCGTCTCCATGTTGGTCACGGTGGCGAGCCTCTCCTGCTGAGCATGCGAGTCTGTCTCGTGTCTCTTACAACGCCAGCTACCTAAGAACGAAGAGGAAAGAGAAAACTAAGGAAAAGAAATTACCCACTCAGTCCTAGTTAATCATCATTCTCCCCTGCCTTTTATTATTTTTCTTTTAAACTGAACAGATCATACCAGTCTAAAACCTGCTTCGCTCCTGGAGAGAGCTTAAAACGAGATGCAGGACCTTTTCTCCCCCACAAACTTTTATTCTCCTGCCCCCATCGATGATTAAATAGAATGTGAAATGCACAGAGGCCCTTCAACGCCATTAAATACACAAGTAGAGAAATATGTTTTATGAAGATATTTACTTTTAATAATATCTTTTATTGATTCTGGCACCAAAACAAATAAATCCGGAGCCACTTGGTTGTCAAGCTGACAATCAAATTATAAACTTTAAGACCTCGTGTATACCATATAAAAAACAAAATAAGAAAAGACTGGCAATAATATTTTACTGAGTGTAACGGATAGAGGAGAAAAAAAAAAGTAATCGTGATTTATTAGCACAACGTGGTACTGTTTGCCATTTAAAACTAGAACAGGTGTATAAGCTAGTATCGACACAGTGATGATTAACTACAAACTCTTAAGACTTGCCTTTAATGTGACACTCGGAAGAAGTAACAGAGAATTTTAAAAAGAGGGAAAAAAAAAAAAGAGTAGCAGTATCTGTCTGTGCTCCCTAAAAGTTGTCCTTCATTTTTTTCCCCCCATGTGTGCTATTTGTGTTGATGTGGAAGAGGATTCCTTGTTTTATTCTTAAGCTAGGTGCCCACCCCGGTTGGTGTTCAAATAGCACTTGACTCTGCCTGTGATGTCTGTATCTTTTCTTTAATCAAAGGTACAGAGGTTGAGTATAAAATAAGACTGCTTGGATAGGACAATTAAGTGCACTGTACAATTTTCCCAGTTTACAGGTCTATACTTTTAAGGGAAAAGTTGCAAGAATGCTGAGAAAAAAAATAATAATAAAAGAAAAATCGAACATGATCTCACTGATGAGCATTAAAAAAAAACACGCAAAAAAACCAAACTTTGTCAGCCATTTACTTGACTAATGAGCTTATCTTCTCGGACGCGACATTACAGCGCTGTGAATGGAAACAGACTCTACACTCACATAAAATGAATGATTGCTTTCGCTCCTACAGTGCAAGGATTTTTTTGTACAAAAAGAAAGAAAAACTTTTTTAAATATAAATGTTAAGAAAATTTTTTTAAGGAAAAAAAGAAAAAACCCACGACACTTCATTATGGTTAGGGGGAAACTGTATTTTAGGGTTCATCGTCTTGGTGGTGTACAAGACTTGTTACTCATTTTAAAATGGTAGTGGAAATTCTATGCCTTGGATATACACAGCTCTTCAGGTTGTATAAAAACATGCATTGGGGAAAGGTTTAAGATTATATAGTACTTAAATATAGGAAAATGCACACTCATGTTGATTCCTATGCTAAAACACATTTATGGTCTCTTTTTTCTGTATTTCTAGAATGGTATTTGAATTAAATGTTCATCTAGTGTAGGCACTATAGTATTTATATTGAAGCTTGTATTTTTAACTGTTGCTTGTTCTCTTAAAAGGTATCGATGTACCTTTTTTGGTAGTGGAAAAAAAACACACAGGCTGCCACAGTATATTTTTTTAATTTGGCAGGATAATATAGTGCAAATTATTTGTATGTTTCAAAAGAAAAAAGAAAAAAGACAAAAAGACAAAAGAAGTGTGACATTGTACAGATCTGAGGCCATATAATGGCTCTTTGGGGGAACTGTTAAGATGTCATGCTGCTGGCCGTCACAGAGGGGTGTACATATCTTTTTTCATTCTTTTTTCCTGCTGCCATACTGTATGCAGTACTGCAAGCTAATAACGTTGGTTTGTTATGTAGTGTGCTTTATGTCCCTTTCCTTCTATCACCCGACATTCCAGCATCTTAACTTCGTATGCAGTAAAAGAAAGAAAGAAAGAAAGAAAAAAAAATCTAAAAAAAACCTAAAAAAAAAAAAGAGAAAAAACCGTTTTGCAGTTTTTTTCATTGCCAAAAACTAAATGGTGCTTTATATTTAGATTGGAAAGAATTTCATATGCAAAGCATATTAAAGAGAAAGCCCGCTTGAGTCAATACTTTTTTGTAAATGGCAATGCAGAATATTTTGTTATTGGCCTTTTCTATTCCTGTAATGAAAGCTGTTTGTCGTAACTTGAAATTTTATCTTTTACTATGGGAGTCACTATTTATTATTGCTTATGTGCTCTGTTCAAAACAGAAGCACTGAATTTGATCTTTTATTTTTCTTTGGGGTTTTTTGGGGGGGGGATTTTTTTTTTTAATTTTTTATTATTTGGATGACCAAAGGTCATTACAACCTGGCTTTTTATTGTATTTGTTTCTGGTCTTTGTTAAGTTCTATTGGAAAAACCACTGTCTGTGTTTTTTTGGCAGTTGTCTGCATTATCCTGTTCATACACCCATTTTGTCCCTTTATTGAAAAAATAAAAAAAAAACCTTAAAGTACACAGTGTCAGCTTCTCGTGTCCTCATTTGACACACGCTGTAGATGGCTTCCAGCAGCAGGCTGTAGGAGAAGGGCCCGTGCAGGGGCGTTTTGGGGTGCGTGCTCCTGACCGCGAGGAGCGTCCGCTGCCCAGCTTGTCCTTAAATAAGCCGCCTCTGCTGAGGAAGAGGATTTTTGGGCTAACCAGTTAGCTTTCCAGCCAGTGGGAAGCACTTGCAGTCTGGACTTGTAGCTTTTGGGGTTTTTGGAATTTTTTTCCTCCAGGAATACCTTTAGTTGAGGACTAAGATGTGACCCCCCTTCTCCCCAGTAACTGTCAGCATCTCTGGCTTTTAGCAGCCTCGGTCTGTGAGAGGGAATTCCCCCCCTAGTTTGGCAATGCTTGGGCAGAAGAGGTGAGCAAAAAAGAAAAGCTCTACAGCACCCCCCATTCACCCCAAGACTCCCCTGTCCCGGGTGGTTTTGGAGAGCATGGGGTGAAATCAGCCACTGGTGCACGTGGGCGCGTGGGCAGAAGCTGATTTCTCTCAGAGATGGGGCACGCACCGTGGCTCTGGGATCGCACTGACTGCACCCCAAACCTCCCGGCACCGCTGCTGGATGGAGGCTGGAACTGGGAGCTCCCCTTCTTTCTCCCGTGGGTTTTTTTTTTTTTTCTGGTGGGAATGGCAGGTTTATGAAGCCTTTTACGTGCATTGTCTTTAAAATCTGGACTCCTGTTCAGGTACCCCCTGGCCCCCCCTTAGGGGTCTGTATATGTTGTCAGTTTGACAAATACTGCATGCTGCAGCATCTCTTTACTTTATTAAAGCACATACTGCTGTGATACTGTCTCTTGCTGTTCCCAGTGTAATGGATTTAATACCTTTTTTTTTTTTGCTTTTCCTTTTTTTTGGTTTCTGTAAAACCTTCTGGTTGTTCTGTTGTCTTCTTGTGATAGCATCATTTGTTGCCTGTATTTCGCCCAGCGCCTTCTGAGGGGGAAGTTTGGGATTTAAAAAAATACAGAAATATATCCTATCTAAAGGAAAAAAAATTATTCCTTTTCTAAGAGAGGCAGAAAATAAATAAAAGCTCTGTTTTAATCCTGGGATGGGAAGAATGAAGGTCCTGTTGTCCAGGATGAATGTGCAGGGGGCTGAAAAAGTGCCCCTGAACCGTGCTCCCTGTTGCCAGGCCGGTACCCCCTGGCTGTCTCCACAGCGGATGCCATGCCAGAGCAGGAGCCACGCGGATGCAAGCACTGCTGGAGGGACCTCTGGCACAGCGTAGGAGAGGCAGTGTCTGGCCCTGGTGTGGTGTGGTCAGGGTGAAGGGGATGGATGCTGTGACCGTCCCCTGGAGTGCTGGCGTACGTGGGGATGCGCGGAGCGCCTTGCAGCTGCCTTGATGACACAACTTTTGATCCTGTGCCATAAAATGTCCATGCAGAGTGCAGCCTCCCCCTCCCTCTGTCTACTTCTATTGCTGGTTCGTAGCACCGCGGTCGAGACGTTGTCTAGAGGATTCACGTTAGCTGGTCTGCTTGGGGTCAAGCGTAGCCTGGCCGTCTTTTGGAATGCGCGCTGTACTCTGTGTCTATCCTATGGTGGGCGTCATTACACTACCTTTCTCTATACCATGTTTTACATATGAAGTAACCATATATACAGGCATCTGTATACAGATCTATATACAGGCGTCTCTAGGCAGATCTGGGCTCCGGCACTGCTACAGGATTAACAGGTGGAAAACCCATAGCGATGTATCACTTATTTTTTTTAATTGTGCAGCTCTGTGTTTGATTTGCAGGTTTCAGAGAGCTAAATGACCCCCCCTCCGGGTGCTGCATCACCCTGCAACCGTGCGCATGGGGCCGGGGCAGTGCTTTGGAGGAGCCTCGGGAGAAGCAGCTCCCACTGTAGGAGAAGTTGTCTGAGCGCTGGTTGGCCAGCCAGAGCATAGCTTGTGAACAGCAATGTGTTGTCACCTTGACACCAAAGCGGAATTCTCTTACATGATGGTTTTCTGCTGGAGGTGATGAGTTAATGGTGTGATAAAACCAAGGCCAAGTTTGTTGGTTTGGGGCCCCATCGGGTGGTTTCGAGCTGCTTTGGCATCCTGTGCACGCGTCTCCCGCGCACCCTAGAAACTTTCCTGTGCAAGATGAAGATGTGTCTGTAAATAACAGCGATATTTGGGTAACTGTCTCTATTGTTAAAATCTTAAAACCCATCAACTTTGGAGGAGGAATGCAGTTTTATGGCACAGACCCCTTTGCTGTTAGTATTTAATCTCTTCCAAATTGAATGATGAATGAAATGAAGGTGCTGAAACATTGTCCAGAATTTAGGCTACAGATGTTTCATATTTATTGTGTTTCCAAGAGCTGAGAAATACAGGAATAAGTGATACCATGTCTTTGCTTGACATTCAGGAGGCCTTTGAGTATCTGATGAGATGTAGTTTCGCCGTTTGTCTAAGCGCAGAGTTTGTACAAAACCAGAAAGGAGATACCAGCTCCTTCCCTCTTTTTTTTTTTTTTTCTCCCATAAAGGTTGAAAACCATTTTCACTGGGTGTGTGGCAAACCATACTCTTGAAGCAATATTGTGGGCTCTTTGCCGGAGTTGCCAGAGAGCCGCCTCCCCTTGAGCCCAGATGTTTGGCTGCTAGTTTCAAAGGAGCCACGAGCATCCAGTGTGGGGTCCCCTCCCCGCCAAGGGGAAACCCCCTGTTTTGTGCCCCTCAGCGGGAGGTACAGTTTACAACAGTGTTGTGTTGGTACGGCTCGTGGCCGGGATGGCTGCAGTGCTCTTGGCTCCCTTGAAAGTCTCAGCCTGCTTTAACGTCAGCCTGAAACGTGTGGGCCTCAGACATCAGCTGCAACGAGCCCTCCTTGGTGGGGGAACCAGGCAAGTCGTCTTGACTTCAGAGGTGCCGCTCCCATTTACACCTGGTGAAAATCTGGCCTAGGAGCTGCTTATTTAGTCTTGACATTGTAGCCCTTCAACCATGCTCTTATGTGGTACTGAAGCAATTTCTGTAGAAACTGGCTCCCCAGTCGGGATGAGGAGGAGGATTTTGAGGGGTGTGCTGACAATGCGCTAGTCAGTAGCCCTTAGGCTGCTGTGCAGGGTAGCACCATGCTTGGTGATTGGCCTCAAGCAGGGGCTCGGACCCACTCTCCTTCTCCATGTGAGTGGAGCCAAGGATGTTTGCTGTCCTGGAGCCCCATGCTGTGCCACTGGAGCTGATGGCGAGTGGCCCAGACTCTTCACGGGGCATGGCCTGGGACTTTGCAGCTGGAGCTTGGCTTTTGCAGCTTGCACTTGCACGCTGTGTGACATACAAAATGGAATGAGTTGGGGAAAGTTCTCCATGAACCATCCACTGTGTGGCATATTAACAGTACCGACGGGTTTAAAAGGGTCTTTGGCACCCGGATGCCCTGTGGGTGCTGGGGGAGGCGCTGAGGTTTTGGGAAAGAATAGGAGGCAATTTTCAGACAGGTTGGCTCGATCCTTGCCCAAACAGAGCTCCTGGCACAGCACGGGTTTCCCAGCAAAGACCATGGGTTTTTTCCTCTAAATGTTCCCTGTGATTCCTACCTGGCACTGAGTGATGCTGGATGCAAGAGTGTGGCCTGAGAGAAGGAAGGGCTCCACCCTGCTGTGTCCCTTTGCAGTTGGGTGTCCTAGTTGTTAAAGAAAAAAAAAACAACAGTAAAATAAGAGAATAACTCGCACTGTGGGCCATGTCACACCTGTTCTCTCCTCTGTCCCCATGCTCTCTGTAGGTTCGGCGTACCCCCCCAGCTGGCGCAGTACCCAGGGAGCCCCGGATGTCTGGCAGTTTTCGGATGGAAGTTCAAGAGCACTTAAATTCTGAAAGGAGGTGAAGCTGGGGTGAGCGGCTCGCAGCATCTCGGCATCTGGAGGTGGCCTCTGTCCTGCTGGCTCACCATGTCTCCAGGAGAGCCTGAGAAGTCACCCACTGAAGGCAGCGCTCCCCGGGCTCCTCCTGCCTGCAAGACTATCGTATTTATATTTTGTAACAGAGTACGACACTTCTTTGGGGTTGGTTTCTTTTTTTGTTTGTTTCTTTTTTTTTTATTTTCTAAAAACAAAAAAAGCAAACCCACCCACCAAGGTCAAGGGCTTATCGATGGCTTCATCCAGCTCCTTTCCCTGCAAAAAAGACTGTGTTGCTCTCGTGGACAGCCCGGCCTGTTGGTTATCTCCGTGATGTGCCGTTTCTTGGAAGGTGCATCTGATGTGACGAATTAAAAATAAAACAAAACAGAGTGTAGGTTTGTGAGTGGGTGGGAAATTGCCATAATAAATGTCGGAGCTTTAGGTTTTGTTTGCTCTGTCTTTAATTTTTAATGCTAACAAGGGCCAGGCAGCTGGTATGACTTTGTATTGACATATCAGCTGCAGAATAAAACCAAGCACTCAGTTTACAAAGAGAAATCTGGGGCTGGTGTTTGCGCGAGGGGCTGCACAGCCCTGGCGGGCAGACGGTTCCCACAGAGATAGACCAGATGTTGGGCTTACAGCTGTGGCACCCTGAATTCTGACAATGCCCTGCTGGTGTTGGGTGATGCTGAAGTGGGGGGTCTCCCAGCTCTCCTCCATTGCCCTCCTCCTCTTGACGAATGTCAGCTGTTGTATGACATTTCTGCTGTTCAATGATGTATTCTTGGGGCTGGTGGGATCCGTAACATCCCTTAGTGTCCGTCCAAGGAGAAGCGAGGCCAGCCAGTAAATTTCAGGAGGAGCGATAGTCTTGCTTTGGAGGTGCCATCAGCACCAGGGGATGCAGAGCCCTGCCCTGAGCCAGGGTACGGGGGGGAGCTGCTATCAGGCTGGCATCCCAGTGCCTCCCACCAGCCCTTGCACAGCATTTCCCCCCACCAGTGATGCTCCTCCCTTGCTGGGAGCCAAGCACCTGCCCAAGGAGTTTGTTGATTCGGGACCTGAGTGCTTTGCTGAACAGAAGATGGGTTAAGTGCATGCTTGTCTGCTGTCTCTGGTGGGATTTACAGGCTGTAGCTACTCACGCCTGTGCCAGCGAGCAGGAAGGGCCCTTATTTGGTGAAAGAAACCAGCTGGGTAGCAAGCGGAGTCACTGGCCGGTCGTGTCAGACTGCCAGGACACCTGCTGCTGGTGGCAGTGGGACAGAGCTCAGCTGCAGGGTGGGGGCCAGCTGAATTATTTGCTTCATGTATTAGCTTCAACCTCACTTCTGGTTGTATTCATCTCCTTAAAATCTGAGCGAGACACCCAGCTGGGGTGACTATCTCCCAGCACAACGACCACAGGGAAAATGCCGTTGCCTTTTTGATGGGTGGTGGTTGCTCTTTTGTTTTGTTGTTGGTAGTGGGGTTTTTTTTGTTGTTTTTTTTTTTTTTTTAAACCCAGGCTGTCGTTCTCATGTGGGCCAGGACATAGCACAAGCACAGACACTTTTGTACCTTAAAGCTCGTCAAGGGGCTGTGGCGAGCGGCACAAGCACCTCTGCACATAGCTGGAGGGGCAAGCTGGGAGCCCAGGGGGACTTGGTGCATCAGCATGGATTGACCTAACAGGAGGTATTGCTGCTTCTTTTCAGGCAAGTTGGTTTTTGAGATTGAATTACCCAAAAGTCTGCACATGCTCTGAGGTTTTTTTTATCATTAGGAGATGTTTTTAAAGGTTTTTTCCATCCCAGCCTGTGCTACAACCTCTGTGTCTGCTCAGAAGGGTTTTTTGACCCTTGGAAAGATGAATCCTGTTGCATTAAGCATCCTATTGATCACAAATGCACTGTGGGTAAGGAGTTAGCATCTCCCATTACCTGCCGGCACCCCTGCTCCTGCCCTGGGCTATCTCTGGACCAAGCAGCTATATCAGATCAGGGCTGATGGAGTTGTTAATTGCAAAGGGGGTTACTCTGCTCTCTCCTCCAAATTGCAAATACAGGATCACCTGGTGCAGCTCTACAGCAGGCCTGCCATGCTTGTAATGAAGGGCAGCTGGGGAGCTGCTTTATAAGGGTTTTGGAGGATCCTGGCTACCTCAGGGGTTTTTTTTGCCATTTCTTTGTTTGAGTGCAGGCAGAGCTCAGTTAATGGATGGCTTCTGGGGTAGCTGGTTGTACTTCTGATGCTCTACCTGGTGGAACAAGGTCAATGTGCTCTGCTTTCTCCAGCTATAGTCCATCTCTTCTCCAGCAGCTGGCACAGGGCATGCATTTCTCCCATGTAAAGCAGAAGATAACAAAGCAGCGACAGCTACACGTGCGCTGCCAAGCATGGAGGGGAAAAGTTATCCTTGTCCCTTTGTGTTGGAGGTAAAGTGAAATAGTCCTTAAAGTGGATATTGTTTAATACAGCTCTTAAACCCTCCCTACTTTTTGGACTTTAAAACATCTGCAGAATTCATGTATAGCCTTAAAGTCCCTGGTATGTGTAATGACTGCACTGAGAGCCTCTCAGAAGCGTTGCGGCTGTGCCAGGGGCTCCTCCCGCCTGCTGAGGGGCCTGATCCTACTCCCAGGGTCCGTGTGGCTCTTGCAAAGCCACAGGGCAGCCCCAGTCTGAGTTTTTGATGGAGCTACAAGGGGTTTGCACTGCCTCATGGGACCTGGGCTGCTGCATGATTTAATGAGGGGTATCGTTAGGATCCTTTTTCATCGGGTCAGGACTTGGCTGCTGCTGCAAAGCCTTTTGCTGTGTCTGGGTGTGTGGAGGACCACCAGCCATTGCGTTACAGCTGCTTAACAAGTTTCTGCCAATTAACTGGAGTCAAGGGTTTCCTGTGAGAGCAGAGCTGGAAAACTGTTAGCCTTGAAGCTGGAGGTTGCTGTGGTTTCGGTGCGAGATAGGCAACATTCCTAGGGATTTTGTATTTTAGCACATTCCCAGTGTGTCAGTCTGCATGTCACAGTTTAAAAAAAAGAAGTACGTTTTGTTGTAGAAAACCCCCAAAACTCCTAAAGTTATGGAGTTTTTAATAAGCAAAGCTCTTTTTTTCCTAGTCCAAGGGGCTGAGATGAACAAGATACCCGAGAACTAGCTCTCTTACTTTTGTTTTTGGTTTAAAAAGCTGCCTGCAAACTTGAAGGCCATTTGTGCTGCATTTTATTTCTAAGCACACTTTCATGACACTAAAATGCAGCAAAGGTCAAATCTTTTGTGAAGTCTAACTTAACTTTTGCTTGGAAAATAATATGCATTTTGGATTTGTGATGCATTTGGGCTGTGGGCTTTTACAAGGCAGGAAGAGAGGTGAAGTGTGTTGGAGGATGCTTATCGAGTGCTGTCTCTCCAGAATAGATCTGAAAACAGACCTCAAACCCCATGAACGGGATTTCCAGCAGCATTCCCAGACTCCAGGGATCATTGTGGTGTTGCTGAGCAGCAAGGAGGCTGCAAACTCTGGGGGAAGGCAGAGGGAAGCACTGTCCTTCTTGGGCTGCTGGGGGTTATTTTACCAACTATGCCATTTACCTGGTACTTTTGTTTTGCATCTTGCTTCCTCTATTGCTCTGTCTGTGTTTGAGCTGTCTGGATGTTGGTGAAACCCAGGGCTGAGCCTTTACCTGCAGACATTTGATGGTGAGGTGGAAGACTTGCTAAACAGAGCTGCCTTTCTGGGGCTCCCTGCTCTGCTGTGATGCTTCCTGTGATCCCATGATAAATTATTGAGGAGTGAGCCAATCAATCCCCCCCCCCCCCAAATACCTCATTCATTTCTGTTTTATTCTTTGCTTCCCCCCACAAGTTTTCTAATTTCAGGTGTGATTAGGCATGGTCTTCTGTTGTATGTTATATCTGCTTCAAGTCAATAAAACCTTGCCACCCCTCCATCTCAACACCCCCTGGACATCCTCTCCCCCCAGAAGTGACCTTCTTAATATTAATTTTCTGCAGGTGTCTGAATAATTATTCCAAAGGAAAAATGGAGTTAGGTGGGGGAGAAAATATGCAACAACAAAAAAACCGAAACCCAAAATATGGCCCTTATTCCTTAGTCTCACTGGCTTGAATTACACATCTGGTAGAGCCTTGTTTGTTGTTGCTATTACTTTTATTGCGTCTTTAGTGGTGATGAAGTTCAGATGGCAGAATCCAGTGGGCCCCAATTTAATTTCGTCTGGCCTCCTGTAATGAGTATGATGTGATCCCCAGGAAGCACTGGCTCAGCCTCAGCTCCAACGTGCAATGGGCAGAGGTGGTACGGACAGATGGGCAGCTGGATGGGCAAAATCCCCTGGTGAGGGTGGGAGAAAAAAACAAATCTGGAAATAGGGATTATAATGGTTGGGTGGAGTTGTCTGTACTGCGGGAGCATCAAATATGGCAGCGAGGTGGGTGGATGGACAGATAGCTTTCCACGTCTAAACCCAGAAGCAAGATCGCGAGGTGGATTTCCAGCTTTTTTGCTGGCTGTGGTGTGACGCTTTCTGAGGTTGTTCCAGCCCCGATGGCTCTTCCCTGGTGATTTCTATAACCCTCCTGGTTTCCAGTAGCAATGTATAGAAGCCCCCACCTCTCCCCAAATGTCTGCCAATGCATGTGTCTAAGGGCTACATAGGATTCCTTTACAGGGCTCCTGTCAGTGGGCTGTGTGCATGCAAAATGAAGGTTGTCTTTGGCTTCTCATATTTGGATCTATATTCCATACTGTGTTGACCAAGAAAAACAAGTCAGCCCCTGTGCTGAAGAATGTGATGGACTGATGACTTTCAGAAACATACTGTAAATCACGGAGGCTAATAAATACTTGCTATTAATAAAACAGGGCTACTGCCTTCCAAGTTATTTTCATGTTTTACATCATCTTAAAATCTAAACCAAATGAAAAAGTAAATACTTTTGGACCTTCCTGCTTCCCCCAGCATGGTTGTTGCTAAACTTAACCTCCTCAAATGCCCTGACAAGAGGAGATTTTCCTCATGAGAAGGTCTTATCGCTCCATCTAGACCCCTGCTCAACCCCACAGAGCTGGTAAGAGGCTGGCCACAGCAACAGGGTCCCCTTGGCAAGTGGTGGCCTCTTGCTAGATTGTCCCTATGGGCTGGCAGAAGATCCCCAGAGCTTGTCCAGACTGATCCATCAAAGATCTTGCAGCTATGAGCTGTACCCTGTACCAGCTGGTGCTAAACCTTTAATGGTTCCCAGTTGTGAGTGAAGCTGCTCCAGGTGGTAAATGTATGGGCAGAGCATCCACAGGCTGTGTAACCCTTTCCATTGGGTTTCTCTGGGTCTGCACCCCATCCATAGCAGGAGGCTGGGTGAAGGTGGTGGTGGCCGAGGGCCTTGAATCTTGAATCTCCAGGGCAGAGCCCATCATGCCTGTGGGGATGCCAGATCAGACTCTTTAAATAACTGTGCCCTTGCAAACTCATGGTGTGCTGGGTAGGGAGTGAAGGAGTAGAGGACAGAGCCCTCAATAAACCTTGATAATTATTTTTCTTTTTGTGAGTGTCCTTCCCCTGGTCTCCTCTTACTGCTTGCTTTGGCCCCCCCTTCCCCGTGGGCCGAGGCTGTCCTCAGGAAGCCCTTGTCCCACGGCTCATCTCCAGGAAAGCCAAAACCCCCTGTCACTGGGTGGAGTGGGTTCTGCTCTCCCCAAACCCCTCTGCACCCCTAACTCCAATATTAAAAAGAAAAAAATTCTTTATGTTCTCCTCCCAACAGAACTCTTCCCTGCTGCCTCACTAGCATGCTCTCCTGGGGTCCAGCTTTTCCACTGAGAGGCACCAGGGAACAATGACCCTTCGGGAGCTGCTTTATACCTGACTGCTCCTGTTGTCTTTTTGCTGCCTAAAATCTCATTTTTTTCCTTTTTCTTCTTTCCTTCTGCTTTCCCTCTCTCCCCTGCTGAAGAGATAGCACTTTCTGCAGCTGTAGTCATTAAAGGGGAGGAGGAAAAAAAAAGCACATTTAAAGTAGAGCCTGGCAATATAAAATAAGGTGTGGAGGTGATGAATGATGCCGGGGTATATTAAACCAGGACTGGCATTTTCGACATCTCTCCTACCCGTGGCGTGTTTGAGCACCTCGGAGACCAGCTGTTTTGCAATGCTGAGCATCCACCCCCGGGCCCTAATCTGGGCAAGTTTAAAAATGTCCTGTGGGATTTTTGTCAAGTCACTGCTGTTTTTCTCTCCCAGAGACCCCAGTGCTGCACATGGATGTGGGGCTGGAAGGGACCAGGAGGATAAATCTCCCACCTCAGCCCTGCTCCACCTCCTGAGGGCCAGGGGATCCCAGGATGGGCTTCTCTGGAAAGTGTAGAGATGGGGAAAGCCTCCCTGGCTTTTAAATGTTTTTTAGAGGTGTTTGGAGGTGTATTCTAGGCATCACAGTAAGAGGTAGACAGGAGTAAAGAGGGAAAAGAAAAGGGCTCATGGCATGTGACTAGAAAAATTATGCATTTTTCTGGACTGGCTTATTCCCTTCTGTGTATTAAACATTATTTTAATATTCAAATGACAATGTTTTATAATTAAGCTAAATGTAAGAGACAGACTACGCTGGAGAGCTGGGCTTGGCATGAGGAGGTGAGGAAGGTTCTTCCCTGATGCCCAGGATTAACCCTGGGCTGCAGCATCTTCTGTGGCTGCACTGGTGGGTACCGTGCCTGGCTCTCCAATGCTAACGTGCCCCACACTTTGGCAAGGAAAACCTTTAACTCGTAAAGGTTGTAATGTTAATAAAGAAGAAAGGCGTTTTAAAAAATTACATTAGTTCACAGACATCTATTGAACTCATGAGGGGAAATCTAGCCCCTGAGAGATAGAAACTGAAGAGCTGAGCCACAAACCAGGACGATAACATCCTTATTATAAGATGCAAATTAAGGGGCCCAATTCACTTTAAAAAAGCATTATGAGTATTTAATTTTTCTAGTGGGAATAGCTGAAGTTGGTCTGTGTGTGCCTTTTAATGCTGTATACTTAAAAAACCCCAAAAAACAAAACAAAACAAAAAGGCAGAAAGTAAGTCAGACCACAAAGAAGCAGCTGAAGGTGGAGCCGAGGATGCTGAGAGGTGGTTTGCGTGTTGGAAGAAGTAGCTGGTGCTTATCACAGGCAAGAAGGTGTGTGTTCATGCTGGGTTTGGATGAGGAGACTGTGGCTAAAGTCAGCAGCATTGTGGTGGGTTTCTGAAGACAGGGTCAGAACCTGCCCTGGGATTTAACTGTTTGATCCCTGGAGTGGCTGGCTGGGTCCTGGTGTCCTGCGGGTCAAGGATGTGCTTGGCTGAGACCCCCCTGTGGTTTTTGTGATTTTTCTGGGTAACCAGCTTCCTACGCTTGGTGTTGCATCCCCTTTTGTGGGGCGGCTGGAATGTCATAATGCTGTGGACAGTGTTATGGGTTACGGAGAACATAGTCTGGTGAAGGGACCACGATGCTTGTTTGAGGCACTTATTTGGACCGGGAGTGATTTGAGGCTTCACTAAACTTGCCAAGTTTATCTTTTCCAGCCATTCCATATTTTCTGGAGATTTCTTGAAGGCTTTTAAAATTATTCTACTTTATTCCCCCCTCCCCTCCCACTCTGAAGTTGGAAGACAGTGCAATCGCTGCCCCCGCCCTCACCCCCATTGTTTGTAAGACGCCGGAGGTGAAAGTCTTGAGCCAGAAGAAGGGCTTGGCACACAAGATGGGGACAGCTGGGATAAAAGAGAGCCTTGGAGTGTTTGGTCCACTCTCTGTCCAGTCTTAGGGTTGAAGGGTCAAGACTTGTTTGAAAAAAGCAAAGAAAATGCAGTACTATTAGTTCTCATCCTTAAAGACAAAAGGCCTCGTTCAGCTGCCTGCATGCTGGAGCCATTGGGAGGCTGTAATTATTTTCAAACATAAAAAAATAAAACAAAACCCTGCCCGAAAGATTGCTTCTCAGGTGGGCGTTATACAGTTCTCCTATATAATGTGCAGAGGTTGAGGGCTGAGTAAAATAGGGGACCAGGTAAATATGGTCATTTGAAACACAGGGATTAGACAATTTTATTTGTTTTGCAGAGTTGTAGGGCATCTCTCCAATTAAAGAGGTGAAAACTGGGATGGGGACCGCCAGCTTCAGACTCAACCCCACAGTTTGACTTTGGGGTCAGGATCTGCTCCCACACCACAGCCACTGCGTGTGGTTCGGGGCATGGAATAATGGGGTTTTCCTGTTTCACCTGAGGAAAATCCTGGTCTCCAGCTGGACCCCAACAGCTGAGCTTGGACTGGGTCTGAGCCATACATGGAAACCTGTTTCTTACCCTATGGCTGCCTCCTTATCTTTCCAATACTTGTTTCCAAACCGCTGTTTACAAGGAATATTGCTGCTTTTTAAAGCTGCACAGACGCACGCAGCCAGAAGAGACTATAAAATAGTGGTGGGTGATGCCCACTGTCTGGCACAGGGCTGGCCCAATCTGTAGAAATACAGATTCTTGGCTTTGAGGGTCTTTTTAAAAAAAAAAAATCCAATATATCCTTATTTTTTCTCCTGTAGGAATAATAAATTTAGCATGTAATGGAGTTAGTGGACCAGCTAGGTAGCCATTAGGGGCCATAGATTGGTTAGGCTTGGAGGTATGGATGGGCTGATCCCTGGGGGGGCTGTGCCAGCCAGGCTCGTCACTTGTTGCATGTAGTACTAAACACCTATAAAAAAACCCCCCATAAAACCAAATCCAAACCAACAAACAAAACAAACTTTTCTGAAAGAGCTGACCAAACCATGGTAGTCCTCCTGCAGATATCTATAAAAAGAGGTGGCTTATCAGTGGTTTTTCCTCCGCCCCCTCCTGCATCCCCATAGAAGCGCCTGGAGTGTTGTGTGTAGATGCGTGACCAAAAATTTGCCTGTCTGCAGAGACAAATGGGGAATTTTGCTTGTTGTTTATGAAGTTAACTTTGTGGGAAGGCAATGGGTAAATACCAAGATGATACAAAGCTTATGGCCAAGCCCTGGCGATAATCTCTTGTCTGGGCACACTGGTGTTTTCCACGCTGCTTCCTGGCTTGCCATGTACTGCCTAAACTTCCCTCTCCCCTCAATTTAGGAGTAGGAGCCTCGTAAATCCTTCCAACCTGGATGCTTTATCGGGTGCCCCAGCTTCTCCTTGCGAAACCACAGTGAGGATAGCAGGGGTGAACATCTGCGCAGGGGATATCCTCCTGCTCCTCCATGGCCACCCGCCATCGCCGCTGGGAAGGTGGTTGTGGTTTTGTAGCTTTTTAGCTGCAGAATGAGGAAGGATGTTCTTCCTTGTGGTTTGCAATTATGCCATGAAAAGTAACAAACATCTTTCTGCACCCCACACCAGATTTGCTGTACTGCAGCCGGGGCTGAGATAAGGGGCGATGTGTTGGAAAGCAAAAACCCTAATGGTGAGAGAGTTACGAAAGCATTTGTAAAACCTCCCTGGGAGATTAAGCGCAGGTCTGTGCCCATGGGTGGCTCTGGTGGTGTTTGGAAATAGCATTTAATATCACACGGCACCTTGCTTTAAAAAACCCAACCCTACACCAAAACCAGCCTCCTTTCATGCCTGGGTTGCAGCAGTTGGGAACCTGATGCCTTAAAGCCAGCTTCTGTCTTTAACCCTGGAAAATCTTCAGTTTTTGGGAGCAGGTGGTGGATTTGTGTCTCGCATGCACCCCTCACAAGCTGATGTTCGCTCCACCAAAGCCCAGGAAGGCTGTGGGGTCAGCACCGGTGAAGGGCTGGCCTCTCCTCAGGGCTGGGTTGTGCTGGGGGTGCCCTGCAAGGGCTGCAGGGAGGGTTTGCTCCAGGATGGAGCGATGTCGAGTTTGGCATTTGCTGTCACAGGTTCTGGTCCAGCTTGATGGTTGCTCCTTGGGAGTTGCTGGGGGAATGGATGAAGCTGGAGCATACTCACTATGCGTGCTTGAAGCTGTTGGGGAAGATAAGTCAAGAAATAGTGAATTATGGATTTGGAAGCAGCACAAATGGCCGATGTGTGCCCAACAAAGGATGCTCCTTCTCAGCTGTGTGCCAATCATGGCAGGTTGGGTGGATGAGGGTGCCCAGGTACGCCCAGCCATGGTGGCGCTGTTTCTGGGTGCCCATTTTTTTGGAAGTGTGGCAGAGGTCCCGCTTGGGCCGGAAGTCTTTCCACAGGTGCTTCTCCTCACACCCCCCCTTTACACCTCCTTGCCATAGAGAGTGTGCAAGATTGGATTTCTCTCCTGCTCTAATAATTTTTTTTTAATTTTAACTTTGTTTCTGACGCTGCAGTGAGAAGGTAGAGGTGAATCCCCCCCACACAGGGAGGTGCAGCCAGCAAGGGGGTGATCATTGCTGATGGCTCCGGTGGGGATGCGTGGCTCCCCCTGCAGCTGGGGCCCTTCTCCCTGTGCCGCTCGGCAGGTTTTGGCATGCCTCACCAGAGCCCAGGATGAGGTGGGGTATTTTCTTCCAGATCAGGATCTAGTTGGATTGGCAAAGGGGTGTGGGAATGCTTTTTAAGGTGTCTTCTTGCATAGTGCTGTGTTTTGGTTGGTTTGTTTGTTTTTCAGTTTAGTTTCCCTGCAAGTGGTGTCAGGCTCTCCTGCTCTGCCTTTGCCCAACAGATGAGCAAAGAAGGATTTGAGCTGCTGGAGATGCGTGTTTAGCAATTGCTTGCATCCCATCCTTGATTTCTGTTCAGCATCTTTCCTCCCCTCTTCCCCACTACCCTACAAAACCAGTCCCCACATCCAAAGAGCTCAATGCCTTTGCTCCTGGCTGGGGATCAGCGGTGTACCCCTGTTTTCTCCCTTCCCATGGGGTTCATTGGTGATGGGAATCAACTCATGCTTATATAGGTGTTGCCATATTTTGAATTTTAAATATAACAGAGTGTGACGAATCTGCCATGTATCTACATAAAACCTGTGCAGGTCTTTCAGGACTTGGAGCTCTAAGCCTCATGGAAAGACAACTAATAAATAGTAATTAAAGATGCATGCACTGCACCACTCTGAATGGCAAGAGGTTTTGCAATGGATGGACATGCTGTTGTGCCGGTCGAGGTCCTTGCTGTGGGACTTCGGGGTGGCTGGGAAGGTCTGCAGTGGAGCAGCTGCTTGCAAGTGAGAGATGCTTCGTGTTCGTGTTACGATTATTATTTAATCTGTGCAAATCACTGCAGTGCTGCCGATGCAGGGCTTACAGCCTGGCTGTCACCCACCCTGAGCCAAGCCCAACTGCACCTCCCAGTACCCTGTCTGCTGCAGATTAAAGATCTTGTACCACCAAGCTGCGATAAATGTGAGGTTTTTGTGCCACTGGTTCCCATAGTAATTATGTATCTGCATGGGATAGACCCGAGGGCAAACCGTCCTGGCACTCCATCAGCGCTTTCCTACATGAGCTTCTGGGAAGCGAGGGGACAGCCACAAGCATGACCTGTTCTTCTGGCCTCTCCTCAATCACATTGCAGCCTCAGGTGCATTTTTAGCTCCTCTGAAATATTTTTGGGGGGTGTTCTTTCATGTTAGTGCCTCAACAACATTTTCCCCCCCCCTCCTTTGACATGTCCAAACCATTTCATCCCGTTCTTGGTATTGACATAAAAATGCAGCTGAGAAAACACTGAAGCTGTTTCAACAACTGCCGTGCTAAGAAGTAAAGTAAACCAGAAAGTAGTTATTATGCTGAGACCTTCTTCTGTAAATCAGCTGGGGTGGGGGGAGCGGAGTGAGAGTACTAGGTAATTAGATTCTCTCCCTCATCCTCATTGCATTGCCAACAAATCAGCTTGGAAGATCTGTTTCTTTTTAAGTTTTCTTGAGTTTAGCCTTTGCCTAAGAACCTTGGAACAACAGAGCTGCAGTAAATATGATTAACATATAGTTAATTACTGGGGTATTTTGGCTCTGCCCTGTGGATGCTCAGCCCCTGGTGGTTAACCATCGACCAGCCCCTGCCAAACCCAGGTGGAGAGGAGCTGCAGAGAGCAGAGCATGGGGAGCTGGTCCCTCCTTACCCACATGGTTTAAGTAAAAGTGCAGGAGGCTTTACTTTAAGGGATAACTTGTCACACACATGGGTCCAATGGAAAAAATTAACTTTCCTTCAGCATGCCTTTTTGTTCTGCACTTTTTCCCCTCTCCCTTTTCAAGTTTGCTAAAGGCCAGGGAGTCTTAGTTTAGCAAATGCCTCTTATAAATATCTCCTATAATGTCAGAGTCCCAGACCCCAAATCCCTTTAAGCTCTGATTAAACCATATGTATATGGTATATTTTTTTTTTCAGAAGAGAGGATGTTTAGTTAATATATAATTACGTGCTCGGTCCATGGGCTACGGATGGCCACGGGGAGAAACCCCTGAGCCAAGAGAGGGGACGACAAAGAAAAATCCATCCCCTCAAAACCATGCAGGGTGTCCCCTTCTCCTTAATGGAAGCCAGGGCAGATCTCTTTCAATAAGAAGTGACCTTCCACTGAAATCTTGCACTGTTGAAACCTGGTGGTTTCAAAGAGTCTGTCAGCGATGATGCGAGGTGGTGATGATGCACAGTGATGATGCGCACCAGGCGGTTCCTCTGGCCGGTTCCTAACAGATTGCAGCTTCTAGTTCACTGGAGGTTCATGTATGCTGTTCACTTTGATGCACTGGTTCATGTGTTCCTATGATTTATCAGAAAAATCAATGGTGATGGTTTAAAAAAAATCCTTGGTGAACGTGATGTAAATTCTGGATTGAAGGAGTTCACTCTCCCAGTTGGTCAACTCAAGTCCATGCTTTGCAAAGCTTTACTGACATCACACATAAGTTTCTTCTGCGTAGGACAGCAAGGACCCTTGCATTGACAACACAATCACCTTCAGCAGGAAAAAGACTGAGTCCTGCCCCCAAAACACAACTGCCCTTAGATGATTTTAATTGGGAAACTTGGGTAGGAGGGACACTGGAGGATGCTCCCTCTATTAGGAGGGAATGAGGGAGGTTGGAGCTGCTCCATGATAAGGGATGAGCAAAGGGTGATGCCAACACTTGACATGACTTCACTGTCCTGTAGGGTCTGACCTAGGCAAGCAGAGCCAGGTATAAGCCACGGGCTTCACTGACAGCCCACAGCATGGCCAGGGGATCGCCCAGGTCCAGGAGCCACCCAGGAGGTGTGGGCATCTCATCTCAATGTGCTTCAGCCCAGGCAGGAGCAGCAAGAGACGGGGACAGAGATGAAGAGGATGGAGGAGACAAGCCTATGTCCTTTAGGAGTCAGAAACATGGCCCACTAACCCTCTTGTGCTCCTCAGAAAGCATTTGAGGCTGCCCTGCTCAGCCAGGGATGGGAATGGCCTTCGGCTGTGGCCGTGCTACCCCCTCCACTGATCACCCACAGGTGGGGGCACCCAGCCTGCTTGTCCTCTGGCTGTTCCTCATTATGCAGGTCTGTGAGGTAGCTGATAATGGCACAGGCCACCAGCAACGTCAGGAGAAAAGGGTTGGAGCTGAGCTTGGAAGGAGAAGCAGCAGGTTGTGCTCCTGTGGTGAGAAGCTTGTGTGCTTTTGGGTTTGCTTCAATGCTCTCTGGATGTCACCAAGACTCCCCTGCACTGGGTGGGCTGGGAGTTCATAAGGAGTCCCAGTGGTGGCAGGCAGTGCTGTGACACCAGCCTTCACTGGGGTCTGCTCTTGTGCTCATGCCTGAACTGGCTTTGGTTCTTTGGCAGGACCTGGGAGGCAGCGCCTGTAGTTGTTGTTTGCATTTGGCTAGCTCAGAAAAGCATCTCTCTGAGTTCAAAAAGCCTCTGGAACGATGGAAGGTCTGTGCTGGGAAGTGCCAGTTTACTGCAGGTACCTGGTGCACTCTAGATATAGGGGAGCAAAGCTGCTTTGCTTTGTGAGAAAAGGGAGATGCCCTTGTCCAGCTTACAGAGGATGGAGGCTTCTGCAAGGTGCTACCCATTGAGTGTCACTGCTGTGCCATGTTGAGCCTTTGGTGGCACCTCATCTTAATGTGGTCATTTATGTGACCACCTGGGGTTGTTTCTGATGGGGAGGACTGGATGTTCACCGGGGAGATGCTCTCCATGGGGCAGGTGAGTGGCACTTGTAGGCTGCTCTTGGCTGCTGCTCTAGTGTTATCTTGTTTTTAAGACTTTCTTGTTGTAAGGGAATGGGAAGCCCATCTGGGGTGAATGTGATGTGTTGTGTGCAACTTGAAACAATGGACAAATTTCCAATATTGTTGAGCCAAATGCTTAGGACACCTGGTTTCTGACCCACTGTGCTTTATGTGCCAAAATTCAAGGCTGGTACCTGGCATTTAAGCTGTAGTGGTGTAGCGCTTTGCAAATACATGTTATCTCTTAAGGAGCTCTCTGTGGCCATGATATGGCATCTGCAATACATATTATACCACACTGTCTTTCTCCCACGTTTGCCAGAGGGGAAAGTTTAGCATGGAATATGTGTTAGATCTTTGGAAAGCCTCTATATTCCCTGGAACTGTGGGCTCAGCTTAGCCCTTCATTTGCGCAAGAGAAATATATTGAGTGTTGTAAGTGCACAGGATTGTGTAGTGCTTTTTTTAAAGATGTACCCCTAGAGCTGGAGACACGGTCTATGCTGGTGTATTAATTGTGAGAAGGCATGTTGCTTCATTATCCTGGCAGAAATACCTTTTTCTTCCCCATACTTGACAACTTATGTTTTTGGGAGCAGCAGTATTTTAGTGCTGCAGCAGACAGAAAACTTTAGGTCTCTGGCAGGTTTATCTTGGGGGTTTGAATTTCATCGGAGGCTCCTAAGCACTGCTAAATTAATAAAAATCACCAAACTATGTGGCTTGGATACATCAGAATCTCTTATTAGTGCTGAAAGGGAGGGAATATTCAAGCTCTCTGAGCAGCTTTGTCCTATGACCAGCGTTTCCCTTGCTGGTGAGTCAGGGATGAAACCACCATGGGTTAATTCCTCTTTACCTTGGGGAAGTAGTGGGGGACCTTGCAGAAGTAAATGTGGTAACTGGAGACCAGATCATGTCAAATTGCTGGATTTTGCCATTGAAATGGCCTCTGTCTGCATTTCTGCAAGCGTGGGATGAGGATGGGGGTTAGAGAATCATAGAATCACAGAATGGCCTGGGTTGAAAAGGACCATAGTGATCATCTAGTTTCAACCCCCCCGCCATATGCAGGGCCGCCAACCACTAGACCAGGCTGCTCAGAGCCACATCCAGCCTGGCCCTGAATGCCGCCAGGGATGGGGCATCCACGACCTCCCTGGGCAACCTGTTCCAGTGTGCCACCACCCTTTGGGTGAAAAACTTTCTCCTAATCTCTAACCTAAACCTCCCCTGTCTTAATTTTAAAACCATTCCCCCTTGTCCTACCACTATCCACCCTCGTAAACAGCCGTTCCCCCTCCTGTTTATACGCTCCCTTCAAGTACTGGAAGGCCGCAATGAGGTCTCCCCGGAGCCTTCTCTTCTCCAAGCTAAACAAGCCCAGTTCCCTCAACCTTTCCTCACAGGAGAGGTGCTCCAGCCCTCTGATGGTCTTAGTGGCCCTCCTCTGCACCCTTTCCAAGAGCTCCACGTCCTTCCTGTGCTGGGGGCCCCAGGTCTGGACACAGTTCTCCAGATGGGGCCTCACAAGAGCCGAGTAGAGGGGCACAATCACCTCCCTCTCCCTGCTGGCCACCCCTTTTTTAATGCAGCCCAAAACACAGTTGGCTTTGCGGGCTGCAAGCACACACTGCTGGCTCATGTCCAGTTTCTCGTCCACCAGGACCCCCAAGTCCTTCTCCGCAGGGCTGCTCTCAAGGAGATCTTCCCCCAGTTTGTATAAATACCTGGGGTTGCCCTGACCCAAGTGCAGCACCCTGCACTTGGCCTTATTAAACCTCATTAGGTTTACACGGGCCCACTTCTCCAGCCTGTCCAGGTCCCTCTGGATGGCTTTCCTTCCTTCCAGTGTGGGAAGGAGGTGGGCAGGAGGATTTGGATTTGGAGCTGCTTCTGGTTGTAACTGGGGTGGGTGAAAGAAAGTGCAGCAGATGCTGGTCCTGCACCAAAGCCAGACCAGCTCCTATGGTCCTAGGTCCTTTTATTCCCTTCACCACCTCTCTGGCTTGTCTCCAGGCAGGACATCCAGACCAGGGGACACCTCTTCTTCCTTTTTCTTCATCATAGAAGCAGTAGGGCAGTCTTACCCGGTGCCATGAGGTGTATGCCTGGGCTCCATGTGATGCTGTCCTTGGGACATAAGGGTCTGGGTCCAACACCACGAGTCTCTCTGGTCTCTCCCCCTCCCTTAGTGAAGACACTAGGACCCTGGCCTATCCTCCCCAGCAAAGGTCAGCTTTATTCATTTCTTGGCGAACCCACGTTACAGCTGGCTGGGCTGGTTTGAAGATGCCTGGTGGCGGCTGCAGCACTGTGCAAGGTTGCTTCAGGATTGCATCTCCCAGGCAATGCGACGCTTACTGGGATGGCATCACTTTGCATTGTTAGGTGTCCATCCCACTATATGCCTAGCCAGAGCAACCTGGCTTCATCTGTTGTGGTCTTGCCATTATCCAGTTGGGCCCAAGATGAGGTTGGTGTTGTTAGCTTGGAGGAGACATATCTTGAAATTATTTTGGCCATCCCTTCATCTCCCTTTGTGTCTCCATCTCCGAGATGGAGAACCTGGCTTTAGTTTTTTGAATAACTCCAGTAGCAAAGATTGCAAGACAAAGACTCATCCATTAGAACATCATCCTTGACTCCTGTGGACCCTGTGCTGCTCTCATTGCTTCTTGTTTGAGTGATTAAGGTCTGCTGCTTAATGAATATTGAAGTGCTGTCTGGAAATGAAAAGGTGTACATTTTCTGCTACACAAACAAACCAGAAATATTTTCCATTGTGGTGTGGCCCTCTAAGCGTTGAGTGTCACCCCGCTGGAGCTCTGGCAGTGCCCCGTCTTTGAACTGAACTGAGAAGTGGGAATCTTGTGGCTGGTAATAGTGGGGCCATTATTTTAAGGATACAAATGTTTAATGTACAATAACAAGTCACATAATGAACGTCCAAATGAGTGATATTTTTTTTCAGTTATACATTCCTGGGGTGCAGAAAGTATTGGCCACTTTGACACAGAAAGCAGGCAGGCAATTATACTAGTGTGCTCAAAAAAAAAAGGTAGATTTCATTTCATAATGCAAAACTTGGAAAAAAAGGCCCAGAAACACCCTGTGCTTCTTGAATTGTTTTGAATTCAATTTGCTTCTGCTCCACATTAAAAAGGGATATGGCCTTTTGGGCTGTATTTACCTCTGAGCACCTCTAAGCTGGTTTTGGGTCGTTGGAAGTGAGAATGGGGAGAGGAGAGCAAGAAGGTGTCTATAAAGGGTTTCTTCTTTCCAATGGAAAGAAAAAGGAAAATTAATAACATCTGGTTCCCTTTTTCAGCAAGGGGGATGCTGCGAGGGGCAGAGGTAGGGTACCACCAGTCAGGGGCAGACCTGCCTTGCTCGAGATGCAGCAAGCTGGAGCAAGCACCCCATGCCCATGGATGTGCAGGTTTGGGTGACAGCTGGATCTCCCCTGCTGCTGTTACCAAAACTTCCCATGGCTTCCCTGTAGCAGTGTTTTGCCCAGAAGTTTTCAGTACCCTCTTTTTTTTTTTTTTTTTTTTTTTTTTCTTTTTCCCCCCACCCTGTACTCATAAATAAGTTCATAAGAGAAGCTTTGTGTGATATTATGAGAGCTTAGGATTTCAGGCTTGATTCTTCCCTTACTGAAATTTTGGGGGAAGCATCACCCCAGTCATTGTAGCTGGGCAGGACCAATTAATTATTTGTCATGCTACAGAAGACAACGAAATCTAGGTAGTTTCAGCAACGGGAGAAAATGAGTCTCATGCATGTGCATGTGGGCATCAGGGAGGTTTCTCAAATGAAATGTTGCCTTGGAGAGCAAGGTTCTGGTGTTCCAAAAAAAAAAAAAAGAAATCTTGGTTTTATCTGTTTTATCAAAGGCTAAAATGAATTCTTATATATATTTTATAAGAATGTTTGTTTTGTTCATAGCCCAGCATTAAGGATACTTTTTTCTTAATAAGCTTGTGTCAGAACTCCATAACAGTAGCCCGAAGGATATGTTTTTTTGAAAATGAAAAATGAAGATATTATTTACCTATCAATACCATGCAACATTGATCAATGCAAACCAGCAGCGCTCCCACAATTACAGGAGGCGGGTTGCCCTGTCTGGGCAGTGCTGGGACTTTATCTATAATATGGAGCTTTCAACTGCTGGGCCGACAAAATGCCTCCCTGACAGCCAAGCCATTAATTACCATCATCTGAGCCTAATTCATTCATCCCTTTCCCTCTCATGCAGAGGGACAGGGAGGGCTGAGGGCACTTGGGGAAACGTAGGCATGATTCCATATTCGTTATGCGGCAAGCGCTGCCTGTGACTTTGTTGGTTGCAGTGGCTTTAATTGAATTGGCTTGCCAATAAAGCTGTTGTCATTCAGTAAGTGAATTTGTTGTACTACTCGCACCACAGCTGCTGCATACAACCAGGCATTTCCTGAAGGCAAGCCAACCTTGCACTACCCTGACTAGAGATTTTGTTTTTGTGATTTTTTTTTTTTTCTTTTTGGCCTTTCCTCAAAACTCATCCATAACATACTGCATAATATCCTTTAAGTGTTGTTTCCCACCAGAGAGAAATGGGTTGTCACCTGCCTGAGCCCCTCTTGCAGGGGTACATCGCAATCCCAAAAAGCAGTGGCTGTTAGCTGGGTGCTGGTAATCCATTGGGATGCAGAACTGGCCTGTCAGCCCATGTGTTTTTTCAATTAATGGGCTCTGACCCCTGTTACCCTGAGCTGGCCATGATAGAGCATCATTGTTCCTCACAGTAAAAATAAATACAGAGTATGACAGATAATATATTTTGTTAGTCAGGAGCTTAGAGTCCCATTAAGAAGTCTAGCAATATTGATAAAATAAAGCAACATTAGGAGAGGCATTTGTTATAGGATATGTAGGCTGTTGGGCCAAAAATATTCCAACTTTCTGCAGTTTATAATATATTAGGGAAGGGGGTGGGAGGGGGACTGTTTGATTGATGGTGGCTGCAAAATGATACCAAGACGAAGCAAAATATCCAGAGGTCTGAGAAAGCATTACTTTTTGTGTTTTAACGTGGGACGAGTGCATAGGCGATAGCCCAGAGTGCAGTCCATGAGACAGCCTGGCTGTGGCCAAGGACCAGTGCTCCCTGTACGAACACCTCAAACTTCTCGTTGGGGAGCTGAGATGGAAATCTACATCTGAATGCTACCTCTGTCCCCTCTTCTCTGCCAGGTTGGAGCAAACCCCTGTATTTTATCACCCCTGAAGAAGAGGGGGGGACAGAACTGGATCCATTTCAAGACATTGTGGCCAAGTCCCAAGTCTGATTGGGACAAACTATTTTTTCTTGGTGCTATGCTGAGCTGGCGGAAGTACCCCAAGAAACAAGTTTTCTTTTTGTTTTAACCATACAAAATATTGCATTGAAATCTGAGTTTGTTTCATCAGGTTCCTCCAGATTTATGCTTATTGTAGATTATTTTTAGCACATCCAAATATGGGTAGGTAGGGTATTTCAATCCCTCTGCTCAAATTGGATCATGCTCAGCTGGATGCCAAGCTGAAACTGCAGGAACTGAAGTAATATTTTGGGTGTCGCACTTGCTTGAGGTGAATCATAAATTTGAAGAGATGAACTGGCAATTAGATGGTCAAACTAGTACACGAATGCCTGTTTCTAGAGAGCCAATTAAAAAAATTGCCTCATATAGGCTCATGTTATTTGAGTAGCAGCTCATGAAGAGAAGTCTAAAATTGATAATGGTAAAGCTTTCCTTGACTTCAGTACCAGTGGACGTAGCCTGTAAGGGGGACCTGTTGCCTTCAGCACTGGGAGCCTGTTTGTACAAATCCATGGAAGCGGTTTTGGCAAAGGCTGCAGTGCCTAGTTCCAGCCTTGGAAGAGTCACTCTTCCTGTTAGTTTGGGAACAAAAGTATATCAAGCATAAAGCTTGAGAGCCTTAAAGTGGTTGGCTTGCCCTATCTTTGTGGGGGATCGGCTCTAGGAGTAAAACCATGATGGCAAATGTCCCACTGATGTCCATGAGACCATGACTTTTTTTCTCCCCTCACTGTTTCTTGGGATGCTTCCTAGAAATCCAGGTGCTGATCTACAGCTTTAGGAAACACCTGGTGGCAGGCAGTGTCCCTGGAGGCATGGGGCAGAGAGTTTGCATCTCTGAAGCCTGGGATTGTAGGGCAGCACCATGTGAATCCACTGTAGCCACCTCTCCTAATGGTTTTGGGGAGTTGCTGGGTCTCAACAGGTCTGCCTGGCAAAGCCTGCACTGTTAACAACCCTGAGCTGATGCAAAGGCAGCAGGTGGGTTGTTATCTTTCCATTGAATTTGGGCACTGAGTTAGTTATGGCAGAAGTGTGGATGATGTTAAATAATCCAGGCAGGATCTGTTGTTTGCTGCTGGGGAGAAGATTTGTGGTGCCTGGAGGAAAGAGTGGCAGCACTGGGGTGCTAGCTCTGGGTTTCCTCCTGCTCCGGCGGGTTGGAGGCCCCAAGGCCCAGTGAAGCTCCCCAGCTGTTGGTGGGACCTGCAGGTCATGTTCCCCATTGATGAGTTTGTCCCCTTTCCCACTGCAGCAAAACTCCTAAGTTTGGGTGTCCATGGCTCAGCTCGGGGCAAAGAGGATGGGGAAATCTTAATGGTGAATAACCTGTGGTTTGGGTTACTTAGAGTAACCCAGTTGAGCTTGAACACTTCTCTTGGAGCAGTAATGCTCAGTAAGTCAATTATAGACTTACGGTAGCTGACAGCTTTTTCTCCTGTCATCTCTTTCCACCACTCCCCAAGCCTCTGCCAGAGAGGACAAGCCCAATGACAGCAAGCACACGTGAACCTCTGTAAGCAATGGCAAGCAGCCAAGATAAAATTCAGGATAACTTCATATTGTCTTTTCCTTTCCTTGGTATAATGTTAGGTATGTGGAATGCAACTGCATCATTATTTTTTTTTAAGAAGACCAAGCTTAGAAGAGCTTTTTTGTGCCTGTATCCCCCATGCTATTAGAAATAATTTTTCAGTATTAAGAGCTGCATAGTTCTCAATTAGCAGCTAATAAAGTAGGCTGCTCTTTATTTGCAAGAGTTATATCTTTCTTAATTCTTCTGTGCCCTCCATGGTAATGGCTTAAGAAAATTGTGCAGGTATGCTGACCTTCTTCTAGAATTAGGTTTCTGCACAGAAAACACAAATAAAGCATAATTCTTCAGAGGCTGAGACGAATGATTGGGAGAGCCATGACCTAAGAAAGCAGACTTGAGTGGATTGGGAGAGCCATGACCTGAAGAAAGCAGACTTGAGTGGAAGGGAGCTGACCACTGAAACCAGATCCTAGAAGTGCCATGAATATAGGTTTGTAGTAGGCCAGTGTTCAATTTTCTCTCTCCTTGGCAGGCATTGGTTTTGTCTTTCAGCGTAGAAGGGTCAGCAAAAGAAAAAAGTTCATCTGGAAGAACAGCATCTCAGCAAGGGAAGAACGTGGTGAATATATGGTCAGATCAGAAAACCTGGTTATGACTGAGCAGCTCTTGTCAAAATCTGAAATAATTTTGTGCACTTTCAGCTCGTTGACAGTACAAGCTTGAAAACTTTTTGAGGTGCGCCAAGTTTGTGTCAAAGTAACCTGTGCAAACCCCCCCGCCCCAAATGGTAGTCTGGGTGTGAGGAAGCTTTGGAGTTGGGGCGGGGCGGAGAACTGAAACACCATTAAGGCTTGTAAACACCCACTCTGTAAAAATTGTGTCTCTCCCAGCTGGTGATACAGGGCGTCGGTGGGACATGTATCCAGGTGCCAACTGCTCTTTGTGTCTCTGCTAGCTGCGGGAGGGCTTGGATCCTCTACACCCAACCCTCTGCACTCTTGAAGAATTACACTCTTGAAGGTGTAATTAACTGTGTGGGTGGTAAAATGGCCCAGGGCTCCCTGTTTGCATTTTGTGCAACTGGAATGTACCCTCCTTGTTCAGATAACATGGCAAATAAAATCCCAACAGGGCACCAGCGAGTGTTGACGAGGAGTTTTGAAATAGCATGAGAATGGGTTTTATTACAGTATATCTCTTGCTGAAACTGCAGGACTGGTGCAAATAATCTATTAAGAGAAGGCTTTTGTGAAGCTCTATGGCTTTTTAAAGAGGTTTATGGCTTGGCTAGCAATCACTTTCTGTGTGCAAAGTTGGAGGTAGGAGTCTTCATGGGACTGGGTTGGCAGAAGTGCTGTCTTGTGTCGCAACGGCTGCGGAGGTACCTGCAGCTGAAATGATGGGGCAAGATCCCAGCGCCCACACGGGGGACACCAGCACGGCCCAGGCTTCCCCAGGGCTGTTACGTGACCCTGCCCTGGGTTTCCTTTGCATGTGCAACTTCCACCTCCTACACTCCTGCTCACACTCTTGCACTCCTGCTGGATTGGATTCTCGCACCTTGCTGTGTACTAAGTCAAGAAAGCTCTTTGCGTTGAGGATGAGTACTTACAGCCTTTTTTTTTTTCTTTTTTTTTTTTCCTGAACTTGAGGCACTGCTGTGAGCAAGGTTTGGCATACATGCCATTTTGTGATGAAGCAGGGGTCTTGGCTTGTTGCAACTCTGCTTGTGTCACAAGAGTGAGCTGTTGGGCTCCCTGCAGTGCTCCCCAGAGGCAGGGTTAGACCTTCCCTGCACTCCCCTGCCTGCCTGCGTGACTTGAGATGCAGCCTGAGCTTTCGTGGTCCCAAGGTGCTTGCTCTAAAGGGCAATGCTAAAAGCCAGGTACACATGAGAGGAGATCAGTCAAGTCTAAGGCTCTGCCCTTGGACAAGTTTGTCTGTACTCTTTTGCAGCACCTTTGTGGAATTGGTGATTTCAAGCCTTGCTGCATGCAAAGTTTTATCTGCTTTCTGTGGGTTGCCTGTGCTATCGTGTCCTTTTTGGAGGAGAGCTCTGGGATAATTCAGATTTATTTTTTTTTCTTCTCCCAGAAAGCAGCCCCACTGTCCTCCAGGTTTTTTGATTTTTCAGCAAGGAAGGGAAAAGCACCTTAAAGCTTTCTATGGGCATCCTCCCTTTCTCCTGGGTGAGCAAAGGCAGTGCAAGGAGGACCATCTCCTTGGAGCCTGGCAGGTGGAAGCTGCCTTTATCTGAGAATGCTCCGTGTGTGGTAGAAGACCTTGTTGGAGGTCTCCTATGGCTTAACGGCACCAGTTTGAGCTTGTACATGGGCCCTGGTGCACAAGGATGCTTCTGCTTGTTTAAATGATGTGTCAAGTGGTCAGTCCTGATCCCAGTTGCTGCTTTCATAGACTGGTGAGGCACAAGGGAGTGTGGCAGTGTCTCTTTAACAGGGTGGTTTGATAGTCAGTAGTTAGAGACTCATTTGGTTTGAGTCTGCAGGGATCTATGTACCCTTTTCCTTTTGCAATTCCTATTTAAATTTTGCTCTGCACAAAGCCCTTGTGTATTAAGCCTCTTTCAGATGTACAGAACACCCTGGTTGTTTTCATGTCCCACATTCAATGGGCTTGTTGATTAGGAAGTATCGCTATTGCTGCTAATAGGTAACTGAGTTGCACAGCTGAGACTCGGGTTTTGCTGGAGCACATTTTGTGTTAACCGCAGTCGTAATCTGAGTTTGATGCCTCACAGCTCGGTTTGGGACAACCCCCTTCAGCACTGATGTTTGCCTTTCTCTAAGAGGTGTTCCTTGGGTGGACTTGGAGGTCTGATGGGAATCTTCACATAGTTGTGCCCTATCAGTAGAACTCAATTTGTACAAAGATTATGTATAGAGGTCCTGATCCAAAATCCATTGAAGCTAATGAAAATCTTTCTGCTGGCTTTAAGGGCTTTACTGCAGCACTGCAAGTGCAGGGAGTTTTTTGAAACTTTCTCTTTTGTTTATTTCAAAGTGTCACAAAAGTGTAATTTCAGTATTGCAAGGCTTTACATGGAGACAATGCTAGCTCTGAAAAACTCATCTTCGGGTGATACATTTCAGTTTTCTCGTGATCACTGGGAAGGGATGACATCCGGTTTAAAGCAACCAGTGTGTGTGGAATTCACAATGATGGGAAATATACTGGAGCTGGGAGTAAGGCTGAGTACCATGCTTTACTGCAAGCCTTTGCACAAGCTGGATGTTGCTTTTCCCAGTACAGATCCTCCCTGCAGCTGGAACTAACAGTGTACAGTTACATGGATAGGGCTAGATCTGCAGGCGGTGGAAGGATGAACATCCACAGCAATTTTATTAAAGTTGAGAATTTACTGTTAAGTGACAAAATCCAGCCTGTAATGATGCTCACTCAGATATTCTCTGATCTGAGAATATTCTGCAAAACACAGAATGCATCATTGGGCTTATGCTGTTGTGGAGGTTACCATGGCATGAGGGGTGGAGCGGACGTGAGTTTATCCAAGGTCCTCAGTTAGGTCTGAATATCCCAAATCTGATTTAGCTCTGCTCACATTTGCCCAACTCCCTCCCATTGCTACTGGGCTGAACAAGTGCGGACAAACCCTACCTACAGCTGCAGCCAAGCTTCTTCAGTTCTTTTCACTGGTTTGCCCAAGTGCTCAGGCAATAAGGTTTGTCCTACCCTGTTTTGGAAAAGGATTTGGTGATTGCAAAACATGTCACACTGTTGACTGGAGGTTGTTACCAGCTGGTGGCTGTTTAGATGGTCTGGTACTAATGAGTAGGTAATCTCCATCAAGTTTCTAGGGGACAGCTGTCCTCTCTCACTTTCTTCTTCATAATCATACACATCATAATTGTATGGGACATTAATTGGCATTCTTATTTGCACAGATGAGTTAGAAACGGTCATGGAAGCACTTTCCACAAGAAATGGGTTGTGTGGTGGGGATAGGATAACAGGAGGAAAACTGCTTTTCCAGCAGCTGTGTTAACATGTCTTATGTGCCGAAAGGATTTCGGGTTTCTAGCAATCTTGTACAAGCCTTAAATACTCTCTAAAGAAGGAATCAAGGGATGTGAGCTACTGTAGATGAAGTAAGATGAATAAAACCACCCTGCTATCCCTTTGGCTTATTTCCTAACCCTCCCACAAGTCAATAGGTGCCTGCTCCAAAGTGCCTTGTCTTGTAAATGTATGCCCAGAAAATGCAACTTAAAAAAATGTCTGGTGCATATTCAGAGTTGTCATATCGAGATCAGGTGAAAGCTGTTCAGAGGCAGAAGCACGTTATGGTTGCTGTGTTCATGGTTGTTGTGGGTTTGGTAGTATTTGAAATGTTATTCAACATCATGCAATGTTGGGTGCTGCACTTGGAGATGTGGAGATGGGTGCTGTGGGGGATGTCCCCGTAGAGGGTAGCTCAATGGGAAAGTGTTGGAAACTGTGTGGGACAGTAAACCCTGCTGGCAGCTCAAATATAGCCTGAGAAGAAGTGTCATGGTCTCCCACCACACAGAAGAAAGCAGGAACACAAGTCACTCACTCTCATTTCTGCTTCAGCACCCCTTGGCTTGCCCTCTTCCTGTGCTCCCCATCCATCTGGTCATCATCTGGTCATCATGATCCAGTGCAAGCCATGGGCCGGGTGGAGGGTCGTCTTCTCGTGTGGAAGTCTCCAAGGGACACGTTTGCTGAAAAACACGACACACCTTGACAACAGAGATAAATAAAGCTTGTTTGTAACAAAGCATGGGTTCCACTCTGGAGTCGAGATCCCTGGCAGACTTCAGCTTCTAAGGGTGGAGTTTGGGTCATCTTCTTTTACCATACCAAGTCTTTAAGCGTAACTGCTGTCTGGGGCCTCAAGTAGTTTGTGTCTGGCTTGGACTTCCTTGCTGGCAAGTCATTCATGATTGCAGGTGGTTATTTCCTTGTGTGCGGTTCCTCCTATCTCCTTCCTTGTCTCATCCTGTCTGTACTGACTTCAGGCTTTTCTTAAATCCAAGAGGAGTTGTGGTGGCTGCGGTGGTGGTGTGGTGTTAATATGTCTGAATGTGCTTATTTCAAGTTCAGGTCTGTAAGCACGGTATCTCGGGCTGTTGGAAATTACTCACGGTGGCTCACTGACATTGTGTGTCCTGTGCTTTATTTACTTAACAGCAAAATACAAGATTAAATATAACAATAATGACGGTCTAAAGGCTTTTTTTTTGAAAAAAAAGATTTAAAAGCATTCTTAGGTTCAGTTGTGGAGCAGGTTGGGGGTTGATGCCAAAGAGGAAGGTAGGTTTCGTCTTCATAATTGCGACGTATGTTTTGTTAACACAATGGCTTGATCCATGAAGCGCTCTGCAGAGGTGCAGTGTAAAGGTGTACACGTTGGCCACAGATGTGCACGTGGAGCCACAGCACTGAATCACCTGTCATCCTGTATGGCTAGGGTAAAAGGGGAAGCTATTTACACAAATTATTGGAGAGCAGTAGATATTATTTCACGACATCACATCAAGATTAACTTAATCAAACTTGATATTAAGAGGCAGAATGATTTGCTCTTAGTCAAAGACACAATTAAAGAAGGTGCTTGAGGGTAAAGGAGAGTGCCTACTTAGGAAGATTTTTATCACACAATGGGTGATGTGTTGGGAAACTTAAAACCAAGATCTTAACTCCTTTGTGGATTTTGCAGCAACAGCCCTCCTAATTTTAGCAGCTGTTGCAGATTCAGGAAGGATGGCACAAACAAACTGTAGGTTTGGTTTTTTTTATTTTCTTTTCCAGGAATGGAGCTTTGACTTGAAGGGAGAGGTCTCTTAATCTTTTAAACACCTATTTCTCATTTCAAGGGTTTCTGGAATTTTTGCAGAGATTCTCTCAGCAAAATTCATCCAAAGTAAAGGCAAACTATTAACGCTTCCCAGATGACCGGGAGTCTTCCTGGCCTCAGTTATGCTATGGGTCAAGACTGTGCTTTTTGCTGGCTGGAGTCTGTAGAGGGTTAATATCCTTTTAACCTCCTCTTCTTACTGCTTCTTTTCTCCTGGCCAGTAGATCCATGTCCGTTGAATAAAATAATGTTACTTATTTTCTAGGAATGTGGGTTTGCTTACTGTTTAGGTATCTGGAAGTCAATGCCTTGAGTTTCCCAATGTGTCCATAGCGTATGAAGTGTTTGCAGCTCTTCCTGAAGTCAACGAGTGCTTTAAGTGAGTCTTCAGAGCGTATTAGCTAGTCGAGAGAACATATCCCTTGTTTGTTTATTTCCTCTAGAGTTGGCTGTAAGTTGATTACTCTTATACATCTTACATTTTTATAGAAAAGTAAAAGCTGACCCATCTGGCCAAAAAAAAAAAAACAACCCTTAGATAAGTCCCGGCTCCCTTTCCTTTCTAAGGAAGGCTGAGCTTTCCCTCACTCTTGTATTTTTTTAAATCAAAACCCAAATTATCAGTTGCGGGGGGGAGCTTAAATTGAAAAATATTTGAGAAGTCTGAACCGTGCCCTTTCTTTGTGCGAAGCACATCTTTCTTGGTTCCCAATGGCATCAACGCTGGCTGGAAGATCTGGGAAAAGTTAAAGATGTGCTCAGTGCACTCCAGGATTAGGCCCATTGTTTAAGTAATAACACTCAGGTTCACCAGGCCATGTTTACTACAAAGTCATTGTTTTTATTTTCCATTCAGTCTTTCTACATGAAAGATGTAAGAGCTTTATTTTCCTATAGCTCTTTCTCTGTCCTTGCCTTCCTGATGTTTTCATAACCCACTGTGCAGGGTTATGTGGCCACTCTCCCTGGGGTTTCAGGTATCTGAGAGCAGAATTTGTCCCAGGACATTAGTAAACTACTTAAAAAAAAATAAACAGGTAGCTTGATTACTATAATGTTAATATGGTTCATCTGAAACAGATGCATAATGTTGGTCATTCAGCAACTGCTTGTAGGCTGCTTGGTTGTTGTCAATATGTCTATTCCTTGCTTCAGTGTCTGAGTAACACATGCATCTGCTGCCACTGGACAAGTGGTCTGTGCCCTCTCCTTGTGATGTTCTATTGACCATTTCTGACAACTCCCACTCCATCATGTTTGTGTAAGCAAGTTTGAAGTGGCTGACCATCAAAAGACTAGCCCAAGCCCCACTGCTCTACACTGGGGAGGGATAATCTTGTCTATAGTGAAGACAAGGGAAAATCATTCTTGCATTACTCGCTCCTGAGCCATTCTCTTTGGTGATGTGATGTTTCCCAGGTTGGGGGCTATGTAAGACTTGCCTCTGAGGAGGTCTGTGGCTTACAGAGGGGACAGAGCTCAGACCTTTGTTTTGGGGAGGTCCTTCTCTAACAGACCCTGTGCGCTTGCCTTGGTGGTTGTGCATCCTTGCTTTGTCTGGCAAGCTATTTGAGCTTGTCCATTGGAGCTAGAGCAGTGTTTAGCCCTGTAGTTTTCTGATTTGTTACTGTATGTCCCATGTCCCCAGTACTTAGCAATCAAACCTGTTGCGGAAATGAAATTTTCTCTATGTAGCTTCCTCTTTCCTACTGCTATGGGAGACCTTTGCTATCCCAGCTACTTGAACTCAGCCAAAAACTGTGCAGGTCCTGAAAGTGCCTGTTTCTGACAGGTAGCTGAAGGGGGAGAGGGATGACACCCACATTTTCCTTACTGAGGCTGGATTTTTTTGGGTCGTCTCCAGAATTTGGTTGTACTGGCTTTGCTCAGACAACTGCTGCCTGTGGCAGGAGAGATGCAATTTGGGGTCAGCTTGCCTTGAAGGAGAAGTCATTGAATCAGTGGCCTGATCGTAGGGTTAGAGATCGTTTAATTATTACCTGATAAATCCAAAATAGTAATCATGCTTAGATCATAATTGTTTCCTTTGCATCTTAATGCTTTTGGGCACAGGAACATCTGAGTAACTATTTTAGTGAGAAGACTTCTGGTGATACACAGAATTAAAGACTTTAATTGCTCCTATGGGAAGTCAGTCCAGGTTAAATAACAGTGCTCAGTTCGTGCAGTGGGGTGCAAAGCCCTTGGAAGTGGGGAGGGGAACACCTCTGCCGGGGTGGCTGGGGTTGCAGGTAGAGAAATGAAATGCAGTGGTCATTGCTGGTGAAAATTCACTTAATGTTTCTTTGGTATCACAGTGATAAGTATTTTGTGGAGGCCTCAGTCAACAGGATAAGTGTGGGCATAGCAAGGTCTCAACTTGGGGAAAAGTCAAGTGGTGCAAATCAAAGCACCTTGCCTCTGGCTCAACTTTCTTGAACAGGACTTACCTGCAGGTAAGGCATTCATTGGAGACATGGGCTTCATTCTTGGTTCTAGTTGAGGTTTTATGAACATCTGGAAGTTTTAATTCAAGGTCCAAGCCCAGGGATACAGTTTATTCTATGAGAGGGTTGTACAGATCAATTCATTAATATTTGCAAAATACTTAAGAGCCATTTAAGCATATCGATAAGTTTGGAGTGTTTTTACTGCATGGACTTTGATTAAACTCCTTCATGTCAGATCTCGTCTTCAACATTTTCCTCAAAAGTTTGTGCTTTTTTTTTAGGAGTTTTTTGGGGTTTTGTTTGTTTGTTCAATATTGATTTCCATTTAAAGTTGGAAACATCCGAGGCAGCTGTCTAACTGGTTGGAAATGTTCAAAGCTTTTTTTCCAGGCTTATTTCTTTAGTCAATACTATTGTAGTGAATTGCATACTAGAAGTGCAGAGTTTTGGCAAGTCTTAATTTTGCCTATGTCAGCTCTGTAGGTCTCTCTCTGCGGAGCTCTGATGAGCTCAGGTTCAGCCCGCACCCTACAGGGATGTAGGAATGATCTGGTGGGGTTTTCAAAGGCAAGAGTAGGGCAAACCCAAGTAAAAACAGTTCTGTTGCTTTGGCTGTGACTAGGCTGAAACTGGGAAGTGCTTGCTCGGTGTGAAGGACAGACGAACGTTAAGAATTTGATGTAATCCTAGACCTCAGGCATGAAACTCGGCTTGACCTTTCCTGTTGGGTGCTTTTATGCAATTCTACTGGACATTTAGCAACAAGAAAGGAAGTAGAGGAAGGATATTGGTTCAACCATATGTCAATGCTGGGACGTAAAGTGACAGGGAGAGGAAGGGCTGAGACGTGTGTGGAGTCACTGGTCAAAATAAGAGCCTTTACAGAGGGGAACTAGGGGGCTCAGGGGACCAACGAGCTTGCTGGAGGTCACTAGTTCATATCCAGTTTATGGAAGTAGTGACCAAAAATTATTGTTGTGTGGTGGCTGCTCTGCTTCCTATGTCCAATGAGATCTTTTTGCTCTCCTGTGGTCCTCCCCTGCCTGATTGCTGGTTGTAAAAGGGCTTGCCACGCCTGGTCCCTGATGGCAGATTAGTGAAGGGGCTAATGACTGGGCTGAGGGGTGGCTTGTCCCTAAAAGACAGCTCTGTAGGGAAGGTCAGCAGCTTGTGGCAGGGGCTGTGTGGAAAAGCTGCTGTGCTGTGGTGAGAAAAATAATGACTTGTGTGATTTTAAACAACAAAAGTCCTTCTTGCTTTCTTCCTAAAAGAGAAATAGGGATGTTGAGCTCCAAGATTTTTTCTTTTTCCCCTCCTGTAACTCCAAGTTTGCCCTGAAAGACTAGTGACCTGCCACAAAGCTTGTGAAGCATTTAAACAAAACATCCCTGGACTTTCACCATGCTGCCATCACCTCCAGGGGCAAGGCTGCATCTCAGAGATGTAAGCTCAGGAGATGGGAACAGAGTACTAAAGTGAGATGATGAGCTTGTCAAAGCTCCTGAGCACCTGGGCTTGCTAGCAAAGGTCGGTGTAATGATACTGCATAAGATAAGGATGCAGGCTGGGCTGGGGGTTTGCACAGATATGTCGCAGGAAACAGATCCAAACCAGTGCCGAGAAGAAGGTGTGATTGTCACTGATGAAGCTGGAGGCAGTTTTTCCCCCTGTATCTCACAGAGGGGTATGGTTTGGTTTCTCATTGGGCTTGCTCATCAAAAAACAAGGCACAGAGCTAGTGTTAGTCTGAATACTTTTAACTAAGTATTCCGTAACTGGCTGGCCCCTGTGTAACCCAGCAGGTCTGAGTGCTGCTGCCTGAGTCAGGGCAGAGCCCGGCACTGTGTCAGACCAAGCAGGCTCCCCAGCCTGGAGATGCTGGGAGATATAGATGTTAGATTTGAACAGATACTCACTGCAACGTTTTTTTCCTTTCTTGCCAGAAGTCAGAGCTTCTGGCTCTGAACTCATTTACTTTAGCCTCATACTAACTTAAGAGGCTTTTCTTTAGTTGCGTGGCTCTGGCACTGAGCTTGAGCTAGGAAAACACACCAACAGTGTGACATTAATTCTCTTTCAGCAGTGTAGAAGCATGTCTGAAAATAGATGCAAATTTAAAAATAATATTTCAGGGGTTCACTGGGTGCCAAATCAGACCTTTGGCCATTTATAGCATCTGTCTTTCTGGCAGAGGCTTGCTTCTGATGCTTCATATCAAGATCTGGTGTTCAGTCAAGAGGTGCATACTGAAATGTATTGTTTAAATGGAGGCAGAAAGATAAAAAATACCCCAAAGCCCCCCCAGACAACATTTTACTCCCCCGTTCTCCAAGAAAATACTGTCTCGGAGATAGTCCTGCAGATCTTTGCCAGTGAATAGTCACTGCCCATTTAAAGGGAACAGCTTTTATTGAACAGAGCTAACACAAACATGTAAAAACTCACAAGTTTGTACCTGGAGGTTTGAAAACTAGAAGCAGCTTGATTTGCGAGGAAAACCTTAAGCTTTCAGTCATTTGCAACAGAACTTCATTGTAACTTTATTTCAGTCAATTTAGTAGCTGCCTCTAGTTTGTTGGGAGGCTGGATGCAGCAGGAGTTCTTAGAGCAGTTTTATTTTACTTTTTTTTTTCCAAGACCAAGAGCTGCAGCTCCACCTGGCATTTCTCTTGCCATCACCTGTAGGGCTGACCCATTTATCTAATTTCCCTTTATTAATTTTTAGTCACGTGTACAGATCTACTCATAAGAACTCGCTGTCCCCACGGTGCAGGTAAACCCCCATGTGGCCGGTGTCTCTGGTGGGATGTTCCTTTCCTCAAGATGCTCAGTGCTCGGGAAGATGTCCTTGAATACCTAGTTTCAAAAAGTGCTTTCCTTTTCAGAATTTAATTAAATGTGACATATGCTTTATATTGTTGTGCTGGACAATAACAACACACAAGTGAGATCTTCAGACAGAAGCGTGTGATAAAGGTATCTTTATATATATATAAAGGATAAAAGGTAATTTGCAAGCATTCATTCTTGCTCTATGAGGCTGAAAAGTTTTTACCAGCACCAGTTGAGAGAAAAGAAACTGAGAAGCGGAGGAGCAAAGTCCAAGAGCTTGAATTGCTGCCAAAAATGAGCCTGAGTTTTCTTTGTAACTGGCCCAAGTCTGGGGAACCAACCCTTATAGGAACTAGACATCAAGACCAGCCTTCTGAGCTTCTGCAAGCCAAAACTGCCTTTCTCTGAAATTAAGTCAGGATCCCTGGTAGAGGGGGGTGTTCATGTGCACACATCCCCAAGAAAAGCATCCCTGTTTTGGGGAGCCACCCAAAGCTGCTCCTGCACAGTGCTGTGGGAAGGCTCCTGTCAGCTGCGGTTGGCCCTGGTGTGGGGACAGGAGCAGAAGAGGGCAGGACACAGCAGTTCCTTTTTCTGACCGCCGTGCCACAACCGAGACAAGGCAGCCACTCTCCCTTCCCAAATTTTTCTCTTTCTAAATTCAGGTTAGAGTCACATGGGAAGTTTTTTGTGGTTTTTTTTTTTCTTTTTTTTTTTTTTTCCAAACCATCAGCAGAAATACGAAGTATCATGCAAATGGTAAAGGGTTTTATAGATTTGCTTGGAGATGCTTGCTTGCCTAAGAAAGGGAAAGATGGATCGTGCAGGGTCTTGGTCTGGGTGCAAGGAGATTGCTTGTTGTTAAAAGCAATATTGAACTGTAAAGAAGGGACTTCAGGGTGTTGATTCATTCTGAAATGAATTTGAAAATTAAATTCTGCTGAAACAGTGAAGTTCTGGGCTTGTATGGGTCTCCCTCCAGGAGATTCCTGCTCGGGTACACTGGCTGTATTTTGGGGGCTTTAAGGAAAATCCCTTTTTATCTGATGTTACTGCTGTAATTTGCACAGAGGTGGCTTCATCCCCTGAAGTCAGCTGGAGGGATGCTTTGGGTAGCTCATCGCGTCTGCCCTCCTTTCCCTGCAGCCAGCGTCGACATCTCTTGCAAAGGGAAAAATGGGGAGCAAACTTGGTGGTTGGGGGGTTAATTTGTCAAGAGGCATCCTCATTTTTCCAAACGCCTCTGCTCTGCTTTTTCCAAGGTTTTGGGATTTCTGGGCCAGCTCTGGCTATGGATTTTTGTCTATAACAGCTATGCTCCAGGTAGGTGAGTACTGTTTGTAGAGACCCAGGGGCTTGCATCAAGCTAGCACAGCCCTGTAGAGCCGGGCTTATTCATGCCTCCTAAATAGCACCCCTAACCCATGGAATTTTAAACCATGTGGATAAAACTTCCCAACCTCTCTGAACCCTTCCAAAGGCACTGAGGTCTCTTGCACATGGGGTTTGAGTCATGGCATGGATATGCCCGCATGGATCTGGTAGAAGGCAGAACCAGGCAGAGCAATAATTGCCAAGCCCCATAATAGCTTATTCAGATCACTGGCTTCTTAAGTCCAAACCGGTTATGTTTCTCTGCTTGAAACAATTCCTTGATCTGGTGCATAAAGACCCTCCCAAACCCTGGGGACTGCCTGGTGCAGCTGGGTGATCCCTGAGGTATTATCCACACCACGCAGCAGCATCAAGCATCACAGTGTCGCGTGGCAGCCAGAGCTCTGTGAGAAAGGAAAAGAGCCTGTGGCTGGCTGGCGCTCCCCATATAATCATAAGCCGCCAAACCTGCGTTCTTCCGAAAGCAGGAAAAATAACCCCGCCACATTTTTTTTTATTACTCTTTTACACAAATTAATGTAATTTTCTTTTAGAACAGTACTTGCTGTTGGGCTCAATTTGGTGCAGCAGCACTCCATAACAAACCTGGTGCTGACAGCATCCCTGTGGGGAGGATGCTAGAAGGAGGGGTGGACCACGGGGAACACGGGTGCACCTGCTGCTTGGCACCCTCCTGCCCTGGCTACTTGGTCTCCTTGGTATCGCAGTGCAGCTCTAGCTGCTTGTCACCTCCTGGGGGATGGTTCTCTGCACTGTGGTCTCCTGGATGCTCAAGCTTCACTGGCAATTGGTATAGAGCAGCTTTAGCCACAGGATGCTAAAAGTGGTGTGGGGGCCAAGGGAGTGTTGGATGTCATGGGTTGTATCCTGTGTGCTGGGGGGTGGGGCATCGGTGATGTCATTCCTACCTAAGCTTTTTTAGCTGCTGTGCCCTTGTTGGGAGACAACAAGGTTATGTCGGCGTGGTCTGGGGATCTATTGATCACTGCTGGGGAAGGTTTGTGCAGGAGGTTGGGGATTTGTGGCTTTGCACTAGGCGAGTTAACTCATCCCATCCCGGTGCAGGATGCTTGGGCACCTGGAGTGATGTTCTTTGTGAAATGTAGGCATTTCTGAGATGGCTCCTTTGACATCACATCCAGAGGCTGCCAGGTTGGGTGTAGTTACTGGCCAGAAAGGCCACTCTCTGCATCAGGACAGGCATGGCTGTGGTTATCCTGACATCCCCTTGATGGAAATTTCCGTTGGGTGTGTATTTTTGTGCATGGTGCTTGTTTGAGGCCAACAGCTTGCTCACTGCTGGGGAAGCCATGCACAAAAAGGTGCTGGAAGGTCTCCTTAGCAGGAGAAGTGTATTTTTATTGCCTCTTTCTGTGCTTTGAAATGTCCTACAGGTTAGGATCACATCTTTCAGGTCATGGAGAAATAATCTAGTTCTTGTAGCAAACCAACTGTGCCTAAAAAAACCCCAAACAAGCAAACAAAAATTTAAAAACCCTAATAATCTTTTTACCTTTGTATTCAAGAAAATACTCCTTTCAAATGTGTATATATGGTGCCAGAGGATTTGGGTTTAATAGCACCACATTGAAATACTTCTCAAAGTCATGTCCCATAGGGATGCTGATCCTGCACCCTCCCGCTCCTGTCCTGGGGAGGATGATAAAGGAGGAAGCAGGATCAGACTGGTAGGTAAGGACACATATTCCCCATCCTGAGCAGTATCTTGTTTTTTTTTTTGGTGAGATTGTGGGAAACAGGGCTTCTCCAGAGCTGAGGGGTGGGACCTCAAAGTTTGAACCTCTCTGTGTATTTTTATTTATATATACTAAAAAAAAAAAAAAAGACCTATAAAATCTCATCCTCTGGATGCTTTATAAGATGCCTGAACCTGGCGTGCTTAATGACCTTTGAATTTTTTTTTTTTTTCTCTCTGAAAACCTTCCCCCAGGCTCCTCTGTTTCAGGCAGTTTCACTTCTACCTCCCCACTCTCATTTCCCCTTTACCTCCCTCCCCTGTGCTTTTCCTAGCTGCCCTGTTTTGGGCCGGCCAGGCTCACGAGAGCCCCTGTGATATCTGGGGAGTGGTGCCGGAGGTGTTACAGCTCACCCATAACCCGCCCAAACTCAGCGAGGCAGAAACCCAACGGACAAAGGGATTAAAGTATTTAACAGCAAAATATCAGCACTTGCCGTGCTAAGTATTTTACTTTTTACTAGTCTGTATTTGACAAAACCTTTCATTTTTGTTTTGGGGAGTTACAAGAAGGCTGGGAAGTTTTCACAGTTATATGGGTACATTTTCGCAGCCGTTTTAACCAGAAGAATTAACGTGCTTTTGATAGCTTGGAAATATGTTGGCAAAGCTTTTTAAAACTGTGTTATTATGTAGCAAAATGAAAATCCAAAACATTGCATGCTTTGCTTCCTAGTTGAAATTTACTGGGTGGGATTTTTTTTCCAATTCTTCTAGAAATTAATTTAGAAACTTAGTGTCTTCATTAAAACTCTAATAATTTAAATCAGTTTTTTTTTTCAAAAGTTCTTTGTGAATGAGGAGTGAAATATCTATCACGGGGGCAGGGTAGAATAGGAATTACTATTTTACTTTTAATCTATTTGCATAAGGAAAGATAAAACAGATATGTATGTCAGAAAAAAAAAAAGCTTTCTACTTTCTGGTTTTAATCACTAGTTCTCATTGCAATGTGTGATTGTAGGACTTGGGAAGAAAAAAACCAGCCTGTTAAATAATTGTTCTATCTCTGTACTATAGCATAAATAGTATGTTTGCTTTATTGCATAGAGATGAGTTGTTGAGATCCTTGGGTTAAAAGAAAAAGCCCGCAGCAGCAGCCTGAAACCTCTGAGCAATGTGTAAAGGTAAAAGCAGCACCCAAAGAAAAATAAAGAAAAAAACCCAGGAAGGTAAAACCTATAGCGGGGAGGAAAACCAAAAGCAATTAGTTAAAGTCCTTCCTTGCCACTGTTTGCCTTGCAAAGAGGGAGGCTGATTTAAAGGAGGAGGAAGAGAGAGGAAAAAAAAAAATGGTGGATTAATGTGAACTTTAATACTGAAGCAGTGTGTGTTTACTGCTGGTGACCACAAGACATAAATCTTGAGAGCACAATGTACAATGCGAGGCAGCCCCCAGGTTTTTTTTCCTTTTTTTTTTCTTTCCAAGCCTCAATTTGTGTGCAAGTGTGTGTTAAGTGCGGTTGAAAAATAGTGACCTTTAATAAAGGATCGTATCCTGAGACTATTTTCCCAGACACACAGTGACCTTTCAAACCAGACTGGGGTGAGGGGGTGTGGGGTTTGGACTTTGAACCGGCCAGTTCCCGCTGCGTGCCTCTGTTTGCCAGGCTACTTCTTATTGTGTGGCCGGGGAGCGCTGGCTATGCAAAGCAGGCTGAGCTGCCAGCCTCAACCTTTGCAAATCAATTTGTCTGCACCCAAGTGAAAGATGCTGTGGCGGGGACAGGCTGCATCGCTTTGTGCCACGGGCACTTGTGGTACTCCTGGTGAGGCCCCTGCCAAACCACTACATGCTTCTATTTTTAGTTTTTATCTTATTTTTAATTTTTTTTAAGTATTTTTAAATTTTTCTCCTCCTCTAACTCTGGAAGGATGGCCATGGGAAAGGTGGTTCTTCTCCCCAGCAGCTGCAGCTATCCCCAAAAATTCCAGAGGCACCTCAGCTGAGGGGGTGGCACTGGGAGACCCCTCCAACTTTCCATCTCACTTGAAGAGAAAAAAAAACCAACCCAACCCATCACATTTGCAACATCTTCTACATAAATGCAAATGCTTCCTAAGGGTTAAGGTTATTGATTTCCCTGGGCTGCTGGGCTCTACATTAGTCAGTACCTAAAAATGTCAGGGAAAGACAGAGAAACACAATTACTCCCAGTTCTCAAAATTTCAGCTTCTCCAGGTGGCTCCTCCCAAAGAAATGGAAATCTTGTGCCTTTCCTAAAGCTGGATCAATTCTGATGTAAGCAATTAATCACTCTTATACTGCAAAAAGTGGGGAGCGAAGGATGGGGAAGCCCCAGGAGCATCCTGGGACATCACTGGCACTCCCCCCTTCTCCCCTTGTCTCCTTCTCTGTTCTCCTTGAGAGAACAGAGCCGACCTGCAAAATTGATGCATGGGCTCCTTTAGTGTTTCTCCTGGAGACTCTTGTCCATGAAATTTGTTTTGCTCTTGATTTCTGTGTGTATCTTGCATGCTTTCATTAACAGAGCAGTACCAAGGACCTAGGTATGTGGTGGGCACTTCTCAAAATTTTTTTACCCTATTGCGCTCTGTGTTGCTTTAATCCAAAGATGCTCTTTGACCATGGTTTACCTTGTTGCCTTGTATCCATGGAGTCGCTCCTTGCCTGTGGAGGGCAGGCTGATGATGGGCATCCCTTCGGTTTTGACCCGAAGATTTGGGTGGATTTTTTTCTGTGTGTGCGTGGGGCTTTGTTTGTTTGTGTGGTGGTTCTTTGTGGGTTTTTAATTTTTTTCCCCCCAATTTTTGCTTTCACTCTCACCAGTGTCACAGCAAGTGGGCTGAGGCCATGAGCACATGGAGAAATTACCATGTGGCAGGCAAGGGTGAGGGGATGGAGCACGTTGTGTTTCCCCATGGTACCTGGCCCTATAGGAACACCCTAAGGGGAAAATGGGGCAGTTTGCTCCTCACTCCACGGCTGGTGGCGACAAGCAGTCCTGTCCTTGTGCAGCTCTGGCATGGCAGCTGCAGGGCTGTGAGCGCACGTCCTGGGAATGGGAGAGGAGAGGGGATATGGGTTACTTAAACTTTAAAGAGTCTGTGGTTTAGAAAGACCATAAAAATGAAAGAAGGGGAAGAATTTACTATAGTCAAGATGGTAAGTAATTATGGTCTGGATAGAGATTTTAGCAGCGGCAGGGTCAAGGCAAGGATGGGCCTTGTCAGTGATCTGGAGGTGGCGACAGGCAGATTTATGGACACGAGAGACAGAAGAGGGAAAGAAAGCTTGAGTGTCAAGGATGGCTCCAAGGTTTCTGGTCTTGGGAGAAGGTCAGAGTCAAGGAGAGCACCAACAGAGCCAAAGGCATGGGGCGTTTGATATTTATTTTCCATAATTGTAAATAATACAGGTGGAGGGGAGGCTGTTCCATTGTCATACTGAAGTGAAGGGAGCTTAAAAACAGCAATAGAGAGTGGAATGAGTTGTGGAGAACCATGAAGGGCTTTAGGTATGTTACATGAAGAATTATTGAGATGTAGGAAATTTGAATATTTCACTTAGGTCAGGCTTATAATAAAGGTTTTAGCAGGCAAGCTGGAGACAGGAGGCCATTTACCCACCGACATGTCTTATGTGCTTGGGGCAGGAAAATCTGCTCATGGGCTCTCCTTGGAGGAGGGACCACAAGCTGTGGCTGATGCACTGCTGGGCCACTCCTCTTCTGCCTTTATTCCTTTCTGTATTGGGAGGCTTTGGGGTGGCGCTGGGTTTTTGAACAATTATTCCAAGACTTTATTCATACAGAGAATTCATACTTTATTCATACCAAGTTTATTCATAGCATTCTGTTTTGTTAGCCCTCTGATTCAAGGCATACACAAGGCTATGAAAGGGGGGTTAGCAAGTGGATGTGTGCTTGGAATGCTAATAGCATCTGCTTTATTTTTATGTCCTTTCCAACGAGTATATGGTGGATCAGCATGCCCAGGTCTCGTGCAGGAGTGGGTCATGGATGAATGGTAGCTTTGATTCAGACCAGCCTAAGGAAGCAACCAGAAAGGCTGGATGTGGGCAGACAGTGCATTGCTGGAGTTAGGATAATTTTTTTTTCCTCCCTTCTGTAGCAGAATATGTTTTCAAAAGTGAGGACAGAAATGGTTTAGTTAAAATTTTACATGAAAATAATTGACTTCTGGGGTTAAAAGAAAATCTGTCAGCAAAGCCTGCAAGATTTTGACTTCAATCTTCCCTGTCCTCTGAGGGACTTGCCTCTCCTGTGATACACCTTAAACCTCTTTTATGGAGCCCCCGTGCGCATACCAGGAGTCACTCATGGTGGGACACCCTGAGATGCAGAGGGAGTCCAGCACTGCATAGAGAATTCAGTTGTGTAAGGGAAAAATATGTAGGTTGAGGCAAACAATTGGTGGATCCTGTAAGACTCAGTGGAAGCCCTCTTCTGTTGATGTGGCTTGGTTCATGGCAGATAGGTTGTTCTGTTTAAGTGCTTGTTGCTCTGTCGGTGAAAACCAAGGGCTACCAGGGAAAACAAAGTCTTGGTGCTTTGAAAAACAAAAGATATTGTCTCTCTCCACTGGGGCAGCAGTGGAGATCAAGGTGTTTCCTGCAGTTGCATGAGGCAAGATGTGTTGGCTGAAAGGCACTTTGGTCCTTTGTGGTTGTCTGTGGAGTTGGGTCTGTTGGACACACACCATCAGTTTGAGTATGTGCTGTTGCATCCATCTGTTTCTGACTTTTTTTTACTCTAGAGTTGAGTGATTTTGGTGGGACTGAGCTGTGCCTGGCAGGGTAGACTCTGTTAAGAGCTGCTGCTTCAGAAATTATATTTTGTACAAGCTTGCTTTAATTCCGTAATCCAGCCTCTTTTATACTTTCTAAAACTGGCTTTATTGTTTATGAGCCTTATGTCCAAACACATCAACAAATCTCTCAAGTCTCACCCATGGAAGCATATGTGCAAATGCTTTAATTCTTTTTTAAAACTGAGTTTTTGTGTCTACCTGAGGCTGTATCTAGACACTGAAGAGCAGATTCTGTCCTCTTCATCGTAAGGCCTGGCAGTATCCTGGAGGGGAAACGGCAGGGTTAGTGCCATGAGATGGCCTCGTAATAGCCACTGTAGCAGGAAGGCTGCTCTTCCTGCATTTTCTGCATCTGTTACTATGCATGCTCTTATCCAGAATGATGTTGGGGTAATCTCACTTCTTTCCAGCTTTAATAAATGAAGTAATATTTGGGTAAGTGGAATAAACACAGTTTCCTGGCAGTGGGAATTTGTAGGAGCTGAAAAAGCCTCTGATGCAGAGAAGTGTCTCCGGTCCGGCTGCTGAACCAAGGTGGGACAGGTGTGTAAGGGAAGGATGATTTTAATGGACATGGGGGCTTAATTAATTTAACTCAACTGAATACATTCCTTAGAGGAGGGCTGGTGGAAAGAGATGACAAGCATGCTTGATTCTGAAAAATAAGCAATTTGTACCCTTTTCACTGGAGAACTTGCTCAAGGGTATCTTATCCCTGTGAATATCTGGATTTACCCTGCAATGATAGCAGTACCTCTGAGGTCCTGTGAATGCCTTGCCTTGAGGGGAACCACTTTTTTTTTAAAGATTTCAAAATACCCCTTACAGTGCCATTATTTTCACATATTCACCTAGATGCCTTTCTTTTTCTGCATCCTTTGGCCTATCTTGCACATGCTTCTTGGCTCACTGATATATTTGGAAAGCCTCCTCTGTGTTTGTGTGTATACACACACACAAAAAAGTTCTTGGATATCAATTTCCTTGGTTAAACATGAGCAACACAATGAGTATCTTTCCTGAGTCTGCTTTTATTTTTTTCCTTTCCTTCTTGATCTATATCAAGTCATGTGTCAATTGGTGGGGAGGCTACATTTGTGTCTACGTAATTATAGATATTTTTTATTAGCATCAAAATAGTTGGGATTAAACATCTAGAATGATTTTGGGCACTTCTTTTTAAAGAGGTTTGTGAGTGTGTTGTGTGTTGGTGTTGTGGTGTTTTGTGGTTTTTTTTGTTTTGTTTTGTTTTTTTTCTGGGAGGATTTGAAGACCTTGGGTTCAGTGCTTCTCTGGCTTAAAGTCAGGCTGAATTGACCCCCCAGGAAGGGAAGTGTTTTTCATCCTCATAGTGTTAGTCATGGGCACCATGGACGGAAACCCTCCAGTTTTCACCCATTGCTACCTGGCTGGAGATCTGATTTCTACCCTGATTAAAGCATCTTGCACTTTCTGCTTGGGCTTCACGGACCTTGGCCATTGGCTGTCTCACCAGGGTGATGGCTTAAAGTCTGTGGGGTGAGAAAAAGCAGCATTTTCACTCTTAAACTTCCCCCTGTCCACACTTGACCGCCTTTGCAGGTGTGTCCTCCAGCTGTGAAATGGACTTGAACGTTACCCATGCTGAAAGATGCTGGTAAGACAAGGGGGGGCAGCCGGGCAGACCCTACTCCTTCCGCCCCATGCCCCCTCATCAGCCTTCCCCCATCCTCCTCTTCCTCACCATGGCAGCAGATACGTGCTCTTTGCAAGCAGAGTTGGGTCTCTTCTCTCTCAGCCAAGTGAAATCTGTGTTTCCTACATGTATTTAAATACATTTTTCCCTGTTCAGCCCAAAGAAAGGAGGAAAGGGCATTCTGTCTGGGCAGAGGTTTGATACCTCCAGTGCTTCACTTAAAAGTCTGGCTAAATCAATTAACTGCATGTTACACGAAACTCAGGCTGTTCCCCCCCTCCCCCCTTTTTTTTTTCTGTTTTTTAGAAAAAAGTTGTGTAAATGCCCCTTTTCTTCCCAGCTCAGTCCTCGGGGGAATACAAGGAGTTAACACATGTATTTATAGCACCAAGCCAAGCTAATAACCGTGATGAAGCCAGGAGGGCAGTTGTGAGGTTATCAGCAAACAGGGGATGGAAAAAAAAAATTGTTTTTTTAAGAATTAAAGGGCTTTCATACCCCCCTCCTTGCACCCTGAGGTAAGGGACCATTGCAGCCGTTAGTACAGAAATGAAAGGTATTACAGGAGAATCATTGTGTTACAGGGTGTGGGGAAAGTGTCTGTCTATTTTTTTTTTTTGGTTTTTCTTTTTTCTCTCTTAAACTTCCTGGTTGGTCAGGCCAGGGCTGACAAAAGGGAACTGGTTGTGTCCAGACACATTGCAGACTTCTGGCAAAATAGCCCAAGCTCACAAAAATTTACACACTTCCTGGCGCCCAGCCAGGCAGTACTTGTTGGACTTGGCATGGCTTTTCCTTCAGTTAGAAAAATGGCCTTTTTTTTTTTCTTTTTTTCTCCTCCCTTTTTCTTTCTTCATTGGGACAGGGGATGCAAAGCTCCTGCGTGCTAGGTCAGGACTGCAGAAAACAGTCAAAGTTTGGGCACGGGAAGCAGTTCCTGCAATGGCATTTCTTTGACTTACCGACATGTGTGCCTTGCCCTCATCCTTCATCCCCATGGGCATCAGCTGGCTGCTGCTCACCCCCACGTTGAAAGACCATCAGATGACCGCGATGATGCTGACAGTCATCTCTGAACATCTTTTTTAGGTTGCCGAAAGTGTTCAGACAGGCAGGAGAGATATGCATGGGTGGTAACTCATCCTGGAAATAAGAGTTTTTGGGGAAAAAAATGGGTCACTTCTTGTAGTCTAAACTCCCTGCCTAGCTGTGGATTTCTGGCTGGCTCTGATGCCTTGCTTCCATTTCTCGACGGGGGGATTGAAAGCAGCCTCCTGTCAGTCAGCAAAGCCTGTGTCACTTCCTTCCCTCCACCAGCCTCACTCTTTCCACAGAGCAGACTTTCAAATTAATGTTTTTGGTTCATTAAAGGTAGTTTTGAAAACACTTTTATTTCTGTTTGTAGGAAATAAAAAAAAAATTGGGAGCTCATCTGGACCTTGCAGCTCAAAATGAGGGATGTGAGAAGCCCTCTCCCTGTGGGATGAATGGACTGATAAAATTGCCATTTAGATAATCACATCAATTTTTGACAGGTCTCCTCAGTGAGAGGGACCCTCCCACAACGGCACCTCTGTCTCAGTATTGCTCATCTCCACTGCAAACTCCCCCAGGGTATGTTCTTGTCTCAGTCCGTTGGGGAGCTGTGGACGTATATCCTCCTGCATTCAGCTGGGAATATCGTACCAGCTCCTCCCTTGCCACACACCTACTTTGTGGCACAGAGTTTAGAACAATGTGCATCTGCAGTACCAACCAAAAGCAGGCAGAAGAGAGGAAGCTGGAAACGCTTGCATTGTTGCAGGATTCTGATGGCTGGAGTCTGGTAACTCATCGTGCTGGGAGCAGGAAAGGAACCCTGGATTTTGGTTAAAAATTTCAAAGCACGGAAGTGATTCTGGCCCTTGGCCTTTGGATATACATTTTTTTTTAATTTTTTTTTTTCCTGAAGCTTTAAAGCACTGAAGGTTTTGGCCCTGTGGAGGGCTTCTCTGCTTTTCCTTGTTGCAGGCCTCTGAGCTTTTTGGGCAGTGTACACTTTTGAGCAGATTTACACTTTAATTCCCAACGCTCACATCTAGGGATCCCAAAACATCTTGTATGACCTAGGTATGTTAGTATCTTTGCCTGTTGCAGAAATGCAACTGCAAAACAGTGCCTGCCCAACAGTGTGCTAATCCCACTGCCCTGCCAGGTTGGAGCCTCTGGGTCTGCTGGCTGTAGAGGGTGATTGCAAAGCCCACCTTTGGGAAGCCCACCTTTGGGGGTAACCTCTCCTGAAGCCAGCAGTAGGGAGAAGGAAACTGGTTTGGGATGTCAGGTGAAGAGCACAAGACTCCTTCTCTTGCCAGGAAGCAAAGAGTGGTACACACAGTCAAAACAGCCGAGTACGTCGGATGTGGGTGGCATGTAATTACTATCACTGATGGAATCCAGCCGGGACTGAGACCACGTCTCTTATGAAATACAACATGGGATCTTTCGTACACACATCATCTCTACTGATTGTGTGTCTGGGGCTCTATGTTTCCACTTTCTAAGATGGCATCTGGAGCATAGACCTGCTGTTGGTGTCAACAGCAGTCACACTTGCTTCCCTCTCCCGCACCCGCAGAAGTCATTCTTCCAAGGAATGGACTAGGAGCTTTGACCATTTTCATCTGACCTTCAGGTCAGAACATGTTTTTTAGTGAACCAAGGTTTTTGTGGCAGTAAGACTTATTGAACATATGTGTTTGACTTTTATTCATCTAGTTGCCATGGCATGGTAGATACTGCACTGCTGCTAACTTTCTCAGTGTAATCACTTGAGTGATAAGTTCTTTCACTAAATCCTAATTTCTTCCAAACAAGAGTCTGGTTGATGTACAAACATACGTGCAGCAGAAAGCGCAGTGACTCTGCAGCTGTATCACAGCTCATTTTACTGCTGACTTCTGTTTGTTCAGCAATGAACTAACTCTGCAGTGCCTCACTCTTGGTGGTTAATGGCATGGAGGCTTATTCACGTGGGTGGTTGGGTCTCACATTCATGTGAGCATTTAGGTGCTGCTGAAGGAACTATGTGTACAAATAAGGATCCAGAAAGCACAAAGGTTTATTGGATTTTATCCTCAGACAAGGGGCAGTGGAACACAAGCCTTTTTGACCTTGAGTGGTGGTGGTGGCGATGGTGCTCTTCTGCTTCCCCTGTGCCTTGTGAGGCAGCAGTGAGGAATGATCCCTGGCATCGGCCAGGTGCCCTCTCCACTTCTCTCGTATACACAGCCGAGAAGGAAAACCCACAGAGGGAGCTGCTCTCTCAGATTTGGGTGGACAAAGGAGAGGAAGTTAAAACTTGTACAAGATAAGACTTTTTTTTTTTTTTCTGAGAGTTAATTTGTTTCTTTCAATTTAAACCCTGTTTCTTCTATGTTGCAGAAGAAGTGTATGCATGCTTCTACCTCCTTTTGTCCTGAGGAATATTAGATGTTTGAACAGCGGGGGCCAGAGCAGTTAGATCGTAGCAGGAGGTACTCAACAAATCCCATCCCATAGAGCAGTCATGTGCCCTGAGCTCTCTTGCAAGGATCTGCTTGACCATAGGGTGGACGCCATGGTTTGTCCTAAACCTGCTCTAGAAGCAGAGATGGCTGAAATGCTTGGGCAAGGTGACTCACCTCTTACCTGCTGGGTTCAGGTCCAAGTGAGGTCTTGGGCAGTTGATGTACCTGCAGTCTAAATTCTTGCAGTTGTGTAGTGCTGTAAGAGGACCTAGGATGAGCCTGGCAAGTCTATAATGGCACTAAAGATTGAGAGGTAACCATGAGGCTATTCTTGGGCTGTTTGTGTCAACCTCAACCTGAATTGTGGAGGAAAGCCTCTATGTTGAGGGGAAAGCATGAGCAGAGAAGAAAAGGTGGTAGAGGTGCACCCGATGGTGACCTCCCATTTGTGGGAGTATCCTCCACAGGGAAGGGTGTTAGACAAGCAGCTAGTGGGTCTGTACAGCATGGCAAGATGGGAAGCACCCTATGCAGTGCCCCAAAACTGGGGCCCCCAGGTGCAGATGTTAATGGACCACCTGTGTTAATTGTTTTTTAGTTTGGTGTCTTGAGCTTCAGGCTGAGGATTTTCTGTGTTTCTGGAAATCAATTGGGCAAACTACAGCAAAGGCAATTATTTATTTCATGTGTTAGAGGTCTCTTGGGGAAGGAGTGGGGATGGAGGTGTGTGTTGGGGGGAGCTGAACTAAAATGTTGGGGGAAATTGCATGAGATTTGGAGATGTCTGCGTGATATGATGCCTTCTCATTGCAAGTCTCTCTGAGCATGTGTTAAATGAGGCTAAGCTTTGAATTTTATGAGGAAGATGTTTGTCCCCCAATTACAAATGTCTAATTAGACCTGACACAGCAGAGGCATCTCCCTGACATTTATGCCACCGTCTTTCAATCCTCAGGAGCACGTAGTTTGGTAGGAGGCACTACAAACAATGTCAGAAACAACATAAAATTATCCATTAGCCACAATCCCCTGGAAAAGAAAAAAATAACATACCAATACCCAACCCTCACCTTTTATTAGGCACACTAAAAGTGAAAGCAGAAGGGTGGGGCTGGGTTTGTCGATCTCTGCTTGTAGAAAGACATAAAATGGCTATTCAAATTCTTAAGAACTGCATAGGAGCCAGGAGACACAATGAGGATCTTGGAGAAGAAAGGCCATCAGCTGAACAAACTAGTCGCACGGTAATCAAAGGGGAGTTATACAGAGCCTACTGGGAAGATCTTTAGAGGAGGTTTCAGCTAGTCATAGCAAGGACCCTGTGACATTTTTAATAAATTATAAATTAAAAATTAAAAAAAGCACAAAGGGACACGTAGCAAAAGGGAAAACCAAGTCTATGATGTTCCTAAACAGTATGTGCTCCAAATCCATGCTGCGGTGGCTGTACCTACTCCACAGGGAAGCTCAGCAGTTGTCGCTGTTGAGGGTAACCACCAAACCCCACTTCGCTGATGAGCTCTGTTACCCCTGGTATGCTTGAGGGTTATAGTCCATGCTTGGAGCGACCTCTGCAAGGTTCAGTTCTTCCAGAAAGCGGATCTGGAAGGAGAGTGTTGGAGGGCATGAGGAAGCAACCTGCAGAAATGGGGACCAGGCACTAACCCACAGCGTCTCCTCTGCTAGCTTGGGTTGATAGGTGCCATGAAAGCATGAGCTGGCCATATGCTGCCAAGGACGGTTCTGAAAAATAACATTGCAACAAGACTTAAAAGTTGAAAAATTATAATAAAAAACCCCCTATGTAATTATAGGGTGTGTCACCTTCAAAGCACAGCACAAGCATTAATTAGGCTTCACAACACTGCAGCATGGTGGGACAGTAACCTTTGTGATGGTCGTTTTTGCAGGTGAACTAATCGGGATTTTTTTTTTTTTTTTTGGTTAGCAAAAGTGAAATTAAGAACCATTTCTGATAAGCAGGAAACTAAGTTAAAAAGATAGGGGGAACAAAGTCTGCAAAGTCAAAAACAACTAGTGCTAACCCACAAAATAGGGAAATGGGAGCTAGTAACAAGAAAAAAAAGTCTTAGAAGCAGAAAATGCTCAAACTACACAAATGTGTATGACTGGGATGTTTTGTGTTGGGTTTTATTTTCCTTTTTTTTTTTTTTTTTTTTTTTTTTTTTTTTTTTTCTTTCTTCCAAATGGCTGAAATCTCCTCCTGTGCAACTGGTTTTGGTAGAATTTACACTGTGGAGGAATTTGGCCTTAAGCAAAACATCTTTCCAAGAGAAGTGGTGGTGGGGAAGACTTAACTTCAGAGCTTGTATCTCCCCTTCTTATCTAGTGCCTCCATCATGGTGACTGCCCTTCCAAGGTGCTGAAGCTTCAGCCGGGTCAAGCATCAAAGTGTCTTGGTGGTGTTAACTGTAGTTTTAAATCAACCATTGCTCTCGGTTTACTCAATAAAAGCCTTGGCATTAAAATCCTAGCAGTCTGGAAAATTTCGCTTTAGAAAAGCTGATCAGCATTTGACCTGGTGCAAACTTGTCTTGCTTCAAGTTCAGGTGGTGTTTTTCATATCTCCTACAAATAAACTAATAAAAGCTCAAAATCAGTGTCAGTTTGGGAAGTGTGAAAGCAAAGGGCAAATGTAGAAGGACAGCAATTTTTTATGCTTTAATTTTAAATCCTATGGAGCCAAAATACTGAGAGGATCCTAATGGGAGCTACAACATAGCCTTAAATGTAGGGTAATAGCACAATTAAATGAGGTTATAGTTGCCATTTTCCCTTATTAAAGACTCTGTGTGTGACCTGTTGCCTTTACTTTGACTTTCTTCTTCAGCTAGTGAGTTTTGTCACCTTTATCAGCAAACAGGGATGTTCAAGAGAAACGGAGCCTGCAGTGTATTTAAAACAAAACCAACACCAAAATGAAACTTCTTTTTGTGGGAGATAAAACTTTTTGGCTCTGCTGGCTGTGGAGGGCAGTCAGAAAGGGGAGATATAAGAGTTCAAAAAACACCCCCAAACCAAAACCCCTACATTAGAGAGATCTCTCAATATAAGAATTTTAAAAAAATTTTTATTCCTGATGTTTGAATCAATCTGTCAGTTTTAATAGGTATTAAACCGATCTTCCTTTTGTGAAATATTCTTGCTAGACTCTGGGCTCTGGTTGAAGCAGAACGCCCAAAAAGCATCAAAGCTTGGGGTATTTTGGCCCTCTTGCCTTTGATCTTCTGTGTGCAATGGTGCAGAAGCACTGCAAAAATGTGAATTAATGGGGAAAAAGCCTTTGTTTCTGTTTTTTGGGTTATATATTTTCAGTTTCGACTGGACTGGTCTGCTCAGAGCTAGAAGTGATCTGCGCTCTAGCTTGCAAATACTGAATGGCTCCAAGGCTCAACTTCTTAGTTAAACTGAAGCATGAATGACACCCTTGTGCCCCCACTTGTGTGACATCTCTGCTTCTCAGTGTGTCCATGGCCACATTCAGCAGTTGGGTGTAAAACCATGGGCTGACAGCTCTGGTGACCATGATTTTTATGTGGTGGTATTCCCATTTCAGGATAAAGATATGGTGGATGCTCTGATATTATAATTTATTATTTGGGTTAATATTGCCCCTAATATTGTTATTTGTGAGTGACTGGTTAAAGGGATTGCAAGTGGCAGTGCAGAAGCTGTGGCAGGGGCACGATAAGATCAAGAATTAATTAAGAAACCCTGGGGCCATGACATTGTATCATGGCTGGCTTTGCTCCTTGCACTTGCCCAGAAAGCAGGGCTATGCGGTCCCACCGGTGCCAGGAGGGCTTGGGGGCATGGGCATGTACACTTGGGTGATTCTTTTTCCTTCGTATGTGACCTCTTGCCAGTCTTTGAAGATATCCCGCATTGTTGTTGGCTTTACAATGAGAGCTGCTTCTTTGGGAGAGTTTTCAGGAGCAGCAGAAGAGTTCGTTCCCTGCCTTAATCGTGTGGATTAGAGTCAATCCTGGGGTCAGAGTTGCTCCCTGGAAGCTGGACAATGGGGGTTTGGGCTTAGTTTTTTGAATGAGGTGATTGCCTGGGTGTTACATTGGCAAAGGGATGGCATGTACGTGGCACACCATACACATGAAGCAAATGAACTGTGCGGGAAATGTACCTCTGCTCCACCACCTTCCGCAGCAAAAAGCTGTGAAACCCTGGTGCCTGCAAAGTGCAGTTAAATGCTTGCTTTGCTCAAATATATTGTAGGATTTGCCTAAATTCAGAAAATATTAAAAAAAAAATTGCCAGAAGTTAAGCACAAGCTCATCATCATAAAAACCAAAATATGATGTTTTCAAATATTCAGTTTGAGAATTTTGCTCTCACTTAATTGAAAATACAAACTTTTGTAATGACAGCAATTTAACGTAAGTTTTTTTTATTCTCTGTTCTCAGAAGATTTTGGAAAATCTCGTTCTCTTTTCACACCTTTTTTTGGTGAATTCCTGGAAGTATTCAGATGGCATAAAGTCTAAAAAATTGTGAGCAAGCCTCTCCTCACACTCCTTCATCCCTCTTCCACCACTCCCTCATGCTTATTTTGTAAATAAGTGTCGTTAAGGTTCCTGAGAAACGAATACACAAATATTGCTTCCACCAAGAAAAGTGAAACTGTGCTTTAAATTACATTTGTTCCTGCCAGCCTTGGTTATTTTCAATCATAGTGAGAGAAGCTCTTAGCCCTGTTAATGCAAGTAATGGCCCATTGAGGAGAGCACCCCACCATTTCCAGGGTGCTTTGTATGGGGAAGCTGTAGGGTTGCAACCTTCCTGTATGGCTGAAAGCTTGTCTCAAAATTTAAATACAGGAGGAGAATGGGGTTGAAGACTTGAATATTTATTTTTAAATATTTCTTCTGGAGGAGTATTTTTGATCTGATAAAAGGAAAAAAAAGTCCTCTCTCTCAAATACAAGGATTACATTATTTGGACTGGTGGGAGTGGTACCGTGCCCTCACCACAGTGAGCGGTCATGGGTCTGGGCTGCAATGTCTCACATACAGGTGTGTGAACCCAATGTGGTGCACATGTGATGAGGGTGTAAAAAGTTAGAGATCAGGCTAAAACTGCTTTGAAAAATTACCCCTGGAGAGCTAAGAGATGTATTCTTGGCTTATTCTTGGATTGATTGCTGACCCAGGTAATTAATCCTGTTGCCTCTGATGGACATCATTGGGCGAGTGTTTATCCCTGTCAGAGAGGCAATATATTCTGATGACTTTTTTTTAATTAATTCCCACCAATTTTTCCCTGGTACAATAATATCACTGAGTGCAGAGGAATGATTGTTGACTTCAGTGGGTGTAACCAGGAGAGCAGCGTCACTGGTTTTGACCAGGCACATCTACTTGAATTTTCTGAGCAAGCAACTTGTTTGGATCCCTGCAAATTCTTTTGAAAACAACTCATTACCCAGCCCAAAGGTGCTAGCTATCTCCTATGGGTCCTGTGTACTGACACTGCTGTGGTGCATAGCCCTAGGGAGGGGATAGCAGGATCAGACCCTTCACAGAAAGGCAGATCCAGGCCTTTGGGCTTTCACACTATTCATGCTCTAGAAAGCCCTACTACTACTACACTAAAATATCTAGGTATTGGCTGCCTTACAAGCAGGTGCAGTTATGGGTAGATACTCCACAAAACACACAATACGCTGCTTAAAAGTAACTTTGAGTACGTTTGGTAGAAAGTCATACAGCTCAATTAAAAAACATGGGCTTTTCCTCTGGTTTAAGTCCTCTTTCCTTATCCTTTATTGTCTCATTTCTAGTTTATCTCCCTGGCCTAATTTGTTCTTGTTCCAAATGTCTCCATTTGCTTTAATTAAGCTGTTTCTTGGCAGTGTCTTCAAGAGAAGAGGCTTTGAGGAAAAAGAGCATCTCTGTGTAACAGTGAGGTGGAGTCAGGGAAGTGGTGTTAGAAATGGCTTTGTTAAGAGCTTTCATTGAATAAAAAGGGACAAACAACTGGTTGTTCCTACAGTAGCAGTGTAGATTTTGTTTCAGTGTTTGTGGAAACTTCTTCCTGGATGTATATCCTTCTGCACCAGCTGCTCACATGTGGTCATGTGTGGGAAGGTTCTTTGTGTACGTGAGCCTCATGGCTTGCGCAGATTTCTTCTTTGTTGCTGCAAAACTGTTTTCTGTGTCAGTAGAGCAAAACTGTGTAGAGCTGGGGTTTTTGCTGATGCTCAAGGATCTTGTGTGTTGGAGGCAACCTGGTGGTTGGCTTGGCCATCCAGTTGGTCCTGGGCTTGGCTGGTACTGGGCGATGTCATGGGACCCTGGGCTGAGAAACCGGTGCCCAGGGTCAGGTCCCACCTGTGATTTAGAGTATTTGTTGGAGAGCTCATGTTTGAAAGTTTAGGGGTGGGTACCTCTGAATAGCGAAAATCACCTGCTGAAACCCACCCAAGTTAATTATTAAAAAAAAAATTCTTCTATGGTGCTATCAAGTTGCAGATTGAGCACCAAGCATGATAAAACTGTAGAGAGGGGAAAAGGTATACCTGGGAAGGGGACAACCTGAGGACAGAGCCACAATTTTGTTTAAACATTGAACTCCTTTACTGCCTCTGCAGGTACCAAAGGGCACGGGCACGGAGGTGGTGGAGTCCGTTATGTTGTCAGTTGTGAAGACGTGGTTATTGCCCCTTGTTTGACTGAAGACTGTAAAAGGAGAATCGATGTTAATATTTATGGTATTTTTCTCCGCCTCTATTAAAAGGATGGCCAATTTTGAATTATGATAATAGCGGCACTCTGGGTTTAGGACTCGCCTCCCTGAAATTTTCAGGACCACTAATTTGTGGCTACTCCAGTGCTAGAATGGACTCTGTGGTGGTGGCCTTTAGACTGACGATGCAGTAAAAGTTTAAAGCTGCAACTGCTTCAGAGCCAAAGCAAAAGAGAAGATTGAAACCTAAAGGTTAGCGTGAAATGCACTTTACTGTTATCTATGAGAACAAATGAGTTAAAAAAATTTCAAATACCAGAATACCCTACAGGGAGGAGATATAACTATTAAAGGGCTGTTATAGCTGCAATAAATGTAGGAACAATAAAAATAAATTGATGAAGTAAATGTCAGCGCTGTTCCCCTGAGCTGCCCCCACACCTTTGTCCAAAAGTAGAACATCTCCAATTACAGAGGGTGGAATCAGCCTTCAATGACAATATGACAAGGACAGAACATAGAGCAGTGGCACAGGGAACACAATTATGCACAGCCTTGAAAAATTGTATCATAGTACAATGAATGGAAGAAATCAATTAATGATGCAGGGCCTCCACTTCTGTCTAATAATCCTGTAAGAGGATGAATCCCCCCTCCTTGCCTTGGAAAGGGAGAAGGAAAAAAAAATGAGGAAAAAGGATGACCCACCCACATGTGAAAGTCTGCGTAATACCATGGGTCAGTGTTTGCACACTTTACGGTATGCAAATATTCCTCTTTACTCATTATTATTTTTTAGAATCGTAGCTTTTAAGAATGTATTTAACTGAAACCCACTTCATTAGTTAAACAGCACATTGAAAAAAACAAAAAAGATTTCTTTGGTGAAAAGGCCAAAGATGAGAAAAGCTGATGGCTCAAATCCAAATCTGGGAGCTGAAAGGGAAATGCAAAATTTTAGGAATAAACAGAGTAGATGGTACAAGATGATTTATCTTGTGGCAATTTACAACAGGTGCTAAACATTATGAAAACCAGAGCTATTAAGCAATCAAATTAGACTATAATTAACACAAGAAAACTGTACAGGAATTCTAATTAATACATATCTGAGCTCATCCGTGATCCCCTCCGACAGCTTGGATTTTTAAACCCCTACCACTACCCAAAAGTAACTGAAGGGGTATCACTTTGGGAGTGTGGAGGACCTTATGGGTATCACCAGAGATTGCCCCTAGAATCTACAGCCCTGTATGCTAGCTTGGTAAGGGATGCTTTAATTTGTGAGCCATTATTCTGAGATGGTAGGAAGACAAGACCTGTCTTTTGTTGTGCTAGGATGGAGACACTATGGTAGAAGCACCTGAACAGAGGAGACGACTGGTGACCATGACTCTCACATGAACTTTGATTCCTGCTTTGTCAAGGACCTGATACGGTCTTGAACAAGGCACGAGATAAAATGTGTGTGTCCTGGGTGCTCCAGGTGATTAATAACTCTGTGGGATGACTGGGACAAGTTTGCTCAGCTTTGGTTGAAAGCAGGACTCAACTCCCTTGTCTATGCACTTGCCAAATGGAGATAACGACACTTCCCAACCTTACATACGGTAATGTGAAGATCAACTGGTTAATGACTGTATAGCACTTTCAAGTGCTATTGTTGTAGCACTATAGTCTCTCTTAGAGAGGGTCTGTTATTTTTACAAAACTAATTGTAAATCCAATAGAAAAATAATTCAGCCTCTGAAAATCTGGTGAGATAATTATTGTGAAGATGGTATTAGTATAGTGCCTTTCAGATTATTCACTACTTTAATTATTACTTTCTATTTCTATGCAAATATCATTTAAGATCCCTGTAACCTTCTCATGAGTTGGTTGCATTTACCCCTTCAAATACAGAGTTGACTCCTTCAACTCCTGTATTATGTTCCTCAGGTGGATTTCTCTGGCCGTCATTGGAGCTCCTGGAGAAAACAGTATTTTTGTGCTGGTGGTTGAGAGGTGCCCTATTTCTGCAGGTTTGGTTTTTTTTTTTTTGCTTGGGGCTGCAGGTCCTGCTGTTGGTCATTGGCTGATGGCACCTTGCAGGACTTGATAATCTCTTGCTACATCCATTGGTGTGGGCATCACCAGATCCCAACTACCTGGTCCAAGATTGGGTCACCTTCTCCATGCCTGGCCAGTCCCCTGGTGCCTACCCTGTCAGAGCAAGGACTGGGACCCCACCAAGGGGAGGAGCAGAGTGAGGTCTGTCTTTCCCATTTCTAAGAGGATGAAGTGATTAACAGCTGCTTGTACTTCTAGTTGTCTGTCAACACACTGTCATCCTTTTTTGTCCCAAGCGCAGTCCATCATGGTATGCTGTGCCTCTCAGTGGCTTTGGCAGCACGCCCTGGGGTGAAACATGGTGCTGAGTGTTTTCTGCTCTCTTTGCTTTGGCAGCTGGCTTAGCTCTAGGTCAGTATCTGCTGTGCCATCTCTGCGCTTGTACTTGCTCAATATCTTCAGCCTCCACTTCTCCTGGGTTATCATGGTATAACAAATGGTGGTGTTTTTAGTACAATAAGCAAAGAGGTCCTTTGTGAAGGCAAACCACAATCCTTGCTGAGGACAGGGGCAGTGCTGGCTGGAAATCGCTGAGGGAAAAAAAACCAAACAAACTGTGAAGCCTAAGACTGCTTGATCTACCCCAATTTTGGAAATGCCAGGTGGATTTTGAGGCAGTCGAGCTGATCTAACCTAGTCATCTCGCATCATCTCCTGCATGTCCCTCCCCTCCAAACTGGGGACCAAAGGAAGAGCTTTCCTCTGCCGTTTTCCATACAAATGTCTGTGCTTGGGAAGAAATGTTTTAATCGCACTCTAAATAATTTCTAGACCTGCTCGCTCTGCCTGGCTTCCTGCCAAGCTCACATATAAACAGCCTCACTGGTGCTCGGGAGCACCCCTCCCTGGACATCACTGGTGGCTCCCCCCAAAGCCCGACCTGAGGAAGTGGTTATGGAGGTCCAGCCTGGGGTGGTGGTTTTCATCCAGCTGAAGACCCAAATTGTGCGTAGCTGAGGGGGCTCCAGACAAGGTGCTGAAATGAAACATTTGTCCTTGGTGTTGGCTCGTGCCCTCACAAATCCCACTCTCCTCAGGGATATGCCTCCAGTGGGACACTCGTGTGGGCTGGGGAATACGTGTGTGTTTGAAATGCTCTCTGGTTCTGGAAGCATCGCTCCTGGAAGCAATTGCAAGAGTCGTAACCTGTTGTGCACAGATGTCTTAAAGCTAAGCATATGAGTGTCTGCCTGCAGGATCAGGACCTCGGTTATTAAGAACAATTAACAATTAATTAATTATTCCCCCTAGGCACTGATGCAAACCTCTGGTTAGTCACTGGACACAGAGTAATGCAAACGAAAGTGTATCACGTGAGCTTTTAAAGTGAATATCTTTTTGCTGGCTGCTGTTTTACACATCTAAGTTTGCTTTGTTAATCTTGTGACAGACTCCCTCTTTTTCCCTCATCTTTCCTTAATTCAATTTTTTCTTTGGTAACTTGTAAGTGATTTTGGTGCTTGTTGGAGTGAGTTATAAAAGGCTTGGGTGAGAGAAGGAAAAGGCAAGTAAGCGCCAGGAGGACAAGTTGGTTTTGGAGCAGGCAGGTTGGTGCTGGTGGCAAGGGAGGGACCCCAGCCTCAGGCAGGGTGACACCGGGTTGGAGGGGATAACTCCACCATAGTCTGCAGAACCAGTGCCCAGAAGACACACACAAATCCCAGTGTGTGAGGGGAAAAAAGGACACCTGGCACAGGCAGGAATTAATGCAATTAATCCTTTACTTAAAGAATAATAAGCAGCCAGATTTTTTACACACGTAAAGTGGGAATAAGGTAAAAGGGGTTAAAAACTAAAAAGCAAGGACAGCAGACACCAATTAACACAATGCTAATTGACAATTTCCCCAAGTCTCCATGAAACATGCCAGACCTATTTCCCCAATTACTAATTAAATCAAGCTGCATGCACAATACTAATTTCTCTAACTTAGGGGGCTCAGTAGACAAATAAAATGTGAAACTAACTTAAACATGTTGTCAAAGTGCAGGTAGAATAAGGAACTCTGGAAGAAAGGTGGATAAACTTTTGCTGTGGATACATTCTTTAAACTTCTGGTCTGTTTGGGGAGTACAGTGGGGGCTCCCAATCAAGGCAGGCAGGCAGTGGGGTCCTGCTTGCTGGGTGTGATTAACACCCTGAGAGAAGATGCCCAGGTGAGGCTGGGCTGGCTTGCTTACTTAATGAGAAATCTTTCCTGAAAAACAACCTAGAAAGGGATGCTGGTGCATCCTGGGATGACATGTGGGTATGGACCAGAGCACGTGTGACTTGGAGAAACTCTTTATCTAGTGCTGGGAGAGATGTGGAGGCACTGGCTTGTGCCAAACTGCACCATGCTGGGATTAAGGACAGGTTCGCTGCTCCCCATTAAAAGATTTTGAATGATGCCAGAGATGTGCTGGTGGCTGGGATGTCCTTGCTCTTGCCAGGACTGAAGCAGCCCGGCGCAGTTGGGCAGGAGGAGCAGAAGGACAGCTCAAAGTCTTCCAGTTTGTTGTGCTTTATCAAAGTGCTGACCCCTCCCCTGGCATGAAATAAGGATGAAATAGTAATGTGATAGGTTAATGCCGATAATTAAAGAGAGTTTAAAATGATGCAGGAGACTGAGCTGTGTGTGTGGGTGGCTGGAATGGTTGTTTGATGTGAAAGTCAATGACTGAATTATTCAGCGAGGGTGATTTCCAAATGATAATTTTCTGTTTCCCGTAACTGATTTTGATTTATTCTATCAGCGCCTAATAGCCTGGTGGGAGCTGGGAAAGGCACTGGGCTCTGCCACTGCTTTCCCCTCTCCTTTGGGCACGAAAAGGCACTTGGAGCTGAAGCCCACCCCTGCCTGGGGACCAGCCTTCATGCACCCATCACTGGCGGGCCTTGAGAATTTTTCAAAGGAAAAAAGGCAAGGAAAATATTTGTTTTAAACAAAATGGCTTGTTTCTGTGTCTTACAGTGGCTTACTGCTTTGTTGTGTTTCTGGACGTGGGTGAGCGCTCGGAAACCATCCGGATGCTGACAGGGGTGTTGCAGTGTTGGCTTTGCATCACCTGGAAATGCACTTGGCTACACATGAAAGTATCCAGTGAAGCTCGTTGCTTGCTCTCCTCACTTGTGTTTTCTCCCAGTCCCTCAAGCAGATTTGCAAAGTTCATCAGATCTCTTTTACCACCAACAAGACTATTTTTTCCAGCACCCACTCAGGATGCTGGAATGCAAACTGGACTGTAAATCTCCTGTGAAGAGGCAGCTTCCTGGGCTGCGCTGTACTTTCTATGCCTGAGAGTGCCAGAAGGGCTGCAGGAACATGCTGGGGCATTTGGGGGTTTCTGCTTTTAACCACAAACAAGAAGCAAGGACAGCCCATGGAGGGAAACTGTTGCCTGTAGCCCTGGTCTGGGCACCATCCAAGGGGACGTGTGTCCATTAGGACACATGCAAGTGGGTATTTTAGACCAGGTGACTCAGTTTTAGGAACATTGCTGCTGAGAATTAAAGAGGAAAACTAGTGAAAACAGTGGAGGTGCAGATTGCTTCTCTCGACAACCATCACTGTCTCACAAGGCCGGGCTGTTAACCCCTTCCATACCCTCTGGGGCATGGTGTAGTGCGAGCGCAGCATGGTTGTTCCCAGCAGGGATGCTCCAGGTAACGGATGCTTGTCTATGCTATTGCCTTGCAGGGCTGCTTTGAGTGTTCTTGTCCCCCATTAAAGGGGCTCAAAGTGAACTTTTCTGAAACTGGAGGGAGTTTTGGTTTGAGTTAAGTTTGGAAGATGAAGGAGGGAGGCAAATAGGTTGGTCTCCACTCTGTTTCCCTGGCTCGTGTATCTGGCCTGCCAGAGCCCCACATCCCATCCCTTGGCTTACTACATCCCTGAGGACCTGTAGCTGAGCAGGATTTACAGCCGTGCCTCCAGCTGGTGTCTTTGGGGTCTTTGCTGTTGTTATTCTTTGTGCCTTGGAGGTAGTGGATGGCAGCAAAAGGAGCTGGAGAGGGGCAAGGGGATGGGGGTGGCAAAACCAGAAGCAGAGGGGGCAAGTTTTAGGGTTAGGGGTGGGCTTTGTCCCCCTGTTGGGGCTGTTCCCATGGTGTAAGCAATGAAATACCTTGTGGGGACAAGCACTGCCACTGGAGAGAAGATCCTCCTGCATCCTTGCCGAGACCTCTCATATGGAGCATTGCTCTCCCAGGATAAATGATTAATTTTTTAGGGGAGGTATAGCAGCTCTGGCCAGGTAGGCAGCAGGACAGCCTTGTTACAGAGTGCGTGGGCTGATGGGTTGCATAGGATGGTGTTGATGAGGGTCCCTTGTGGTCCAGTGAAAGCTCCGGGTGGTTTCAGAAGAGGCTTCTGCCTCACTTCTTGTGGTCGTTAATTCTGTCCAGGGCCAGGGAGATCTTCCCTAATGAAAGCTTCAGTGAGATTGGTTTGCTTTCTGGAAAAGTTTCAGTTTCAGTGAATCAGCAACTTCTGATGAAAAATCTTTTGTCTGAAAATTCCCAAGAAGCTCTGACTCTGACCTCAGAGTGGCTGCCTTCCTCCAAGCACATTACTGGGATTTATGGCGCACTCCCATGGTTTATTGTTCCACAGTAAACGGAGCTGCTGGATGAATTTTGACTATCCTTCTGGGCAGCGGAGCAAATTGGCGTTGTGGGACTCTCCAAAGTTGCATGACTTAACAGAAGTCCTTACTGTGGAGTGGGTGGGTTGCCAGATCAACCAGCTCCTTGCCAGTTGGAGGCTGCTTGGGATGGGCATGCGTCTTACCTTATCTGGGGCCATGCCTTCCTTTACCTGTTCTGGGGAGTGGTCCTGCAGAAATATTTCCAGTGCCATCTGTTATTTAGGGAAAAAAAGTGGTGGCTGCATCACGAGTTTGTAGTGTATTTTCTGGAGGATGCTTGTTTTTGCTGTGGACCTGTCAAGATTGCCTTAGTGACAGTAAATAGCCGTGATAAGACAGTGTCTGCTAAAAAAACTGCAAAACATGAAAAGAAAAAAAAATATTCCTGTTTTACAGCTGTAGCCCCAGCACACTGATGTTATAATATTTGCTCAAGGCCGCAAGAAAAGAAACCCTGAGCTTTGTATTAAAGTGAAATCTGCAGGAAAACATCACCATCCTCAAAGTGTGCAATTACATGAGCCACTTCTGAGTTATAAGTATTTGCCTCTTTAAAGACCACAGCAGAAGAAATGTGATAGCAGAAGGGCTCTAAAAGCCTTGCCCACAAAGGAGGACAGAAGTATTATAAACAGCATAACATTATATAATGGCAGGGAGAGCATCACTGATATACATTGTCAGGTCTGAAGCACCTGCTGTAGATAAGACCTTTGCTATATGAAGGTTTCCATTAATTTAAGCAGAGACGATAGTTAGGAGTTTTGGAAATCATGAAAATAGAGGAAAACACCAAGATGGATGGAGACTGTTTCAGTCCATCCTTCCCATGTCTAACATCTGGTTTTACATGAGATTCCAAAAAAACTTTATGACCTGTGTATTTGACAGCTGTGGCACTGAGTTACCCAAAGGTGAGGTGACCTCCTCAAGGCGAAGCAGCATGTTGGGGATGGCGGTAGGACCAGGACCTCAGTGTTCCAGCTGTCTGGAGTATGGCCCATCCAGAAGGCCAAGCTCCCTCCCCGTAATCATAGGGAAAGTAATCAAATTACTGCCTTTCATGTCACATTAGTGAAAATGGATACTAGTATGATGCATATTAATATAATATGATGGGAAATTGCTAATACAATTAACCCATCACATTTTATTAGTACCGTAGTGACAACGCACACTGAAGAACAGCTCACTTGGGTGATGGCTGGGAGCAAGCACAAGCCTGGTTCACAGGCATAGGGACAGTTATCAAACTTTCTAAAAAACCCTCTTTTCTTTTTTTCTTCCCCCTCCTGTAAGCATTTGGTCACCCAAGTAAGCATTATGATGCCCTTTTGTAAATATTGCTCAGATTTACTATAAAATGAGTCCTCATCTCACAAGTTAGATGCCTCACGTATATATTTTTCCTCCCATATATACACAGACATAATAAGAAAATCAAAATCTACATCTATATAGAGGAGAATGGTATACATTTTCCTTAATACATTCTACCTTTTTATTTGGGTTTGTGTCTTCTTCACTCTTTATCTAGTTATAAAAAAATCCTGTACAAATTTTGTGGATTACATATCGTAAGAGCTATCCCAGCTCAACCTGCTAAAACAACAATAACTACTTGTCCTGGGTTAAGCTGAGACAGAGTTAACTTTCTTTATAATAGCTAGCAAGAGGCTGTGTTTTGGATTTGTGCTCAGAAGAAAGCTGATAAAAAGTGATGTTTACACAGCTGACAAGGTCTTTCAGCTTCTCTGGCTGCCTGCAAACAGGAGAAGCTGGGAGGGAGCACAGCCCCAGTTACTAGCCCGGGATTTGATCTTAGGTTCAGGATTGAGACCCAAAGTGGCCAATAATCTATTCCATAACATGCACATCATACCCAGTATATAGGTGAGGACCCTCCGGAAGATCGTCCCTTTTTGGTTCCGGATCTCTTTTGCTCCGGGTCATCTTGCTCCAGGTGGTTGCTCTCCCAAGGCCTTCCCCCCACACCCCGGTCAGCTCTTGGTCTGGGATGCTTGGACTGTTATCTCTGTTCTGTGAGTGTGGTTTTGGGACTCTCCCTGCTCTGGGATCGTTAGCTGGGAACAGGCTGAGCCTTGATCATCGGGTGGGGGGGCAGTATCACTGCGTATCACTCGTTTGTGTATTTGTGTATAGTATTATTTTCAATATTATTTTAGTTTAGTTATTAGTTGTTCTTATCTCAACCCATGAGTCATTTTTTTCCTTTAACCCTTTAATTCTCTCCCCTATCCTCAGGTGGGGTGTGGGGGGGAATTGGGTGAGAGTGTGTGTGTGTGAGTTGGCCCCCAACCAAGGGCAAACCCATCCCTGTATAGCAGGGATATATTTTTGTAATTATAATGTGCTTCAAACTTCTTTGGTTGGCAGGCAGTGTATTTAAACAAGGGTGATCACCTCTGCATCATCTTTTTCTTGTTCTGGCCAGGGACTCTGCCTTGGAAATTGTATCCATCATCATAATAATATTATAATATTAATAATAATAATAATATCTTATTAAAAACCATGCCCTGGATTTACTACAACAAGCAGGTGCAATTTTTAAATGTGATGCCCAGGTTGATGATTGCACCTTTGTTGACTTGGAGACCCAAGGAAGGGCTTGGGTTGTGGAAAAATAGTTTCATCAGTACAGTGTGAAAAGGATGGCACCAAATACTCATGCAAGATTGAGCAGAGGAGGAGATCTGTTTCTGGAGGTGCAAGGCACTGGGAAATACTTAAAGGAAAGATGTTTCTACTTTGATAGAATCAGTTAGAGCCCAGAAATATACAGTGTGTGGTGTTTCTGTCTTTTGTTAATAGTTTCTATAAGAAGAGCAGTTGTGATGTGAGTTTCTAGCTGGTTGTCACCCTGTGAAAGAAAATGTGTTTCTGTACACGTCCCTGTACACTCATATGGATATGTTCTTCTGTGGGCATTTTTAATAATGCCTTTAGCTGAGGCACTTCATAAACGTCACCTCTAACATGGTGAAATGGGTACAGACATTATTTCTTACTTGGTGAGAGAAACTGAGGATGAAGGGAAAGCTGGGCAATGAAGGAGGGCAATGACTTAACCTCAGGCTGGGGAAGCAGTGGGGGGAGCCTCAAGCCTAATTAAAAAAAGTATTTTTTTGGTGTAATACTCCACCAAGTATCTTTAATTGTTCTCATTATTTTGGCGATATCGGTGTAACTCTTGAGTGTTGAGGGGCCAGTCCGGCTCGGTTTTGAATGAGTTGGACTGGAGAGCGAGCCAAGCACCTTCAGCACCTCTCACGTTCACAGACAGCTTTTCTTACTTCCTCAGTTGTTCCCTGGAAAGTTTATAAAGATGACATAAAACCTTTGTTGTCCTGCTGATGTGGGTAATAATGCTCAGCGTTTCTCATTTTTTGAAGTGCTTCACAAATATTAAATAATTAATCTGCCCAAGAACAGAAGAAAGCATCGTCCTTCGACTTAGACACTGGGGAGCAGAGGCAGAGAAATCATATGGTTTCTTTTGGCCAGGAAGGGAGGTGGGAACATGAGTCCATTACGAATGGTCCCCATTTGGGGCTACCCGGCCATTGGCTAGTGTCCTTAGATTGCAGTACTGTGGCACTTGCACCAGAGGAGAGTGTGTTCTTACTGTGGTTAGAAAAGCAGTTAAGTGACATTTCCTCCGGCATCTCCTGGAAAGCCCAAGTGGTCCCTCCAAGAAGAGAGAGCCACTTTCTAGGACACTTTTTTTTGTTGTTGTTTTGAGGAAGATGTTGGGAACAATGTGGCCTGTGATACAGATGAGGACCAGTCATGACTTGTCTTTGCTATGAGGAATTTGAGTTAAGTTGGATCCCCTATGGGGTATCCACTAGAGGAGCGAGGTGGGCAGCTGCTGGACCTGAGGTCACAGCCTGGGAGCAAGAAGGGTGAGAGCAAGGGTGATACAGGCTTTGCATTCCAGAGCAATAGAGAAAAGTTATATACAAACACTTTTTTTAGTAGATTTCCAGAGGTCAGAGACTTCTATAAACACCGGGTGCTGAGTGAAGACCTTTAACGTAGATAAGTATTGTTCATTTTACTGACATGGGATAGCAAACCCCAAGCTTGAGTAACTTTCGTTAAGCTCGTGACTTACGGTGTGATGGGTGATGGAGCCGGGAGGGTTTTCCATGGAAGTGCCATAAAGGTGAGATGTGTTTTACATGAGGCTTTGGGAGAGGCAGGACATCCCGGCTCCCAGCGGGACCAGCAGCTGCCTGCCCTTGGCTGTGATGGGCAGGCAAAAACAGGGGCTGCAGATAGGTTTCTTATAACCCAGGGGAATGTCCTCAATGAATCGCTTTTGGCTATTCTGGGATGACTTTTTGCCTCATTTCTTTGGGCCAGAAACTTCATCCCAGGGCTGAGAAACTTTTCCCAAAGTCACATTGAAATAGGTGTACTTAGTAGTGTTTAGCAAAGTGGGGGGTTCTTGTTTTGGTTTGCCTTTTTTTTTTAATGAAAAAGAAAAAATAATTAATGACCAACTTTACCCAAGATATTCTGATTTTGCCTTTCATCTTAGCCAAAAGGTGCTCTTGCATATAGCAAATATTGCAGCACACCTGATCTGGGAACGAAGCCCCCATCTCGTTACTTTTTTTTGGCTTTTCCTTTTCTTCCCCTGCAGGTCTGGTACTGGGCAACTAAAAATCATTTTGGCTTTGCCCCATCTTTATCTAACCCCCACAAAGTGTGCCAGGCAACCCTGTTATTTCCGCACAATTCAAGCAGTGTTGTGTGTTTTTTTTTGTTTTTTGTTTTTTTTTGTTTTTTTTTTTTTTTTATTTTTTTTTTTTTTTAATTTCAGAGGGCGAATCCTGGAATAGAGCATAAATAAATAGATGATTTTAGAGGACTGTAGATCATTGAGCGAGACGCAGAAAAGGCCCCTTGTTTGGAAAGAGCAGCGCAAAGCTCAACAACAATGAGTCTTGAAGCCCGATGAAAATCTCGGATGCTTTGAGGCTGTGTGTGTTTGGTGAACTTTACTTACATTTGGCACAAACACACTTGTCTGTGATGCCAACAACTGCCAGGGTATGTGGACAGAGCTGAATAAAGCTTATCCCGGGTTGATATAAGGAAATATTGAATCAGGCTGAAGACTATCATTTCCAAGCCTTAGTTGGGTTTTGAAGTCATTCTGGTTTCCCCAAGAAAAATAGCTTTTTGGGTTTTTTTTGTGGTTGTGGGGGGTTCTTTTGTTTTGTTTATTTTTTTAAGAAGTAGACCCCTCCACCATAATAAATGTGGACAGCACCTATGTTGCTATTTCTATAAGGGGGGAAAACTGCCTCTGTTTTAAGACATTTGTTACTACCAGCAATTCCCCCCCCTTCAAATAAACTCCTGCAAAACACATCTCCTTTGCTGGAAAGAGGGAGATTTGTCAGCCCTGGAAAAAAACAGCAACAAAAAACCCCACCTTAATACTCCACGTCAAAACTTTTAACAGTTCAGCATGCAGATGTATCTACAGATGTATAGATATAGACATCTATCTGTCGTGGTGAATAGATCCTATAGGGGTAGGCCTCTTGGTGCCACCAAAGGGATGTGCAGACAGGGAGGAAGGTGGGAGCAGCTCTTGTTTGCTGTGTAAGTTGGAAAACATTGTGTTTGCAAAGTGTTGGAAAAGACTTAGCCAGTTGCATGTGATGGAGTCCATCTCTGTGCCTCCCACCTCCCCCCCACCCCAATTCACTGCTTTGAATACAATAAGATTGCTTTGAACTCTTTCAATTATTTAACAACTTTCAAGTGGTGAAATATTTGGGTCTTTTAATTTAATTTTTGGCTCCTTTTTTTTTTGCCCCCTCCCCCCCCCTTGCCTCCATTCTGTTTGCTAAACAGTAATTGCAGATCTTTCTTACCACCTTTAATACTCCCAGCTAATTATCCTGAAATAAATCTCTTTCAAGTCTGCATGCCAGCAGTTGTGGGATGTGAGTGGCTCTTTCAGCTCCCGGCTGCCTGTCACTCAAATGGGCCTCAGCTGCAGCTCCGAATGATGAGTATTAGTCTCCCGCTGGGATGATTCTCCCAATCTCCCCATTTCCAACAGCATCTCCCAGGGCTGCACCACGCTCCTACCTGTTAGCCTAATCTGGGATTTTCTTTTGCTAAGGCTGTTATTTTGAAAGGGAGGAAGAGGATTCCTGGGAGAAAGACACTCGGTTAACCTTTTCCTAATTACCATTCAAAGTAATGAATGGGGGGGGGGTGGGGAATAAAAATAAAATAAGGTGATGGATGTCGCTGCATGGGAAAGGATGCCTGGGGAAGGGTGGACAGACAGGTGGGGTCCTTCGCTGACTCCCCGGTCTTATTTATTTGGCCAAGATAGGGTTTTTGAGGGAAGGCTCCAGGCACCTGCCTGAGTTATTTCCAGCTTGTGTCCTGCTCACTCAGAAACAAGGTTGTTGGGTTGTAGGCAGAGCTAAGTACTCCATCATTAATTTATTATGTGCTAGCAGTAATAGCGAGGCCTATTTTTAAATGCCACTTAAGCTCCTGCTCACACATGGGTTTGTAATTTGACTATAGGACATACATAAAATTACATTGTTACACACTTAAAGATATGGTTTTAAATGAAAGAACTATTAAACTATTAGTATTTAAAGTGCTTCCTATTTCTTTCTGCTGTGCGTGTGCCTTTTAACAACTTAATGATTGTATTACCTCCAGAAACAGCCTTGCTGGGGGATGCCACATGGATCCAGCCTGGCCGGGCAAATGTGATGGAGTTCGTGGTACCCATTGCCTTTGGGGTGCTGCTGATTGGGGAACTCAGGAGGTGCCATGGGCATTCACAGCTCTGGGCTCACATCTCTACCTCATTCCTGAAGTAAAAGGTTTTGGTTAGCCATTAAATGCACACTGAAGTAGCTTGGCTGGCCTTGAATCCCTCTTCCCAAAGAGCTGTTTTTCACTCAGGGCTCCTTCTCTAAACCCGCAATGGGCTGCATTGAATTAATTCTATTAACTGCCAAAGGAATTCCTCGCTGTCGAATTATATTTCCTGTGTCTGTAAATCATTTCACTGCTGCTTTCCCTGACAGTTATGCAAGTGACCTTTTGATTTCACCCCTTTTTTTTTTTATTTATGACATTACTAACCACTCTATGGCTGTGCATCATAGTAAGATTGGGCAGTCACGTGGGATGCTTGAGAATATAGAATATTTTATAAATATGCATATATATATACACAAATGAAAACAGCATAAAGTTGAATGTTTCAGACTTGGACCTTGGGAACACAATATTTATACTAAGTCATGTTAGTTTTAAGAGTCTGTTTCTGGATATTTTCACTTCCAGAGGAAGAATTGCTTGAAACTCTCTCCTTCTTCTCAAAGTACTGGTAATATCAGAGCCAAGGATGGTATCATCCAGCTTGTGTGGTACCAGGGCTGTGAATTCCCCAAAGGAAAGGGGAATCAGACACCCCAGCTTCTGTGTTGGGCTTTGCAGGTGGCGTATTGCTATATACACATCTCTTCTCCAGCAGCAAAACCAGTTCCCAGGTGGGGACAAGAACCTTCCAAAGCCCCTCTCAAATCTCCTGGCTGGTGTGGGGACCCCTGCCCAGACCTCTTGCCTTTTTGCTGTGGTCCCATCCCAATGGGTCTGAGCATAAAATGCTGAGCCCAACTGCTGTTCTAGGCTGTGAAACCAAGTTGGCATCCCAGTGCTTGATTTGTAAGTCTAATTAGAAGTGTCAATAGCAGCACTTGCAGGCAAAATTATAGCACCTGCAAAAAATAGGGAGCCTGCTTTTCCCATTTGGCTCATCCTCTGGGTGCAAGCCTTCTATAGATACAGTGGTCTGGCAAGAAGACCTGGGCTGATGCCCACCTTGCCATGGGTGAGGTCCCCTCTCAGGTAGGAAGCATCTAAGAAATGAGCTGTACCGCCATCTATAAAAACCTGCAAACCAGAAGAGATCCCTGTTCTGGCCCTTTTGACAATTCCAAGGCATTGTGGTTGGCTTGTGCGAGGTTTTACATAAGTAATAAATAGAGGTTTCCTGCAAAACATCTGGTTCTTATCTCACTCCACAAGAGGCAAAAAAACCCTCTGTGGTTCTCCTTTGCTGACTTACAAATATAGATACCTGTTCATTAGGAAATATTGAAACAGAAGTTTGAAAGTATTCCCATGTTTGTTCCCCAAAGCTGAATTAAATATGTTTTGGGGCTGTTTAAAATGCCCTTTTCAGTCCCAGTTAGATAGCAGGGCAGAAGAACCATCTCATTCTCAAATTGAGTTTTTAGCACTCCTGCTACAATCTGGTTCAACATCTTTACCTATCATGGTTAATAACTAATTGTTGGCATCACTTGCTTACTTCAAAGTCCACTCCTTTGGGTCTCTGGGTATTCCTGTTTGATCTGCACCCGCCATCTTAATCTTTAAGTTATGTTGTATACATTACCCCATTTTCCATGCTTTAACTTCCAAAACCAACATGAGGGAAAAAAAAAATAATTTCTGACTCCTTTCACTGCTCCTGGTGTGCTTGCCCACAGCCTTCCTGAAATAAACCAATAAATAATTCTCCTCATCCCCTTAAAAATTAAACCCAAATTTCTCTGGGGAGGAGGCTAGGTTAATTACAAAAAGCTACTAATGTCATATCTAAAAGGGCTCCCTCATTTTCATTTTTAATATTTAGGATGAAACAATATCTGATCCCTCTTTTTTTTTTTTTTTTTTTTTTTTTGCCAAACTAGTCAGTTTAGAGAGACTGCCAGACACAGCTAATATTATTCTGTCGAAAAGCTTCTGTCGATTAACTCCTTGAGCATTTTCCTGGTGAGACTGTGAAGGGGAAGGCTGTGTCTCTCCAGCCCGGAGCCAGCCAAAATCTGGATTTTTGGTGTGGTTGAATTTTGTTGGGCATTGCTTTCTGCTTGAACATGGGGGGCTTCACTTTCTAGACTCAGCATGTGCAAAACACATTCATTTGTCTGAGTATTAAGGTTGGTAGAAAAATTTGGTGAAGACCTAGAGATTGATGGGAAAGTATATATTGGATTGCCTAAGAAAAAGAAAAATTTAATAATTTGTACTTAGAAGCAAGATGGGAAGCAACTGGTGCCTCCTGACGTCCGTGAGTTGTGTGCTGACTGTTTGGGAGTGAAATTGCCCCAGACAAGGGTTAAATCTGAATGCAAAGTGGGAATTTAAAGCTGATGGCTCACAAAATCCAGTCTGCAAAAGAAATGTGCTGTTATACCCAGTTGGTGAAATATTTTGAGTTATTTGAAAAGAACAGCAAAATGATAATGAGTTGATGAGTTCTAGACACATTTAATAGAAAGTATGGGAAAGACAAGGGAGCCTCAGTGTGCAACAGTGTCGTGCTGGACACTTCATACAAATATTGCTCTTTTTCAGCAGGAAAGATGGACAATTACCAAACTAGACAAATAAGCTATCTCTGCTCTATCTCTGATTGGTGCTGGCAGTTCTTCCAACTGCCACATTCCCTTCAGCATCTATCAGTCCCTTTAGTATATATTGATCTCTCTATCCACATCCAAATTTATCGTGTGCATATAAGAGTTCAAGCACACATTACAGGTATTTGGGGTTGTGTCTGGCTGCCTCTTTCAGAATGGAATGGGGGAAATTGTTAAATACCTACAGTGAGGTGGGCTGCCTGGCATAAGCTGTATGTTTTGACTCTCTACAAATCCTGCTCATTTTGGAGAAGAACTCTTATTGGAAAATTGTAATGTTAAACCATTAACTTCTAAGGAACTGAAGGGAAAAAGAGAGCTGACTTAAAGGATCCCAGTGTGTTGCCCCTGGCTGGCTCCATGTTGTTCTGCATACAATGTAAACCGCTGTTAAAATACTTTGTGCTGCATTACATAGCAGAAGGTTCAGGCCATTTACAAGCCTGGCCTCCTCCTGGCAGCAATGCCTTCTTTATGCTGGGAATGTAACTTTAATGAAGGGGAAGATTTAAAATGAAAAAAAAAAAAAAAGAAAGACTGCCTGAAATTAAGCTTCTAAATGCCCATTTAAGCATTAAGATCAGGAAATCCTGATCTGGAAGTTTGTACTGACTCCAGTGTGGGTAATCTGTTTGAATTGCACTGCTCATGAGTGCAAGGGCACTGAACGGCCACTTGCAGCCTTGGGGCTGTTTGCACGCTCAGCTTACATGATTTATGGGTGTTGTGCTTTAAAAATTGAGCTTAGAGCATGGTTATTGTGAGAGCATCACCTCCTTCACAGGACCAAATGGACCAGAAAGAGGTAGAAAGGAGATGTGTCTGTCACCTGCCTTCTCCAGCTTGAGGAGCTGAGTGGGTGCCCATCATTGGGTTGTCTGTGGTCTAGCAGCACAGGAAGCATTTGCTGGGGAGACAGGAGCAGGCGAGCATTTGCTTTCTTGTGGACTGGCTTATTTTAGCTCTTGGGTTTGGGGGAGAAGCTGCGGAGAAGGTGCAGTGGTGGCCAAATGGTCATGGCAGAGGTGATGGGTCTGTACGAGGGAGGTGTAACCTCGTAGGTGGGTCAGTGTAACGGAGAATGTCCATCAGTTGCTATCCGAATGGTAAATCAAAAATGAGAAGATGGGCTAGCATCTCTGAAATACTGTGTCCATATGGTGAAAATGATAAAGCAGTATCACAGCTGCTTAACAAGTACTTCTTGTCGTCAAATGTCTAACCACAAAGATTTTTTTTTTTAATAAGCTCCTTGTGTAGTGAAAACTCAGGTTTTGGGCTAGGGTTGAATAGTTAGTGACTCAAGAAACACCCTTCAGTCTGCCTCAGCCCTTTCATTTCATTCCTAGTATTGTCCTCGGATATGTACTGGCTTTGGTGGAACTGGTATATGAACACCTCATGCCAGGCTTATGGGTAGATTTTAAAAGATATTGAGGTGCAGGAGATGCAGAGATGCTGCTTGTAGGATTAAATTTGACCTGGCCCACTTAGCTATGTGTAAAAAGAGAAAAGAAAAAATAAAATCAACCAAAACAAACAAAAAACCCCCGAACCCTACAACCCGAAACACTATATGCCACTTGCCTACTTCCAAAATGTAAACCACCTTTGCAATCCTGGTCCTTTGCCTCTTATTGGAAGGTATTGAAAAATTAAAGGGGTTATGTACTGCATTGGTGGGAATTGAGAGTTGTTTTCTTGCTGGTTTACAAATATATAACAAAGTATAATTATTTTTAATATTATTATTTTTGGTTGTAATATAATGGAGGAAATTCAAAACAGAAAACTCTATAGCAAGGACCAATCTGTCTGTTGAAACCAACAATCTGTTCAAGCACTCGTACTCCCCCTGCCCTGGGCTTCCTTAACTCATTCGGGAAGTGCTTCACCTGCAGTTCTGGTTGTGGAGATGGAGCTCATCCACTTTCCCATGGTCCTCTCCTGCCACACCAGTGCAGGATGGCTACGGAGGATAGCTGCATGGGTGTGTACTTAGGGGTGGGGGGAAAACGGGAGGGAGAAAGCTGACAGAAAATGGATTTTTTTTTTTCACCCTCTTGTAAATACAGCAAAGGGTGCTCCTTGCACTCTTGTCCTGCTGCAGTCTTCTCCTTTCCACCCTTGTTTTATGGATCTTGGAAACAGTGAGCTGAGGTCTTCTAGACCATTCCCAGCTTTTTGGGACAGCAAGAAGCAGCAGGAAGGGGTAGCAAGGCTACTTGCCAGCAG
>WKFP01015540.1:1069734-1112234 GCA_011057875.1 Pterocles orientalis | reverse complement strand
TTGTTTGGCTGCGGTGTTTTTTTTTTTTTTGTGTTTCTGCATGCCTTCCTGCTGAGAGGTGGCTCTTTTGACATGTTGTTATAGTGATGGAAGGAGCACGGATACGCGTTCCTCCGCTCTGCATGCGAGACATATGGGAGCCAGATTGTACCTGTCACAAGTTGCCAACCTGAATTTGTGGGGTATAAGGGGACACGTTCCCAAGGGATTTTCCCCTTGACATTCTTGATTGCTTTGGCTAATATTTGCTTTGTGACCTTTCTATTAGCTGATATGGCATACGGCATTCAGTGCCGCTTTTGGAAACGGGTACGTCCAGCTCACACCGATGCTGTCATAAGTTGGCCGATGGAAGTGCATAGGCAGCTTAATGCACTGGACTCATTGCAGGGGAAAATTTGACTCTCCAACTTAGCGCTAGATATTTAGTTTCATCTTAGGAGGTGTTTTCCACCTAATGCGGCTGTTGGAACTCCCAGATATGGAGCATCTGCAGCCAGAGTGCAGAACGGAGATGGGTCAGATTTCCTCAGTTATGCCATCTCAGCTGCAGGACCATTCTGCTTTCCTGGGGCATGTACACGTGTTAGGACATGTATCTGCTGCGACTTATATCTGCTAACATGTATATCTATCAGGACACGCTGTTTCAGCCTGACTTCCTTGGGGGAATGGGGCAAACCCTTCCCACTGGCTGTTTTTTAAGGGGCTCCTGTTGTACGAGTGCATGCCTATTGTGTAGGCTGTTAAGTCTGTCTGCTCCTAAGAAGGCTTCCATTTGAAAATTGATTTCAATTTCATTGGAATAATCAGTATTATTTTAGAAAATCAATATATCATCAACCTGAAGCAATTTGCGGAGTTTTCCAATTTACAGAATTTTTTCTGTAAAAAAAACACCAAGCACTTCGAATTTTGTTCCCTATTAATGGGAGAGTTTTTGACTGTCAAAATCACCAAATCTAAAAACAAAAGCTGTAGCTCTGACTGCAGAAAGAAAAAGGCAGATGCCGGGTGGAAGGTTGGGCATTTCACCCTCTGCACAGGTTTTCTCCTGTTGCCCCACAGCAAGTCAGAGGGGAGACCGGGCCTCATATCTACCCTTTGTAGATGCTCTCCTGGCCATGAGTAAACAACCCCGCGCAGCTAATGTTTATTGTGGGGTTGTTTCTGCGTGTGGGGCTAGAGAGAGACCTCGACTCATCTCACCTCCATCCGTGCCCAGCAGTGCACTGCTGGTGGCTGTTCTCAAAATGCCACCCTGGTCTGGGTTTGAACCTCTGGCTTTAGCTTGTGGGTGATGAGCTACGAAAAGTGTTTGTTCTTGTGAATCCAGACTAACTGGATTTTATTTTTCCCAAATGATAGAGGAGGGAAAACTTAGGTTGTTGTGTGAACTTAGCTGCTCCTTCAACTGTAAAGCCAGGACCATCTTTCTGAGCTAATGCCAAAGACTGGAAAGATCCTTGTTTGTTTCTTGGGACGTGTTTTGGGGGAAAATCTTGGCCTAGAAGAAAGGTCACTCAAAGCAAGGGAGCTGCTGGAATAAAAGCTCCCCAGGCTGGCATTGCGGAACACGTCCAGCATCGGGGAGCCTTGCATCGCTCCAGGCTGGACCTCGTGTCCTCTGCCACACCGCTGGGCTTGTGGTGCTGACAAGTTGGGGTAAGAAAATGAAAGCTTTCTAAATTGCCCATTGTTCATCTGGTGACCATGGTGTCTGGGATGCAGGAGGGACACCCGTGACCTTATTTATCTGCTATGTGCAGCAGAAAAGGAGGTGTGAAAGGAAATGCTGTAATCTGGGAACTGGTTACCCAAAAAGCTGTCCATAGGATTGGCTTGTTGTGGAAAATTTTTCCTCTTGGACTGATGCTGCCAGCTTCACCATGCTTTCTGCATGTAGTTGCTGTTTGTTGTTCATCGTCTTGACCTGTATCAGCGGAGTGGCCATGAAAAGACCCGCAGTGCAGGACTTGGAGAGACTAGCTTGGGTCTGAGCTTCCCCAAATGTTTAAAAAATTTTTAAAAAGAGGGTGGGAGGGTGGTAAAAACCCACCCTGGATTGAAAAGCTCCACTTGTGTGTTTTGGTTTGCAAAGAGGCAGCAGAGGAAGGTAGTAGGCTAATGTGGACGAAGCTTTACCAAACCAGCCCCCACATGCATATTTCATACTATTGTTTATCAAAATTTTAGGAGCATCTGGTCTTGGCCCCAAAATCTTTTCAATTGAGGGAATTTTTTTTAAAATCTATCTGAGTTTGACTATAAGCAGAGTCTGCTCTAATTTATTATTTCCCCCTCCCAGCCCTGTTTATTTTTCCTGGGCTGGCTTTGCACAGGCAGACCCATGAGGACCTGGGCTCCAGCCTGGCTCCCTGTGAGGCATGTAAACCACATATGAAATGGAGTGGCTGTTCATGTATTTTATTTCCCAAGGGAGAATTTATTTAGGAGTGTCTCTGCTACTTAAAAACACTTTCTTGTCCTTTCAAAGCCAGAGCAAACGGTGCAGAGCTCAGTAGCATCGAACAGACCAGGCAGGGAGAGGTGGGAACGGGCAAAAAGAGCCAGTTTTGCGTTATTTCTCCACAAAACAGGTCCTGGGAATGAAAGCAAGCACCTCAGGCAGGTTTAAGTTATGCAGCGCTCTTTTTTGTTGCCATATGTTGCAGGAAGAAATCCTAGGGTTTGGTTTTTTGGCATTTTTTTTTCCTACCACTGAGCAATCCCTCAAGATTTCCCTCAGCTCCCCAACCTCGTCTCATCAACATTCATACGCATATTGCCACATTCATTCACGCGGATCGAAAGGAAAAACAGATATGTTTCACAATTCACAACAAGTTTTTTTTTTTTGTTTGTTTGTTTTGTTTTGTTTTGTTTTGTTTTTTTAGTCACAGTCTGGCTTGGAAATACCAGGTACCTCAGTGTCAGTTCCCATCTTCCGTGATTTAATGGTCCCTCCTGAGCAAACACTGGAGAGCCTGCAGCAAACTTTGTATGAATATTTGTATGAACTGCTGGACACAAGCTCCTATTGGTTATCAAAGAAGGTCTTTTTACTTGTTGAGAGCATATTTTTTTTCTTAAATTTGTGAAGAAGTGATAATTTTGTTCAATTACTTCAGTGCAGTGATAATTTTTGTCCTCGCTCCTGGGACACAATCCACTGAAGAGTTCAATCTTATCTTCATTTTGGGTGATTTCAAATAGTGTCCGAAGGTGTTGGGGTTTTTTTTATTTTTTGGGTGGGGGATGTTTGGGGGGTGGTGGGGATTTGAGGGTTTTGTTTGGTTTTTTGCAGTTTTGGGGTTTTTTTTGTTTGTTTTGTTGGTTTTTGGGGTTTTTTTTTGGCTTTGGGGTGTTTTTGTTTGTTTTGTTCTGTTTTTTTTAAAGGGGGAGGGTTAATTTTCCAGTCATTTTTTCCTTTGGCATTTCTTAACTCTCGCTTCAGCTTCCATGTTGTGCTCAACCTACAATTTCACTATGCCTTTGTAAAATTTCGATGGGAATGCTGACCCCTGAGGTTTTGAAGCTATTGAGTAGTTTGTAGACAGGCTTTTTGGCACAGGTCTGGGGAAACCATCCATTCTGAGATGTTACATGCAGATAGGGCTCACAAGTGAGCTTGCTTGCTCAATTTAGGGGGACTTTATTCATAAATCTAGACAGCTTAACATTGAGTGACCATCTCATTTCACATTAATGCAGCTTTGTAGCCATTTGCATTTTTAGCGCTTTACTTGGACACCAAGGACTGATAGATTCAGGAAGCAACGAGTACATTATTTAAAAACTGTGAAGAGTAGCAACATTTTACAACGGCGGGTCAATAGTCAGCCTAATATTGGTGACCTGATGTTCGAGCCTAGGACTCTGAGCTATGTTTTGTTTCTCAACTTTCCGTGGTTTTACAAAATTTCCAGAGAAACTCAGATTTTTTTTTTCTTTCTTCGTTTTTTCTCTCTTAGCGTGTTCAACAACCTGTTTCCTTCTGCACTCATAGATGGAGGTTACCTGGGAGAAGAGGGTGAAGGTCTCATATGTGCTCCCAGACTTGTGCCGTAGCCCCTTCCAGCAGCTCTGGGACCATGGGCAGGTCAAGAGGGAGAATGACGGGTGTTTTTCCAGGAATATCTCCCTGGGCATCCTGGTCCTATGCTGCTGATGGCTCCCAGCCAAGGGCATTGAGAACTGCTGTTAACTCCCAACTGATTTCAAACAGAGTGCTAAATACTTGACCTTTCTTAAAATCCTGCTATAACACCCAGGACTTTAGGCTATTTTAGAAATCCTAAGCCTATTTAGAAATTCTAAGAGCACAGCTAAGTTTCCCAAGAAAGGGGATTTGAGTTGGGTTACATCAGAGTGAGGAAGCCCACTTGGTTGGCTATATTTTCTAGATGTTATTTAACATATTTAATATGTTACTTACAAATTGCATTGAAATCTGGCTTCTACTGCCTTCTGCCTTGCATGTGTGCCATGGTTCTACGGTGTTTCAGTCTTACACCTCACCCTTTGGGCTAAGTGGCAGCCTTCCTCCTCCAGAAAAGATGATGGATCCTTGACACCTCATGCCTCCAATGCCTGGGGGGCAGAGGGGAGGGAAGAAAAAGAGTTTCCAGCTAAAAATACCCAATGTTAGACATTCCAGTTGGCCAAATAGGAGATAAAAAAAAGTCTTTAAATATTTTCAAAGTATAATTGTTCCTCTCTTTAGTCTGGGCTCTACCGAACACAAGTGAAAACAAGTAAAGCAGATGGTAAGCATAAAACGCTGGATTCAGCTAGAAATATTTAGAGTTTCTGTACTGCAGGAACCATGTATGGTTTTGTTTTTCACTGGCTCCAGCCCTTTTGTCTAGATATTTATATATTTCTTGTGCCTAATAACTACAGCCAAACAGCTCTGATCCCCTGAGTGCAAACAGACCAGAAAGCAAGCAAAACTAGGAGAAGCAGGCATTCAAAATCTGTCCCCCAGTCTGACCAATATGCTCTGAGGGATAGGTCTTCTTGCCTTCAGGACCATCATAAAAATCCCCCAAAGCTGACAAAATAGAGCTTTAAAAGGTATGGTGTTCTCTATGAAAAAAAAATCCTAGAAAAACTGTACAAGGACTAAAGCTCTCATTGAACAAAAATGGGAATGGTGCTCTCACAGAAAACACACAAATTTAAATTTTGCTTTCATCCAGATTAAGCACTTTCTGTCCCAGAAGAAATTACACAAATTTGATTTTAATAATGAGGAAAAAAACCCCCAAATATTTCATGCTGACATTTTGATATTCCACCTGATTGACCCCAAATGCTGCTCAGGTGGCCAGAGAGTTGTGCTGTATGGTGGCATTCATAGGCTGGAGCAGAGAAGAGGGCTTGCAGCAAGCCAAGTTCTACTATAGGAAATGCACGGGAAAGGTGAACTGTTCCAGGTCATTCTAACCATTTGCATATTTCTGATGAAGTTTGAACAGGTCCAGAAGAAAATAGCTCACTTTAGTTTCCTGGTAGAAATGTGCATAATTCCAGAAAAATCCATACTTTCTCCTGGATAAGTTTAATTTTACAGAAAGGCTTCTTGACGCTGGAAAAACTGGTCTTGTTTAAAATTTCTGAGCAAGTCCTGGGGTAATGTATGTGGCATTTTTTAAATGGACCCGTGGAAATCTCTTGCAGAAAAGTGATAATGATGAGCTCTTTCCCTCCCTTTGAGGACGAGTTATGTTGTCCCACAAGTCTGGGCAGCACTAGGAGGAAAAACGTATTTTTTCCTGTGGAAAAAAAAGGTATCTTCCCCGTTGTATAGCCTGATTGCAACTTAGTGAATAGGAAAATGAATGTAAGGCTTTGATTCGTGCCCTTAAAACCAATTATCTTTGATAATTCCATCTGTATTAAGCTCTCTAGAAATCTGTCGTGGGTTAACCAGAGGAGAGTTAATTTTTTTTTTCCTTTTCCCTTCTCTTCATAAATAGCTATCAAGAAGCTATGTTTTGGATTCCTGCTCAGGAGAGAATTGATAAGAGAAGAACATTTATAGTTATTGCTAGGATGTTGCTGTTTCTTCTCAAGGATGAGATACATTCAGCCTCTCTCCTCTCCATAGAGAGAGAGACAGCCCGGCTTCTAGCTTGGGATTTGCTTTTAGGTCAAGATTGAGAAGCAGACTGACCAATTATTCCATCCCATGCACGTCATACCCAGTATATAGGAGAGGACTCTTCTGGGAGAGCTGGCTTTTCACTTCCTTTTTGGCTTCGGATTCATTTCGCTTTGGGTGCCTGCATTTGCTCTCCCAAGGCCTTTTCCCCCCTCTCCCCCCACGGTCGCCGTTAGCTCTCGGCCCGGGACACTCGTTTATCTCCGTTCCGTGAGTTTTGGCATCCTCCCTCTCCAGGAGGATCGTTAGCTGTTTTTTTTCCCTGCTTCGGTCAGCTCTCGGGCTGGGACGCTTGGGCTGTTATCTCCGTTCCGTGAGTGCCTCCAGGAGCGGTGCGTCCCCCCTCCCCCCCTTTTCCCTCTCCCTTTCTGGTGGGGAATCGTTTGTGCGGTTTCTGGGGGTTATTAGCTGGCAACAGGCCGAGCATTTTTCGGGGGGGCAGTATCATTGTCAACAGGCTGAGCCTTTTCGGGGGGGCAGCATAATTGTGTATCACCTATTCTCTCCCTCCTTTGGGGCCATTGGCTGGGAGTGGGCTGGGCCTTTGGTCATCAGGTGGGGAGGGGCAGTATCACTGTGTATCACATTGCATCTTTGTAAATAGTATTATTTCTAATATTATTGTAGTTTAGTTATTAAATTGTCCTTATCTCAACCCACGAGTCCTCTTTGCCATTTACCTCTTGAATTCTCTCCCCTATCATTGGGTGGGGGCAGGGACTGTGTGAGCGGGTGTGTGTGGTTTGGTCCCCAGCCAAGGGCCAACCGGCCACAAAATCTTTCATGATCTCCTGGTGGGAAGGCAAGGTGTTGTCTTTAGGTTTTCCCCTGACCTCCTGGCAGCTGCCCATAAGGACTGTACGGTGGACTTTTCCACCCGAAGGACCTTAGAGATGTATCTGCAAGAGCTGGAAAGACTCAGTTGGTTTGCTGAGAGGCTTTTGAAAGACTTTAAGTCTGAGGTCCCATGGCCTTTCTGGAATCAGAAAGTCTGGAGATGCTTTGGGCACATTGCAGCAGAAATGTTGCAGCAGAAACCCAAGATGGTTTTTGAACATTGGTCTCGGTAAAAGTGTGACTGTTCCCAGAGCAATCACTGCCAAATTAAAAATGGCTTTGTTTGGTGTCAGGAAAGGATATTACTTGAGGTTTTTTTAGAAGATTTTAGTTTTAAGAATATAATTACTCAAATCAAAATCATTTGCTGAAGTGGGTAATTCTTTACTGTGTTGAGGTTTGACTTTATCTATTCCTGTTGTGCAACCTTCCTATAATTCCTAATCTGCTTTTCCATTTTGTTTCCTTGCTTAGAACAAGCAAGGAACAAACAGCACCCCAAATAAGTTTTGCACCCCAAATTACTTTTAGCATCTGTTGTTAGTAAAAAGCCAACACAGGTAGGAAAGGAAGACTGAGTTGTCTTGTACGTCCCTAAAAGCAGGTACACTTTGTTACCATGCAGTGGCTTCCAATTGTTCAAAACCAATTGCAAGTCTGCTGGTGTCTCAGGGTGTGTCATCTTAAAATTTTCTGCTGTTGCCATTTGTGTTGGTAAGCATGAAGAGCATGGGCATGGAGGATACCCATGTGATTGCACTGAGTCACTGTGGCTACGTGCACATGTCAAATTGCAGCATCGAACTATCTGAGCAACATTAAATGAACTCACTCTGCTACTGGAACAATATTGGGAATTCCTGCCAGCTCTGCTCAGGCTTAATTTCTCTTTATTGCTACATTGCACCACCCAATATCCAGGAGACAGAGATGAGAGAGTATAAGCTCACAAAGTACAGTTATTCTTAAAAAGGTGCTTAAGGGAGGGACCCAAAGGTCAAAGCAACTCTATGATTGCTATGAACTTACCAAGTTCAAGACACCTTTAGGTTAAATGTGAATATTGCACATCGAATTATCTGTCCTATAATAAATCTAGTGTTAAATGCGGTCTAAAAATGTCCTTTGTTATCCATGAGAATCTCCTGGTTGAGGTCAATGCAAACCTCCTGTTGTGCTCCGACATCCAAATTTAGGTCTGTGCTCTCATGTTTGATACTAAAATCAAAGGGGTAGTAGGAGGATGATTGTTTCCCATGGCTGAAGAGCAAAGTAAATGCATTAGCTTAATAATATTATTAATAAGATGCAGAGATAAGAGAAATGGGTGGGGAGCGGCAGTTCCCATCTAAGCCCTAATGGAGACTGTGGGAAAACTCCAGTGAGCAAACCCCAAACCAGGTGAAAGTCGTTAACAGCTGAAACCCATTACACATCCCAACTTGGGCCAAGTTCACGGAGGTTTTGTAAACCTTTTGATGAACCTGGCCTGAGTTACAGAGTCAGGTGGAAGTGCTCTTGCTTGGGTTGAGTTATGCTGTCTGTTTGAACTCAAAAGTTGACGTGAAATTTAGGATGTGAGAATCCAACACAGATCCAGAGAACAGAAGATCCTTATAGAGCTCCATAAAACCAGGAGATCACCTGATTGTCCCCATGTCATTATTTTGTTGAATTTTATGTATTTCACAGCTACATTTAGAAGGGCTCAGCCAATTGTCATTTACACTATTTCTCAGAAATTCTCCTTTACACAGTGTTTCCACCCCATTGTTGGAGGGCAGATCTGTGTCAAATACCTGGACTCTCAACAAAATGAAACCAAGACGAAACAGATTTTCCAGGTTATAATATAACTCCTTCAGTGCAGGACGAGTATTTCTGCTTATTCAAGCCTAGCCAAAACAGCATCCTTCATGGCAATAATATTCTTTTTAAGAACAGTGAAACTGTGTGGAACAACCTCTGTCCTATCGCTGGGCACAATTAACGCGTGTCCTGCTGCACTGCTTTCTCCTCTTTGGTTGTATCTATACCAAGGTGCTTCTCCAGATGCACATTTTCTGTGCAGTCGTTTGTTTCCAAGCAGATGCTGTTGCATAAATAAAAAGATAGCAAGGAACATATAATACCTCTGGAGCCTGCCTTACTTTTATTATCTGGGCACGTGTCACTATCTGCCATATGCCTGCTGAGGTTGGCTGCTAAGGAGGTGGTCTTTTGCTCTGCCGTCTGCAAGGAGAAAAGGCAGCTTGTCACGGGTCATCTGGTGGAACAGGAAAGCTCAGACCTGCGTGTTTATTTTTTCCAAGGAAACAATATAGGGGAAAAAGTGTAGAAAATGAACTTGGACCATGATTTGTAAAGGTGATGTTGTGGCTGTACCATGCAGTCTTTGTGCAGCGATATTGCTGGTTTTAAACACAGAGAGTCTTTCTCTAGGAGTATGGGACACAATACATTGGAGGAGATGATGAGAGTGCTCAAATACAATGTTGTGTGATGATAAGCAGCCACCAGTGTTGAGAGTTATTAGTAAAGCAGCGATACTGCATGTCACCAGTTAATGCAGCACGTGCCGTGTGGTCTCACAGAGAACCCCTGTCATTTACTGTAAAGTATCACATAAGGAAATATATGGTTAAAACCACATTAAAAAGAAAACTAAAAAAAGACAACAGAAATCTTGAGTCTGAATTACACTAAAATGTTCAGCCAGCCTCTCCGCTGGTTTTATTTAAGGGAATTTCTGCTGAAGTCTGAGGAGCTCTGCCAGGTGATGCTGGTAGTGTGTGTATGCGGCCACTTGCACTCAGAATATTAAGTTGATTTTATATATTTGAAAAAAAAATTTAAAGTGTTTGCTGATTTCAGATGAGTGTGTCCTGTGAATGAAATAGTTCACTTCAGGGTGATATGTTGTGACTTAGGAAAATTTGAAATACCTGTTATGGATTGGCTCTCACTTAGCGGGGACTGTGTTTGTCAGGCAACGATTGAAGTTGCAAGTCAGTATTCTCCAAGCTGGAATTTCCAATGGGGAGGCAGATAGCTGCAAAAACATCAGTTTTAAGAATAAAATAAAATGAAACAAGCAGTAATAAAAAAAGGACTTGACAGGCAAATTTGGTGTTACACATTCTGCATTTCTTTTCAGTCTTTCAAACTTTCTGAACACTATAATTTGTTTCTAGTGTTAGCATCACTATCATCAAAGATGTTGGACTCTATTAGCTCAGCTGTCTAAGGGATGTCTTTTCAAAAAGGAAGAGAGTAGGGGGAAAAAAAAAGACAAGAAGTTCAGCCACTTGAATTTAAGCATAATCCCTTTTCTTAACACCTCTCTCATGTGCAATCAAGGCAAAGACAGAAGGAGAAACCTCAGCCAACTGCTTTCCTGCCCCAAGCCGGGCAGAGTTTTTGTATGAGTTGTGGTTTTGCTAAGGTCACTCTTTCAAGGCAGGAATGTTGCATGCTATGACTTGTGCCACAGCATGGGCCAAGATTTGAATTAAACAAAACATGTCATTTTATGTAACAATTCAAAAATTCGGTTCATTGAATGTTTCTTTCTACCTATCATTTTTCCTAGGCTAGGGCTGGAGGGGTCCCACTCCCCAGCTTGATCTCTAACAGTAGCTTATTCAGCCAAGAACAGAGCAGACATAGGATGATGGGTGTAGAGAGTAACAGATGAACACCAGTTAGCTGAAGGAGAAGGTATGGGTCCTCCTGGTCGAGGCTCTGTGCTGAAATAGAAGAGACTGAGTTAGACCTTAGCTTCAGTATGACCTCCCTACCTCAGCATGCCTCTTCTCAGACAGATGTTGGTCCTTCCCTTCTATTTTTTTGCATCTTAACTATAACAGTGTGAGTGACTGATGGTGGATACTGCTGCTGTGCTGGTGTCCTGCTTCTTGTCTGGCAGGTCCCAGCCACAGCCAGGTCTGGGAGATGCCCTCGTATCTCCAGAGGTACTGCCCCTCGTTGCGAGTGATCAATAAATAATTCATGAACATGTCATGGTCTTGCTTTGCCTCATTTGTGATTATCAGCAGGTTACAAGCTTTCTCAGATGAGTTATTTATTTGAAATGATTTATCTATTAATGCTGCACTGAATTAATAAGTAGTTCAGTTTTGTGTACGTATTCAAAGCAAAATACAGGCTGTCTTCAAAGCTGGATGGGGCACGTGGTGTTTTTCTGTTTGTTTGGAGGAATATAACTCCTTCAGACAGGTTTCTGTAGCCAGTATGGAAACTAAAGCATGGAGTATTAGCTTTCTGTGAATACACCTCACATTTATTTGGAATTTTCTCTTTTTGGTGTCATTCCTGATTGCACATTATTGCATTGGAATATTCAGGGGAAACAAGCAGCAATGGTGACACAAAATTGGCCACAGCACATTTATGTGAAATTTTCAATTAATATAGGAGACACTTTCAGGGTTTCACCAACTTTGCTCATGTCTGTTGTTAGTATTTCAAAAAGAGTTTTCTGTAGGAAGTGGGACAGAGAATTTTTTAGATGTCAGGATTTAAACTTTTTTTTTTCTAGGTTTTGGAGTATTTGCCACTCATTTCATATATCAGCAAGTATGTTCTCATGGAAGAAGCTGTGGATGCCCCATCCCTGGAGCTGTTCAAAGCCAGGCTGGATGAGGCTTTGAGCAAGCTGCTCTAGTGGGAGGCATGTCTGCCCGTGGCAGGGGGGTTTTGAACAAGATGATCTTTAACGTCCCTTCCAACCCCAACCATTCTTTGAGATTCTATAATAAGCCTCTGTATAACGCTTATTGAACATAATCCTGAAAATGAACATGACAGGAGATTGGGGTGGCTCTTTCCAAGTTCTAATTCTCTACAAGGAAAAAAAATCCTAGTTAAATCTCTCTAGTGTGATTTGCTTAGCCATCTATTATCTTAACTATGTACTAGAAACAGAGGGGTATTAGAACCACAGGTGAACCTTGAAGGGAACAAAAATCACTTGTGTCGTCTCTGCTTTCACTTGGTTATGTGTTATTTGGTGAATGTGAGGTGTTTTGTGGCAGGGCCTCAAAGATCCAGCATCACTGGATCTACCAAGGGTTTGTGGAAGATGTGATTCAGTTCAAGTGAGAGACAGAGTCTGCCATGACCATGCTGTGAGTGATGGAAATGGTCTGTAGACAAATCTTTCCCTGGTGGAAGAATTACAGGACTTAGGGTGGATATTTGCCAAGAAGGGTTTACTGTAGGAAAGTGTGAGGTATGAGACTGTATTTAGTCAAGTAGCGAGAGGCATGGGGACTTTGGGGTTCATTACACTAGAGAAAAGAAAGTAGGAGGTTGTGGTGGGTACATCAAGGTGATTGCACCAAGCAATGGAGAAATTATTTTCCCAAAGTGCTTGATCTTTTGCTGGCCTGCTCTTGCATACAAAGCCAGACCTGTTCAGAAGCATGTATGTTATGAACATAGGCAGAAGGCAACATGTTTTGTCCCCATGGTAAGGAATGTGAACAGCCTCATATTCTAGAACTGAACATGCTCCATGAGGTTTTAGTGGTGCTACCGCCTTCATTACTGAAGAACGTTTTTCTGATGCACTTGGAAACTTTCCCTCCCATTCCCTTACTGTTCGCAATGGCTTTTCCCTTTCAGTGGAAGTTATAAATTGTACTTTTAAATAGAGAAAGGCTGCTCACTGGAGACCGAACCTCTGGAGCAAGAGGCTCCAACGGTAGCTCTGTGTTTTCTGACGATCTCGGGGGTATATGGCAGTGCTGGCTTTCAGCTCGATGGCTTGGGGACTCATTTGAGTAAAGGGTGACCCAGACTCCAGTTCTCTCTGCCTGACTCAGATTAAGGATATTTTTCACAATAACTTCTCCAAAGAAATACACTATGTGGAGAACCTCTGCTAAATACCTTAAAGACACTTGAGGCTTGTACTAGTTAGTGGCATCAAGTGAAAGAAAAGTACCTCCCTGACAATATCAGGAGCCATTCCCGTTGTGAGTGCAAATCATTTTCAAACATGAAAATACACCAGCTGGGTCAAGTAATGCTTATGAAAAATTCTCCAGTGTTGCTTTGATATGCTCGGTGGAGGAACTTTAAATTAATGGGACTCAGTTGAAAAGAACCAATCAAGGAACAGTGGAAAAGCTGAATGCCCAACATAAATACCTGCAGTTCAAAACAAACGATGCCATTGTTGGGCTGTAATCAGGAGAGGGCTTTCAAACAATGCCCAGCAGTGTCCCTCCCCAGCAGGCACAGGTAGCTTATTCCCAGATGACTAATGCCTGGTGTGTATCTGGCTACATAAATTACGGTTTACTAATCTCGCACTCTCTTAGTCATCCTCAAAAGACTCCTCAAAGTGGTATGCTAACACTGGGTACTTTTCACAATAAGTAAATATTCTCTTTGCAACACAAGTTGCTGGATGCAAAATTCAGCTTTGCTGTAGCTGTGGTTTGCTTGAATGATCTTGACCTGATCTTGAAGGGTTTGAAAGGCTAATCCATTCATTCCTATTCCAGACATACACAGATTAGGCTTCTGTTGAAACAACTCGCACTTTTGAAAATAGCAACAAAACTGCAATCAGTTTTGCATGTGTCTTAAGTTTCCAGCCTGGCGAATGATACTGGCCTTTGTGCCCTTCCTTTGCTGCCTTTCCTGAGGAGCACAACTGTTCTGGTCAGCCATGATACTCTCTCTTCAGCTGGTAAATTCAGTAGCTGGAGGTTTTAGGCATAGCTTCTTTCTGATCTCTGATTTGGTTTCACTGTAGAGTTTCACTATAAGGTGACCTGACGAGTTGTCTTGTGTGTGGACTCCAAGTGCAGTTTATCTTGGTTCAACATTTACTTTCTTTTGCAAATTTTGAAACAAGTCTCGCACACACACAAAAAAAGCCTAGTGGCTTTGAAACAATTTATTCTTGTTTCTTCTTTCAGATGTCAGGTGATAACAGAAATGTTTCACAGCTGGATCATGCACTGGTGCAAATTGAGCTGTGCTGGTGGGTGTCAGCTGGGGCACCTGGTCTTGGATATGTCCACAGACATCTATTCAGATAGACCTTCTGTCTCCACACGTATGTCTTTGTGAGCATCTGCACCAAGCTCTGGGTGGCTAGACTTAGCTGATGAGTTCTGCTTAGGGGGTTGTTAATTTTCATGTTGGTGGATGCAGCTCCTGTGCTGCTGAGCAGAAAGTAATGGTGTGTCGGGGAGCTGTGCACAGCCTACACATGTGGGCGTTCCTTTGCTTAAGCCTGTTACCAACCATGAAGGTCAGAGTCTCAGTAGGGTGGTACCTTAACTTTATTTAGGTTTGGAAAGCTTAAAACATGGTTGTCCCAAGAAACTGTATCTGAATGGGGTGGTCTGTTGATTGTCCATACAGATGTCAACCCCCAACCCTGCTAACATCTACATGTGTGTATTCATTTATGTACGTATAGAGCCATTATATATACCCATTACATGCACCTATGTACCTGCACATTCATCTAATGCCAATCATACATTGCTGCAAGAAAATGGATGTTACAATGGAAAATTCCCCAAGTTTTGCACATGTGTGCACACACCTTATCAGGGGTAGCTTTCCTCAGGGGGGCTTTACAAGAGTTCATTTTCTCATTAGTGTTGAGAGATGCATCCTGTTGCTGCCTGGCAGGATACAGTGGGGTGGCCATGCAGCTCCATCTCTCCTATATCTCTGTTGTAGTTTGACCTTGTCTGGCAGCAAAACTCAACACCGCTCGCTCACCTTCCCGCCTCCCGGGAATGGGGGAGAGAATTAAAGGGATGAAGGGAAAGAGGCTTATGGGTTGAAGCAAGAACAATTTAATAACTAAACTACAATAATATTGGAAATAACAATGATGATGATAGTAATATATGCAAACATACAAATGAGTGATACATAGTGATGCTGCCCACCACCCAATGACCAAGGCTCAGCCTGTTCCCAGCCAACAATCCCAGAACAGGGAGAGCCCTGAAACTGCAACCCCAGAATGGAGATAAGAGCTGAGCATCCAAAAGACTGAGATGACCCTGAGAGAGGGGTGACCCACAGGGAGACAATGTGGAGCAAAAGAAAGAACTTCCAGACAGAGCCTCACCTATACCCTGGGCATGCTGTGCATGATATGGAATAGACCACTGGACAATTTGGGACTCAACCCTAAACCTAAGATCAAATCCTAGGCTAGTAATGGGGGCTGTGCTCCCTGCCAGCTTCTCCTGCCCCTGCAGACACTGGCACAGCAGAGAAGCTGAAAAGTCCTTGACTGTCCTGACAGCAGCTATAAACATCAGTACGTGATCAGTTGCCTTCTCAACACAAATCCAAAACACAGCCTCTCACTAGCTGTGAACACACATGAAACACTGCCCATGCTGTCTTTGGCTGGTGGTGTCCTCCACCTAAGTTTGCAGCTTGATTGCTGCTGCATGAATCAACGAGGTACAGTTTGGCACATCCCTCTTCCTGTATATCATCAGTAGACAGTGTCTGTGCAGTGCCCTTTTATAATTAAAAAAACTGTCCAGTTTCCTTGTGCCCATCAATATGGTGCTGTATACATCTGCCCAGTGGCCCCCAGCTTGTCCAGCTCCACCTTGCAATGGCTTTGGCTTTCTGCTTTGCTACTTTGCACACAGCAAAACGATTGATTAGCCCAGGTGCACAGTGTAGACTGTTGGGCTTTTTCCCTTGTGAGTGAAAAAGACAGCTCTTGGGAGGTATGGGTATCCCTTCAGTGTGTCTGGGACTTTACAAGTGAGGATGCCTCGTGCAAATAGACTTGACAGAGATTTTGGCCCCAAACTGGAAAGTTCTGGTAAGCTTGCATGGACTACGGGCTAAACTCCTTATGAAAAGGGAGGCAGGGATAAATGCCTGTATCTGCATTGGTGACAAAAGTACTTTTTGCCGTTTCTGCTGTTGCACCAGCCATGGAAACGCACCTCACTAAGGAGTGTTAATCTGTGGTTGCTGATGCTGTAGGCTTGATCTGTGTGGGTGCTCTGCCCAGGCCAGGATGTCTCAGGGCTGCCAGTGGGGGGACTTCTCTGCAGAGCTGGAGATAGAATGGCATCAGGAGCCTGCTGAAGGGTAATTGCTTACTCCATATTTACAACCCCCATGGTAATAGCTTGCTGGACAGACTGCCTATGCAGGTTGCATAATGAATGAAGGCAGTTGCCCAACACATTCCCCTGCCATCCATCGAGCTCCCCCAAGCATTAAAACTCTACATCTTGACTTAAGACTATAGCGGCATGTCCCACTCCTATCCTTCACGTGGGCTGCATTATACTGACGAAGAAAAAGGCTTTTCATATTGTCTCTGCCAGGCTGACCTTTAGAGTGTTTATTTTTCAATCAGCTTTAAGGAGGCGAGCTTGAACTCCCCAGCGTGAGCAAGTTCAGCGCCAGAGTGTTCTCACCCAAACATTTGCCAAGATACCGCCAAAGTGACAAATAAACATGAAGTTGTTTTTACAGGTGTAAAATCAACAGATCAGATGCTGACCCCAGCCGTGGTTGTGAAGCTGGCCTGAGTTGTGTTTGAAGAATACCACTGCATCATTTACAGTTGCAAACCCTTTGTAATCTTAATCTTTTTGTTACTTTTATGTTATACTGGCCCCCCAAGGTTAAAGAAAGAGATTTAGACCTTAAACACAAATCTAGCCTTCAAGCTCTGGAATTATCTTTGCCTTTAAATGCAACTGATCAATGCCCATTTCTTTTGAAAATAAAACCCTTTTGAACCTTGAAAGCCTTCCACTGTTGAGCTATGTCTAAGTGCCACATGGGGAAATGGGCAGAAAAAAGCCCATTTTTCTCTTAGTGCTTGCATTAGAGGTCCTAAAGTTCAGTCCAACGCAATCAATTTAATTGGCGCTAGCTCTAGTGACAAATTATACTGGTTTACACTCAAATGTAGCACAGATTCCTCAAACGCTGGGAAAGAAGGGAGATACACTTCTTAGTCTCTACTTAAAGAGGGCAACAGTATTGGAAAAGGAGCACATTTAATTTATCACTGTCAGAGCAGGTGCAAAGTTTAATTCTAACTAAAAGCATTAAACAATTAACCCAGACAGTCAGGCCCGTCTGAAAATGCTCAGTTGCAAGGAACACATAGACCAGATTACCAATGTAAAAAGTCATGGCTCCTCTTTTATTTAAATTAGTATCTTCTACCACTCAAAAAAAAAGAAAGAGAGAATGGAAAGACAAAAGAGAAAGAATTTTATAGCTCTCTGATAACTACTGAACAAAATCCAGGATAGGAAACTCCACCAGAGTGGGAGGATATAGCTGTCTTTTAAGTAACTCACCAGTCTTTGATACCCTCTGAGTTAGGAAATCTATACCTTATAACCTGCCGAGACTAGCTCTTGGTAATACACATGCATGTGCTTTTCAAAGTGGCTGGCTGCTATTTTCTTCTGCAAGGTGACGCACTCCTTAGGTGGGATTTTATCCCTTTGACATGTTGAAGAAATGCAACATCAGGCACATCTTACCCAGAAGCATTTGCAACCTGAGTTTTCCATTTCAAATAGGAGATTCTCTCAAATTAGGGTCCCATTGAAGAAAGACAATAAATCCATGCTTTAACCCTTCTTTCATTAGCAAAATGAGTCCCACAGTTACAGGAGACATCAGTGCTTGCTTGTATTTCAACAAGTCGGTACATAAAAATGGTGTGCTGGATGAGGGGCAGAGTGTGGCACAGGTGGTACAGAATTTGAGGCGAAAAACTGCGTTCTGGAGGACAGCTATGGAGTAACTCTCTCAGGCAGCAAATCTGAGTTAGTTTTGAATCTGTGGATTATGCATTTATAATAAAATCTGTCTTTCTGTGATTTTAAGAGCAGGAACCCTCCAAGAATTATCAGGTCTCTTGTCCAAAAGAAGCTTGTGTATATGGTGAAGAAGCAAACTCTACTCAAGAGTTAATGAGGGATGAGCTTGAATCTTCCTGCAGCATCTCTGGGCATCCTCACTGTCTTCTAGAAGTGGGCAAAAATTCCTGTCATTGCTGGTGTGTTTTGTGTTGGTCTAAATTTGAATAGTTGAGGCAATTTAGAAGTCTGTCCTTTCTTCCTGAACCTTTATAAAATGCATGTCTCTGGAGGATAAATTGTTTCGTTATATTCCATTATTTTGTGGATAACATGCTGGTGATACCAAAATAGTAATAATAATATTGTTCCCACTCCAGTGCCATCAGCAGATTCCATCCTTCCCACTGTCATTTCAACATCGTTACCATGTCTCATTGCTGAGACCTCAGGTAGCCAATTTTAAAGCAATTCGTCCTCACAAGAAGTGCCAAATGTCCACGTCAGGTGTTCAGGATGTATTTTTCAAACTCCCGGGTACAAATCCATGTAGGCTGAAGGATCTGGTTCCTTAGGATATCATGTAACTAGAGATGATGTGTTTCAAATGTATTAGTAATACAACTTTTTTCTTGTATTTGAGACCTGCCAAGCATACTATTGAGCAAATTTTCAGACATGTGAGAACAGTGCAAACGGCTTGCAATAAGGTGGGATCTTTGCTTACTTATCTATGAAGGGGAATTTAACTCAGCAATTTATAGAGAACTTATCCCCAGAGACCTGCAGCAGCACAGAAACAAGATGCATGTGATTTTGGTGGAATTTGAAGCTCCTGACACGTGTCTGCATCCCTCTCTCAGTGGTTTGGGCATGGCGCGTTCAACAGAAACTGCTCAGAGGATCCCAGGGGTCCTCACTCAAAAAATAGTAAGAGCAGAGGAAAATAATTGAATTTGCATGTCTTCCTCTGCAGCTGGCATCTGTGGTTCCTGGTAAGGGGGTGTTGGGCTCTCACTGGTATATAGAGTTCCTGTGCACCATTAGAGGATTCTCTGCACAGCTACAGCATCTCCTGTTCTCAGAGAGAAAGATGTACAAGAGGGTGGTGGGTCTGGGGGAAGATCTAGCAGCACAGCTCAGGAGATCCCACACCAAGGGTCAGAGATGTGTCAGCAGTTTTGCTCGTCTTGCTGTGGGTGTTGACATTAACTATTTTTTAATGTGTTTTCTTGGAGAAGGTGGCTGGAAATCTCATGGGAACAGGTTTGCTTGGGATTATATCCAGTTATTTCTGGTTTTGGTTCATTTCTGTGTTGCGAGTAGAGCCAGGGCAGCAGTGTGCAGCAGTGCCTTCAGACAGGAGGTCTTTGGGAATGGGAGCTTTGTGCTCTTCAAACTTGGGTTATGCGATCCATTCATTGGACTTACGATGTGAAAGCCAAAGCCCCCTGATGTCCAGGGAGGTCTTTCCCTTGCCTCTGTTTGGGTTCTGGTGAGGTGGTGGGTGAGACTGGAAACACTTTGGGCATCAGTGTGTCCCACACTGGTAGCTGCTGAGCATGCAGCGATGGCTTGGAGCTCCAGGGTAAAGGAAGCAGAAGGAAATGCAGACGTACAGGGAACTTTGCTGCGATATATTCATGTCTATTCCTTTCCTTCTTCCAGAGATTTTAAATTTTTTATCACTTAAAGCATAAAACATTTATTACAAATACCAACATAAATTTCCTTGCAGTAGGATAAACACTCAGCTTTTCCACTTACTAGAGTGCTGTAACGTAAACAAAAACAAACCCAATGATTTTTGCAGTGACTTCTTCCTCTGGTAGGGAGTAGTATTTCTGCGTCGTAATGAAGACAGTGTTTATGCCTGCATCCGAATGATGCGCAGAGGCAGAGGAAGGAAAACAAATCATAGAATAATAGAATGGTTTGGGTTGGAAGGGACCTTAAAGACCATCTAGTACCAACCCCCACTGCCATGGGCAGTGATAATTCCCACTAGACCAGGTTGCTCAAAGCCTCATCCAGCCTGTCCTTGAACCCCTCCAGGAGTGGGGCATCCACAGCTTCTCTGGGAAGCCTGAGCCAATGTCTTACCACCCTCACTATAAAAATTGTTTTCCTAGTATTTAACCTAATTCTACCCTCTTTCAGTTTAAAACTCTTCCCCCTCATCATATCTTTCCACCCCCTGATCAAGAGTCCCTCCCCATCTCTCCTATAGTCCCCTTTAAGTACTAGAAGGTGCTGTAAGGTCCCCCCGGAGCCTTCTCTTCTCCAGACTGAATAACCCCAACTCTCTCAGCCTGTCCTTGTACAGGCGGTGTTCCAGCCCTCTGACCATCTTTATGGCCCTCTGGACCTGCTCCAACAGGTCCATGTCTTTCTTACGCTGAGGGCTCCAGAGCTGGATGCAGTACTCTGACATGAGCTTTTTCTTTGTGTGTTGGGGTTGTATGAGGGAGAGGCAAGGCAAAAAAAGCCCTGGCTGTATCCTCATGCAAATCACAAGACTTTTAGTCTTGTCTGCTTCAGTCTCATCAAGATCTAGGTTGAACTGGAATGAGGCCAGTGGTGCTTTCCCCAAAAAGATGACAAAAATGCATTGGCATAGTATACAGGTTATTTTATACTAGTTTTGTGTGTTGGCCTTTCTAGGGCTTCCTTTCAAGAACTTCCTTGCAGTCCTGAGGATGAGCAACTGTTACAATCATAAATTTGAAATTGCAGTCATAGGATTTTGAAGAAAGGCACCAAATTTCTGGACCTTATATTCAAATCATGAGAGCTGGCACAATCCAGTCCTCAAAATTGGTGTTTATTGCCTCCTTCCTTTACTACTACCAGTGTCTAAAATGGGATGGACTAGGGAGAGCCAGTAATGCAATTCCAAAGTAGCATCTAGTTGTCAAGAAGAACCTCCAGCTCATGTCATGGTCCTGCTGGAGCATCAAGCATGGATATACCATAGCATGTGTACGGTAGCTCCAGCATCTGGTGTGCTTGCTCTCTCTCATTTCAGTGAAACAGGACCTGGACTTGTTCTGACTACACAACCATAGGATTTGTTATATTATAACAAATATTTTATTATACAAATATATATTATAATGTTAAAATATAAACATCTAAAGATTTTGAATATTTCAGTCATAACATAATAGTAGGAGCCAACCAATTTGGCCCAACATGAAACTAATAATACAATTATAGCCAAAATATTTTTGCTATCTCTAAGTTACATTGGAACATAGAAATTAAGTTTAGTAAACTGGAAAAAAACCCACCATAAGTTGTATCAAAATGAAAGGTTTTGACCATATCCCAGTCAGTTACTTTGAAGAGGTCAAATTAAAAAAAATATTTTTTTTTCTTTGTTTCCTACCACAGCCTCCCAAGTTCAGTTTCATGTAGAAATTTGGAATTTCCCTTGTAACGGGAGTCTTTTACTGCTGCCAGTAAGACAAGGTGGGATCTTTTCTTCAGCCACATAGTTGTGTGATCCCTGTTCTTTTCAGCGTGTTATGCCACTACCCTTAGTGGTAGCACAAGGTAATTAACTCGGTGGGTTTAATTGCACCTTGCCTTTTGTTGTATGTAGCCTTTTATATCAGTCTTATATGTATCACTTTTCTGTTGGATGAAACACTTGTTTAGCTTGGTGCCATGGGAATGAGGGCACATGAGTGCAAAACCTCCGTGATGGGTTACGTGCCCACTTGAGGAGCATTTTTGCATCCTCAGCCAGGGCTGGTGGCCCTTGATCCTCATGCTGGGCAGAGCTGAGCCTGTACCTTGTCCCATGGAGGCATGGGAAATGCACATGAAAATTGTTGCTGGTATTTCTCCCTCACTCCTTTTGGTTTGGCTTGTCCAAGGCCTGTTCTGCAGCCAGCCAAGGTCAACGAGAGGGTTTTCACTGCCTGGAATGGGTTTTGCATCTTGCACAGGTGATGTGATGCTGAGAAACTTTTGCATGTTCTTCGTGTCTGCTTTCTGCAGAAGAGCTTGACAGCAGGCTTCAGCAGGGCAGCGGTTTGGGGGCACGGGCACCAGCATTGAAGGAGGAAGGATGGGTACAATTATGCAGCTAAACTTAAAGTTGCAACAGAAATGGGCACTTTTCAGTGAAATGCAGGCGCTGTGGGACTGCAGCTCAGACTGTTCCCCTGGAACAGGTGGTTTTATCTTAACAAAGCAAATTCTGTATATTGGTGAGTACAGTTACATACCAAAAACATGGTCCTGCTTGGGATGGTGAACACAGCAGGGTAAAGGCTGAGAAGTTTTCCATAAAATGATAATAATAAAAATCTTCCTAAATCTGTGAAAGGGACTGGTGAAGATGTACCCATCAGTGTAAATGTGTGATGCTCCCCCATGATATTTAGCCAATTCAGGCCACAAGTTGAGAAAATATTTAAGCATATCATAAAGTCGAGTGGCATTTGAATTCATACATAAAGCAAAGAAGTTGCTTCAGGGTTTCCTTCAAAATAGGTGTTATCAGGAGTCTGGGTCTCTGTGACTTACCAAGGTGGGATCAGGTCCTGCTCTGCCCACCCCAAGAGAGCAAAGCGAGTTTCCTTATGGTATCCTGGTTCAAGCCTCTCCCAAATTTACCTCCTGGGAAAGCACTTTCCAGAGAGCCAGGAGGGAAAAATTCATCCCTGATTGCAAGCTTGCAATTCAAGAAAATTATGCTCCCAATGCCAAGCCTGGATATCTCCCCGGTCTCTTGTTTAAAGTCTGTTTGGATTCTGTGAAGAACCAGGAGTGAAAAGGAAAAGCTGCTCGTTGTGGCGAGCGTGCTAATTCTGGCAAAGCACAGAAGGGGTTTTTTGTTGATACACTCTTTAAAAGCATGATCTGTTTTCTGCTTCTAGTTAAAGAGGGTAGTGGCAGTCTTTAGTGGCTGTGTCAATGTAGCCTGTGTTATTATGTACAGATGTGCCAGCTGCAAGTAGGCATTATCTCTTTGATAGTGCTAAGCACTTTACAGCGGGTCAGAGGAGTGCAGCTCTCAACCAATAGATCTAATTGCAATCCTTTTATGTTCTTTATGATTGCAGGTTTCTCCAGCACTATAAACAAATAGTAATCAACTAAACCTGTTACCTCCGAGCAGCAATGTCACGATATGAAATATTAACTGTTCCAAATACAGTAATGATGGTTTAAAACTGGAGTTGTTCTTGAAGGTAAAAAAATAAGGAAAAAAAAAAATCAGCAGCGCTAGCACCAGCAACATGAAGAGCCCTCTGGCTCTCTTTCATCTAATGAAAAATTGTGTCTGTATACGACATGTTTTATGTGGTCAAATACAGTGTAAATATTGTGTACATCTTTTGCTATAGCAACAACATATTAACAGTACCACAAATAATCTCTGCCTCCAAATCTACATTTTTATGACACCATTATGTTAATACAAGACAAACTTATATTTTGCAGTGCATCTAATCCACCCAAAATTAATCCATTTGTATTCCTATAATCCAGCCGACTCTTTTCTCACCTCAAGAAATATTAGACACAGGCCCTCAATGCACAACTGATGAGATGGAGTAGAGCTGAAAGTGGAGAAGGGCGTGTTTTTACCCATTTTTTCCTATCTCAAGAAAATTGTGGTGGAAGCTCTTTCTGGGTGTTTGGCTAGCTGGGATTTTGGAGAGGGAGAAGGGAAGAGTTACTGGGGAGAAGCCTTTCTAAGTGTTTAAAGTGAGACATTTCATAGAATCATAGAATGGTTTGGGTTGGAAGGGACCTTAGAGATCATCTAGTTCCAACCCCCCTGCCATGGACAGGGACACCCTCCACTAGACCAGGTTGCTCAAAGCTTCATCCAGCCTGGCCTTGAACACCGCCAGGGATGGGGCATCCACAACTTCTCTGGGTAACCTTTTTCTACTCTGTATTACCATGCTTGCAGCAAGCTGGACAATTTGGGGTTTTGGCCAAGTCTGGTTGGGAAATGGGTTCCAGGGGCCCAATCCTGCCCACGCCATGGAGCTCTCTTGACCTGCAAAGACTTGGCTTGGGCTGGCTCATGGTGATGCCCCACTGGCCCAATCCCAAAGGGTACCAAAGTTGCTGTAACAATTTTTTCTTGGTGTCGATGGTTGAGTTTGGGGGCCTGTGCATCAGCGCTATTTAACCTGCTGGTGTGGTTAGAGCGGTGGGTTCAGGAGGCAATGGTACTTGGATGCATGTGTGATGTCCATGGGTTAGACATCGGCTTCTCAGATGCCAAAGGAGCCCATGGGAACAGCCTGAGTACCTTGAAGCATTGAAATGGGACTTTCCACATAAATTGATCATGAAGGGGAGTTTATGAAATTTTTCACGGTTTGGGATTTAATCAAATCTGATCAATGTAGCTCTAATGAAAGGTGAACTTGTTGATCGCTTGTACTGGAGGGTAAAAAAAATACAAAAAAAAAAAAGAAAGCTGGGGCTGTACGTGTAGCGTGCATTTCCGCTTGCTCTCATGCTGATGCAAAGCAATTAGCTGAACGTTGGGGCTGCTCATTGTTACTCATTTAGAGGCATAAATAATTCAACCAATGCCTTCCCACCCCCACTTGCATCTGTCCGGCTGCCTGCTTGTCCCCGTTTTGTTCCAGGGGCACCCCGGGCTGACCCCCTGGCTCTGGGCCGAAGGGGGTCAGTGTTAGGCTGGGCTTTGTGCCTTCCCTGCACCCCCAGCTCCCACTCACCCAGGAAGCCAGAGATGGAGATTGGGAATGAAAATGTCTTTAAAAAGAAAATAAGCTTTTGTATCAGCCAGCTGGCGAAAGGATAAAGGACCGCGCTCACAAGATGCAATCAAAATTCAACAGTGTTTTATTAAACATGTAATATTATCAAACTAAACAAAAGAGCCCTCAATGGTTGGTAATACAATACGATCCAATTTATTTTTTTTTTTCAAAGTGTCATTCATACAAAAAGTATCGTTGAACATTCGGCTCCAAGTTACGAGCTGCACATGCAAATACTGGAACATGTTGGGGGCTCGATGACAGAACGCAACGCATCCTGCAGGTAGATCTCAGAGATTGCTCTGTTTCTTTTCCAGGTAACTAGTGCTAACACATGAAGAAAATAGGTGATTTACAGAATTAACCAGCCAGGGGGGCCAAGTTTAACTAGCTGTTAAGGACCTTGATCTGTAAACAGTTTACTACATTTATTCCTCTGAGAGAGCCCTGTCTATAGACTTCTGCCCCCATGCCTCCCCATACAAGGGCTCTAAATCAGCACCTGATTTTCTCCTTCTGTTCATTTCTATATTTTGCTCTTGGTTTGTTTTTTGAGTGCCTAATACAGTTGGTCAATAACAGATAAGATCCTGTGAACAAAACTGGATGGGTGCATCATTTAGATACACCTCTTCTCCGCTTTTTTTTTTTTTTTTTTTACTGGTGCAAAATTAAATATAAGACATAGACCCAAAGTGAAGTCATAGAATCATAGAATCATAGAATGGTTTGGGTTGGAAGGGATCTTAAAGATCATCTCGTTCCAACCCCTCTGCAATGGGCAGGGACACCTTCCATTAGACCAGGTTGCTCAAAGCTTCAAGTCTTGGAGCTTGGGTTGGGTCTAGGTTTTGTAGCTGCAAAACTGGTTGCTTCTAACAGGAGCCTCCTGTGACATTTGAGAGCTCAGTGTGGCCAAGCGAGAATGCTGGAGTCAGGTAGTGGGTCCCGGTGAGATGGGCACCCCATGGTGCTCGTGCTGTGAGGGTGCAGGAGCGGGGTCTGGTATGGCCAGTACATCTGCCCCATGCTCTTCATCCCACCTTGAATTAGGCATAAAGGACAGTTTCAAATGTAAGGCAATGGTGAACCGAGCCCTCCAATGGGTTATAATTATCTCCAAAGAATGATCAACAATTAAATTGCATTATTAACTCTTGATCTCACTGGAAATACGTGCTATCTTTCTTTTAAATACCTGAGGTATAGCTCTTCCCTTGACTATATTTACTTGGTGAATTTTGGTCTCAGAAGGAACTGGCAACCGAGCAGTCTTTCAATTAAAAGAGAGAGGGGGAAAAGTGTACCTGGCCTCTGTCAGCTCAGCAAAGCCACTTGGTTTAAAGGTGTTTGTGAAGAGCAGCCCGGGAGCAACTTGACCGCAAAATCATTTCTTCCCTGAAGAACGCCAAAGGCAGAGCAGCATGGAAGAAAAAAAAAAAATCACTAAGAGCCCTAACCTTGTAACACACAGTTTTTTGCTAAAAATATATATTAATAATATATTATCGAGCGGGCATAGATGAAGAAGGCCAGGGAAGGCGTAAGCAATAAGAGTGTGAACAAGGTCAGTGTTCCTTGCCCGAGGACAGCACAATCAATAGGATCTGGTCAATACCTGCTTTATTACTACACTACCACTCCGAGCAAAATCATTTTTAAATTAAGAATATATTTTGCAAAACTGAATTAACGATATTGAATATTTTGCTCTTTGATATGACTAGCCTTCAAAATCAAATTATTAAATATGGAAAAAAGCGTATTGGTTCAGCTAAGGATTTTTTTTTTTTGCCCCTGGAAAGGAATTGGATGGTTTGCGATTCCCACTTGCACCTGGGCATTAAATTGCACTGGATCCTGTCCCCTCCCAGAACGGCAAAATGCAAAGATATTTGGTTTTGTTTCCAAAACACTCCTTTTCACTTCAGAAAAGAGGTGTTGATGGAGAAAATAAGTGTGTAAAATGGAGACCACCAGTGAATTTGCAGAAACTGAGATGCTTGGGTCTCTCCGGTTTAGCATGCAGAGGATCCAGCCTGCCCTAAAAGCACAGTTTTGTGGGCCGCCTTTTCTCCTACCTTCCTGGGCTTCCCAGCTGATGCACTTGGAGCATATAGTGATGGTGTTGATTTGGAGCTCAAGGCAGGTTACTCAGAGAGGCAGTTTCAAAGGGTGAGGCAGGATCCGTCCCTGCTCCCTGGGGCAGCTCTGCTTTGGCTGTTCTGGACTGTGATAAGTCTCCCCCACCTTTTGCTCAAAAGTTTAGAGCCTGGAGTAAGTCGAGCAAATCTTGTTTCATTGCATTAAAATTATTACGTGGGTTTAAGGTGGCCATTTATCATGCTAAATTTTGTTTCCTTTGGAGTGAAGGGAAGAGAAGCTCTTTTATTTGGCTGTGTCAGTGTTTTGAAGGCTTGGCTTTGGCAACCTCGGTGTGAGCTTTGCAAGGAGGCTGTTCCTCCTGGAATGGCTGGTCAGTTACACAATGGAAACCATGGTGGTGGGAGAGGGAGGGCAGGCGGTGCTTGGTGCAAAGCAGACAGCTTTGGAGCTTCAATTAGCACTGTTTGGGCTGGGAATGTTCATTCGATGTCTAGTCGTGTGGCTCAAGCCCAGAAGAATTATGTGGGCAGGGTGGAGGTCTTGCTTTGTGCAGGAAAATGCTGATGGCAGCCGATTGCTAACCCCATCTCCCATAGCATGGTTTTGGAGATGATGCTCTTCTCGTGCCACCCTCTCCAGACCCCTCCAGCACCTCTCTGGTATATGTCATGCACTCCCTTGTTGGCATCTGTTTTGTAATATCAGCTGCTGGATTCAGGTAGGACAGGAGAGATGGCAATCTCCCCTGAAATTGAGAGACATTGAAAGGCTCAGGCCTTTAGGGTTGGGTATTTATTCTTTTTTAAGTTTCACTCTTTTATTGTTTGTTGCTTGACTCCTTTATCTAATCCTCCTCAAAACATTAGCCATGGTTCACCCAGGGCAGGTGAAGAGCTTTCTCCCTAAAATATGTCCTGGCTGTTTGAGCACCAAGGGGTAACTGGATGCTTGCATTCAAAATCAAAAGCACTCACTTTTCATAGTACAGATTGAAATTATGTAAAACACGTTTCCCTTTCCAAGCACTGATGTTGCCCCTCTTTATAAGTACCAAATCACCTTCAACCCCAGTGACTCCATAGGGGGTTTGTCAAATTGATGTAGACTCTGTTGTACAGTTTTTGGGGTCGTTTAAAACTTACCTGGAACCTTCAGAAGAACACTGGAGAGCTTTAACCCAGCAGCTTTTAACTGATGATGGGGATGGAGGCTTAAACCCAAACTTGCATGGGGAGAGGTTTGTATTCTCTTATCCTTTCCTTGGCATCTTTAAGCCTCCAGGAGCACTTAGGTTTATTTTCCTTTGAGGGTGCTAAAGCCTTGGCCTGAACATTGATGGTGGTATTTCCACTTAAGGAGGGCTTTCACCATGTCTCTGTTCAGCCTGGCATCCAAACTGGGGAACTCTGCCATAATTAGCTCCCAGGCAAGAGAGAGGTAAATAACTAAATAGCTCTGGCAGCACCGCCATGCTGATGTCCCTGCCAGGTGGATCCATCTGTGACCATCTTTCATCATGCTCGGAGGGTTTTTGGTGTGTTTGCTGTCTTGGGGCTCGGCGAGGGGAATGCCCTTGCTATCCACCATGGGGCTGTATAGGAGCAGAAGGCTTTTGAGAAGAGAAAGCTCAAACCTTTGTAGATGTTTCCCTTGCAGATTTGGAGGAGGGAGTGGAGGATCCCTAAAAGTCATGTGTTGAATCCTTGGTTTTGAGGTGGTTTAGTGCCACCCAGTATTTGCTCCAAAGATCTTTGTAGAGAGAACGAACCCTCCTGTTTTTTTTTTCTTGTGTAAATTTGGTGGACATGCAGCAAGAATGCATCAAAACAGGTCATAATGACATTTTTATTGGCAATATAGGGGAAGCTAATGTATTAAGCAACTCAGATGAAAAAATCTTTATCCCCTTCTCACACAGAGTTTCATCTCCAGTGCACTCCCTTCAGAAAAATCAACTTTAATCCAGGGTGATCTCTGACATCCCTGACCCCAGCATTGTATTGGGACAAAGTTTGTCTGTTTACTGCTGGGTCTTTGCTGCTGCATGCTCAGGGGTTCTCCCACACATTGGCTGTTGTTGGAGGGGATGGATGGCTCATCCAGCCCTCTGTCCTACTGCTTTGCAGAGTGAACACGGTGCCTGGGAAATAGATCTTGACCTCCCTGACTATTTTTAAAGAAAGATATTGGAGGTTGAATGGAGAGTTGATGGGAGATTAAGACAGCTGAACCCTGGAAGCAGAGACAGAGCAAGGAGGAGCGCTATTCAAACGCTGTTAATGGCAAAAACTGAGAGGAGGGACTTGTGAAATGCCTGGGATTTCTGGGGTGTGTGTTGGAGCAGGGACAGGTAGTGCCTGAGCTGAACCACCACAGTGGGTTCCTCTGATACTGCACGTCACCATTGCCGCTGTTGGCCATCCACTGGTCTTGGCCATTGTGTCCCAGCCCCACCGAGACTCTGCAAAAGCAGCTCCTGCAAGCACAGTGAGGGTGGAGAGGGAGAGCCTGAAGACTTTAGGTAAAATTGACACCAAGTCAAAACCCAAACAAAACGAGGGCGGGGGGGAAGGAGATAAGGAAATAGCCTTGTTTGCCCTTACATATATATTATACCTGGCAATTAATGGTGGTGGTGAGCTAGTTAGTGTACAGTATGGAAAAAAACCCGGTGCAGACCTTCCAAAATGCTTGACCCACAAGACATAGGATGAAGGGCAGCCAACTGCCCCAGGGGGAAAATTCCCCCATCCTCCTCACCCCAGTGCTCTCCATCTTATTTTATTCCTTCTGTGTAAGCATCTTCATGTCTGGAAAGGATCCAGGTGAAAACCAATGGGTCACACAAAGAAAGCGCTTTCTGCCAGCATCCTTTAACTCATGGGGAGCGTGTACTGGTGTGCTCGCTTGGCAGGACACCTGCAATCTTTAAGGCTCAATTAGTCTTTTCAGAAGCATGATGCCAGAGGAAGAGAAACTAGACCTCCTGGGCCAGTAGGAAAAAAAAAAATCTTCCCTTTCATTGCCTTTCATTAAAGTTGTGTGGGAGATGGTGCCTCCCCCTGCAGTGCAGGGCAGAGGGCTGTATCGATGGAGCCAGCCCTGTTGTGTTTGCAAGTCAGCGCAGGTGTGAGCTATGAACAAGCAGGTGTTTGTACAGAGGCGACCTCCGGTGTGGGTTGCTGACCTGCCCTTTCCTCCTGACCATCACTCCTTGAAAAAAGGGCTGGCTGCAGGCTGTGATGCACCTGCAAGCTTTCTCCGCATGGATAAATAACACTTTTTAGAGGTCTCTGTTAAGCGCTTCCCTCACAAGATGCTTTTCATTAGCTTACCTGGGAGAGGTGCGGCTAGGATGCTGCTGCAGCTCTTTAAAAAGAGTTTGGTTCTGCTGAGATTTTGCATCCATAATGAGTTTATGCCTCTAAAAAGGTGAGAATAAGCTACTTTGTGTTTGAAAAATGCATGGCTGGTGCAGGTTTTATCTGGGGAGGAATCTGGGTTTGTTTGTGAACAGGACGATACAAACTGAGTTGGAATAGGGGGACATGCTGAGTGAGCTGCTGGGCTTTCTTAGCTAAGGCTTCCTGAGAAACTGAAGCAAATTGTAATTTTTGATTGGTGCTAATAACCTCTTAATCACAGTGGGGAATCAACAGTTCCTAATACATATATGTGCCCAGGCATACACATGTGCATCACACAGATTACCTGGGGGGCTGCCAGTCTGATCTTAAACCTTCTTACCTTAAACCTCACCTGGCAGTTCACCTCCTGCTTAATTTTGCTTGTATGCAAATTAAGGCTCACATTTACTCAGGGAACAGAGAAGGATATTTCATTGGAAATGCTAACAGCAACAATGCCAGCATCACTTTGTGCTCCTGCAGCATGGTATACATCAGCTGCCGTGTCCCACCCTGCCTCTCTGATTGCCCCTATTTTACAGATGGGCAAACTGAGACATGGGCAGGAGGACGATGAGGGGGTTGAGGGCAGGAGGCAGCATTTCCCAATCCTCCCACATCACGTTTGTGATGTCTTGACTTTCGCAGGAGTCGTGTCCCAAATGCTGGTAGAGGGACCAAAAACAAAGGTAAAAACCAGGCAGAGAGGCACAGAGTTGCAAAGAAGCTTCTGGTGAGTTACCACAGCGTGAGCTCTCATGCTAATTAACATCTTCATTAATGATCTAGGATAGGGAAAATACTCACAGATGACAGGGAGAACTGAAAGACAAGAAACATAAGTAAATGACAATAAGAGATTTAACATGGAAAAATAGTGGGGCTACTAGACCACAGAGCCTCCAGCGAAGCCTTGAGATCACCCTGGGGTGATGGGAGTTTGCACGCAGATTTGGCAACACAATAAGGGCCAAAACACTTTGGGGCTGTGTGTGGATGGTGTGGGGGGCTGAAGGGGCTGGTTGATAAAGAAAAGATGTGGGCACAGTATGAACAGGGAGTGTAAAGGGGGAAAAGAAAACTGAACGTAAATTATGGAGAATTGAATGAAATTACTAAATACTGAGAAGAAAATTCCCCAATGGAGGGGTGTCTGGGGTTGCTGAGTTGCTGCCAGGATAAAGCAGTGAGGCTCTGCTGCTTTGTATACTCGCAGATTTGACGCTTTGGAGGGACCCTTTGATCTGACTTTGCGTGTGGGCCCTAGGATTTCATCCATTTACTCTTGTACTGAGACCAACAACTGGGGTTTGACTGAACTGTAACTGGGGGACATTTAAAACCAGACTGGGAGATCTACTGAGAAATCAATTGTAGGGCAACAACCCCATGTTGTCAAGGAGGTGAGTTAGGTGATCTCGGGGGTCTTTTCAGACACCGTCCTTGCAAGATGGTATAAAATGTAAATGTGCAGGTTGAACAGAGATGCCTAAACTCACACGCATCCAGCCCACTGGCACCATGGGCTCCATACAGGCTTGAAGGCCAAGGCCTGTGTAGCATGGAACAGTCGAGGTTTATAATTTGCCTGAAGGGTGGCAGCTGCTTGGTATCTCTGTCTATCAGCCAAGCCGTAAAATTTATCTGTGGTAATACTGTGTGTGAACGTCTGTATCAGGCAGTGCCAGGAGAAAACGTCTTTGCATGTGCACATCCGAAGTGTGTATACAAGTACGGACAGCATAAAGGATTGTGGAGGAAGTCTGGGCTACATGGTCATTCCTATCAGTGCATGGAAAGACTTAGCTCCAAATCCTATGGCTAAACAAGGGATGTCTGCCTGAACTACTCATTGCTTGCTTTTCTTTTTGTCTTTGAAGGGTTGCTCTGGGGGTGATGCTGAATTACGATGCATTACCCTTCTGCAGATAACGGGAAGGAAAGAAAAGAGATTAAGAGCAACAAACACCCCGCAAGCCAAAATATTCTCAGCAAACCTTAAATGAAGTGGATTAGCAAAGGGGATGTGTTTTGTACACGTGTAAGCACACACATGTAGATGTGCTGGGGACAAGGAAGGGTCAGATCCGGACTCTGAAAAAGAGTTTTCCACAGATTCCTAATGACTTAAGACAGATTTAAGCAACACCAGCTGGAACCAGACAACTATGGCTCCAGAATTAGTGTAGGTAATTTATCAGAGCAGTGCTTGACTAACAAGACTATCACCGCTTTATTGTATCAGCCAGTGTCATAACCAGATAGAAAAGTATAATATTAACAAGAGGAGCTGCCTTCAGTAAGCGTGTGTGTGAGCGAAAGCGCTCTCATTTTTAACGCCTGTGTGTACTAAAATGTCAGTGTCTTGACCTCGGGGAAAGGAGTTCGTTAGAAAAAATACAGATCCAAAGTAAATAGTCTCTCTGAAAGGTTTATTTAATCTGTTTCTCTTCCTGCCCTGATTTTTCTTAATGTATTTAAAACTTAATATTTACTCTAGCAAAACAAAATCTATAAAATAGTTTTTGTAGGCTCCTAAATAAGTAGTAGCAGCTCTGCCGGAGCCAGCCAGTAAGCGCTGCGAAATATGCATTGTAGAGCCATTTGAAGTTGTCCCCAGTGGACAATTTGCACCATTCAGTGTTAAAAGGCTCTATTTCAGTGCTGCAGAAAGCCCCCAGACCCCCTGACTAGGCAAGTCGAGTTTACAGATGATGTACTCCACTCAGCTGCCTTGTAGTTTCAGGGCTTAAATGGCTGGCAGGGCAAAGAGGGGATAGTTAAAATTCTCAAGCTGCTAAAATGGAAAGCCTTGTAAGGTTTTATGGCAGAAGAGAAAATAATTTTCAGAGGCTAGATGTTACTGTGTTTGACCCAGCAGAGAGTTGGGGAGCCTTGGCTGGGGGCGGCAGGGACCAGCCCAGCCAGGGAGAGGGAATTTTGGAAAAGGGGATGCCTTCTAAATATTGAACCTGCACTGACAAATGAAAATGGGAGAAATCTGTGCAGCTGGGTAATGTTTCAGGCTGCTCTATTTCCTCTGGTTGAGAAACCTGCCTGGCTAATTACTGAGCTTTAGAAATGCGTCTGACAGGAGGCGTTTGTTCTCGATTTATGGCAGCATTGAGTTCTTGCTCATGAAATTTGTCTTTGGCTTCTTCCCCTGTGAAGTTTGGGAGGGAAGTGGGGTAATTCCACTAATTTTCTCTGGCAAAGCAGGCCAGCATGGGGACGTGCTGTATGTCCTGGTGACCAGCCAGCTAGCCATCATCTAGAGGCCAAATTCCAGCGCCACCGTGTTTTTGGCTCTGCGTCTTTCAGGTGGTCTCTGCCACCCAGGGGTCCCTGTCCAGCCCATAGTCCCTGTGTCCAAACCACTTTTGGGGTAAAAATTGAATTATTTTGGCACTTCAGAGAAAAGCAGACCTAGTCACAGTCCCCACATCCTACCACTGTCAGGTGATGCATGGAGAAATCAGAGCCTGAGAAATTATTTTTCTGTTTCTGTATTTTCTCCAAATCATCTTGATGAATTTATCAACACCTTCTCATCATTTTGTGGTGGATTTATGGCTTTTGCTTGGTTTAGGGTTTTGGACTTGAGAGGTTTGTGTTTACTTGGCTAGGGTTTTGTTTTAGGGTTGGAGGTTTTTTTTCATGCTTTTTTTTTTTTTAATTGATAAATTGCAAGTAGGTTTCTGCTACCCTGAAGAATACCTGTAACCTCCTGTTGTGCACGGAGAAATGTGCTGAATTCAAACAAGCTCCTTAGACCTTCTCTTTTGCTGGAGTTTACACAGAATTTCCCATTACCATTCAGGGAGTGAACAATGTAGAGAAAAAAAAAATATATATATACTTATATATATATTTTTTTTTTTCCCTCCTTTCAAGAAAAAGACCCTGAGCAGTATCTGAGCTTTTTTGGCAGCTAGTTAAAAATGACCCTGCAGGGGGATGGAGGTTTGAACATAGGAATAAACCCCAACTTGTATTTTGATTCTTTTAATTTTGAAATTGTGAGTTATTTCCTGCAGGCAGGAGGGTGGACACTGCCTCCAGCACCTCGTTTGCTGGAGAGAATTGAGAGCATTTGGTTTTATCAGCCGCTGGCATGGTAATGAGCCTATTTCTATTGAAATTGGCTCATTACTATTCATTTTTGCTGGCTCTCGACCAACTCATGAACTGCTTTTTGATTTTCAGGGGAGAAAAAAAAAATGTAGGGAGTCAGTTCCATCCACTGGTAGAAGTGACAACGCGAGGACTTACCAGGTGAGCAGCTGCACCATGATCCTCTGGTGCATCATAATCTTCTGGTGCAGCTCAGCACTGACCCCTGCCACCGCCGCTGCTGTGGTGGGGGTCCTGTCCACCTCCTGGACCCTGGGGTCCCTTCTCATGGTGCCACAAAGTGAGATGGGCTTTGTAAAGTGTACACGGAGAGTCCAACGAGGAGTCATTCAATGTACACATGACCTGACCAAACGAGAAGTTGGGTTTTGAGAGGGGACATGTCTGCATGAGTATTGAACAGTCGTGAGAGCAACCTCAAAAATAATCATATGTGCTGTAGTATGCTTTGGTGGGCTGGTAGCTTCTGTTTGGGGGGTGGTGTTGGCAACTTGTCAAATTGTGTTATTCAAGTGTATATAGTGACATTTAAAGGGTTTTGTTTCTTATTTTGAGAAAAGTGTAAGTTCTAGCTCTTTCCCTTACAAAGGCAGGCATCCTCATGCACACATCTCTGGGAAATGTTTTAGCACCAGGGAAAATCCAAACTCAGCTCTTTGAATGTCTGCCTGAAAAATATCTTTCTTTAAAAACAATGGAGTGTGTATTAATAACACATATGAATGCAATTTTATCCCTGTTACTGGTTTGAAAAAACTCATCCAGGTTCTGCCGCTTGTACTCACGTGTGACTAAAATGCTGTTAAACTATTTTGACTAATGAAGATCTGAGATTTCTTGTCAAGGCAAGGAACCACTGGATTTGGTTGCATCTTTTTGTAGCTGCTTGGTGTGACACTGGAAGGAGCATCATTTCCAGGTGGGCTGCATGTAGCCCCCTTCTGAAATGACCTTTCAAACAAAGGCATCACTAACTGCTTTATAAAATCTTACCCCTGGTGTGAGACTTTTTTTGGTAGAGAAGCACCAAAGTTTACCTCTATACATGCTTAATCTCTTTTTTTTCCCCAAGATAGTTTCCTTTCAAATTAAGAAGTGAAATAAAAATGCTAATAGCTTGAAATGGGATTGTCTGTATTTAATACTGTTAGCTTTGTATTTCTCTGGTGCACAAGAAAAGAGAACATTTATTTTCTTCTGTAATTCAAAAAATAAAAGTCAAATTGGCTACTTTTTAAGTACTAGAAGCTGGAAAAATGTGAGGCAGTTGATAACTTCTATAAAGTGAACATTGTCCCTCCAGGTAAATACTGAATTGAGGACTACAAAATATTCACAACAATTGCTGATACGTCTTCAAACTTGTGCTGTTTTGCATGTCATTATAGGAAAATAAACTGGCTGATTTTGTAGAAGAACTCACAGCTTTTCTTTTTATTTTTTTTTTTCCTCTGGACTGAAAGTGTATCTCCTTCAGAGCAAAAAGAGGCTTAAAAGTTTGCATTCAAGTTGTTTGCAGACTTTTTGGAATTATTAACGGTGCCGCTACAATCACTGGTGGAGGAAAGTGGCTTGCAGAATGTGTGGAAGAACTTTCAAAGTCCTTGGGGAAGCGGTTTTAGGTTTTCCTTTATGTACTTGCAGCTTGCTTTGCTGGACGAGTTAGCAGGCTCTCGAGAGTCTTAATTCATGTTTTCATCCCTTCGCCCAGTAGATCAGGATGGCTCTGAGGTATCACAACTGGTCCAGGCACTACCATAGATGGGGGACCTCAATGCAACCTTGTAAAAGCTTTCATCAGCTTTTGTTGGGTCATAACAAATTATAACAGCCTAACCTGGTTTCTCATCTGAGTGTCTGAGGTCAAGCATATTTACTTCTGTTTGTTTATTTTAGAACCTTAAATACTCATCTTTATTTTTGTTGCAGTAAACTGGCCAGAAGTGATCTGGTATCATGGTCTGAAGGGAAGTCCTAGAGTGACAGATGTTTGTCTTTGTTCATTATAGCGATGGAGTTTATTTGGAGTCTCACTGTAAAGATTTTACACTAGGAAATAGAAAAAAAGGGTCCCAAATTTGAATCATCCTTGTTTTGTATGGTGTGGCTCATTTGAACAAACTAGCAGGCCTGTTTGTCTTTGAGGACCTATGATGCTATTTCAGGAATCCAGATTAGTTGAACAACAGTTTTTTATATAGACCAATTGATGTAGTCGTATCTCATGTCTTTCTGTGATTCCCCAGCATGGAAAATGGATGATGCAATGTAGGAAGCTTGTGACATTGGGAAATCCTGGGTTACCTGGGATCAGAAGAGCACCCAGATCCCACTGACTGGCCCTAGTAAAATGAGCATATAAGGAGCTGTAAGGCAGCCATGAAACCAACCCAGTATTGCTCCAGAATTTGAAGGAGCATGCAAATTGCCTTTAGGAGGAGATAGACAGGAAAATGGGATGTCCAGAGAGAAGTTAGAACATTTCCAGTGTCACAGGTAGCAGAACCCATGAATCCTAGGTTGTTGCGAAGGATGTGAAGAAATAATAAGATGCAGTGCTTTTTTCATTATAATGTTTTGGTTTAGACCTTTTGGTACCACGTACATATCAGTATCCTTTTACACCACAGTGTTTTGTCTAATTCCTTAGCTCTGCTTTAATTCACGAGAACATACCTCAAGTCATCCTGGCAACAAGATCCTTTAGGGTTATCTTCTGAGACCTCTGGGTTGAAAGGAACACTTTGTTTCTCTGAACAAAACCAAGCAGATGCTTAGGATAAGTACGGAGTAACGCTGGCTCTACTGGGGGAGAGAGTTGCCCAGGCTGATACCTGAGCCTGGGGTACTTGGGAATCCACCTTCCAAAGAGAAGTGAGTGTAGGTAGTTTAATCTAGAATATTGCTTAGGCTGGAATTGGCCTTCAGTAGCAACAAAAACTGGCTTTTCTCTGTTAAGGAATAGATCTGGTGACTCTGTGCCAAACCAAACCATGGAAAAAATTATGCATGTAATCAAACTGCATAGGAATTGTTTGAAATGGTCCAGGAGGGCATACATAGAAATTATGTGATGAAATGACAAGGAAAATCTTACGTTGAATATTACAACCTCCTTTTCCCATGGGAAATGGTGGTCCCATTGCTTGGATAATTTCTAATTAAACTAGACAAAGCACTTGAGAATATATTGTAAGGGAAAATCCTGTAATGGCAGCAGGCTGGACAGAGTGACCCTATAGGTCTTTTTCATTTCTAATTTCTATGATTCACTAATGATTAAGTAATTCACAGATAAACTAAACATCCGTATTGCTGAGTCTTATCTGAAACTCACCTCACCTATCAACCTTTTCAAATTTACCAATTAATAGTTAATTAGTTAATGTTTGTAAAGTGCTTTGAAGATGAAAAGAGTGAAGTGCTAAGTATTATTATAGAAATAGGGGTAGATCAACTTGTTTTACTTGATTTTGAAGCCCCTCAAATGCTCACAGAGGACTCAAAATTCAGAGTCAGACTTGAGCATGATTGGGTTTGCCTTCCTTATAGAAGGATGTTCTGTGAGGTTGTTATGCTGTGATTAAAATACAGTTATAATTTTGATAATGCACTTATCACACATTTCTATATATGGCGCAGTAGTTATAATCCTGCCAAAATGTGCATGAAAAGCTATTGTCACTGTCCTTACATGAGCTGCAGTGTATAATACAAGCACTTCACTTTGTAAGGGAGTGCAAGTGGCACAAAGAATAGGAAAGCTGTTTTCCATAATGGTTTTTACCCTTCCAGTTTATGTTGATTTTTTTTGGAGTATATTTAATAGCATCAAATGAATGAGTTAATATTCAGGAAGGAACTTCACTAATTCCCAAATGATTGTATTTTAAGTCATTCTTATGGCTGTTCTTGGAAGCGGTTGCTGTTATGTGATGTGGTCTGAGCTGGGACTTTTGTCACCTGGAAAGTGGCACAGTCTCCTGTGTGACAGAGGTGGCATCCAATGTGCACAGTGTGGTAGGGTGCTCAGGGATGCAGCAATAGTAGGAATGATCAGTACGAGGACAAGAGTGCAAGTGAAGCTGTATTAGAGCAAATCAGGGGTAATACCAACCCTGCCTGCCTGAAGTAAGACAAAAGCCATAATGACTTCCCTTGGATTAATTAGGAAAGGATTAATTCTTGTTTTTATTTTCAAATGAGCAAAGTCCCTGTATTACTAATGTCTGTACCTGGTAAAAAAACAGGTTTATGTTCAGAAACCAAGACCTTGACAAAACAGAGTACAGAAGAAATTATAATTTCAGCAAGTTCTGGTCTGAATATTGACTTAACTGGGTCCATATTACCTTTCCATTGCCTTTTGCAGGAGGGCTTCTTCTCCCATCCGTGCTCATTTGGATATTCCTATGAAACAATTTTCCGGCTTTCAAACACAAGTTTGTTAATCATTATCTTAAACTCATTTGTAACAGAGCAAACAAAGCAGCTTCAGGTGGAGCTCACTAATGTCAGGGCATACAATTTCAGAGCACAATAAAGATTCAGGAAATAATACCACATAGTTTGTGGTAGGTTTATTCATTCATTACAGTGCTTGAATAATAAGTCTTACATATCGAATCCTCAAACGAATAATCACAGTGAATGAGTAATTTATAGGTTAAAATGTGTTGAATCAAACCACTCGTCAAGTAATTTGAAAAGGCATGAGTTTCTGTACGAACTGAGGCTCACCCAGTCTTCTGGATGTGCCAGAAATACAAAACGACAGTAAATATTTTAATAGGTCTATCAAACAGGTGATATAGCACAGAACTATACCACTATATAGAAGACCAAATACATAGACAACCCAGAAAGAGTACAGGGATCTTGCCAGGTCATGCAGAGTTAAAATTAGAAAGGCAAAAGCCCAACTGGAACTCAACCTGGCTGCAGTGGTAAAAGACAATAAAAAAAGTTTTTACAAATACATTAACAACAAAAGGAGTGCTTTGGAGAATCTCCATCCCTTGTTGGATGCAGGAGGGAACATTGTCACCAAGGACAAGGAAAAGGCTGAGGTGCTTAATGCCTTCTTTGCCTCAGTCTTCAATAGTCAGAGCAGTTATCTTCAGGGTATTCAACTCCCTGAGCTGGCAGGCAGGGACAAAGAGCAGAATAACCTTCCCACAATTCAGGAGGAAGAAGTTAATGACCTGCTACACCACCTGGGCACACACAAGTCCATGGGGCCAGATGGGATCCACCCGAGAATACTGAGGGAGCTGGCAGAGGAGCTCGCCAAGCCCCTCTCCCTCATTTATCAACAGTCCTGGCTAAAAGGGGAGGTCCCAGAAGACTGGAAACTTGTCAGTGTGACACCCATCTACAAGAAGGTCCGTAAGGAGGATGCAGGGAACTACAGGCCTGTCAGCCTGACCTCAGTACCAGGGAAGATTATGGAACAGCTCATCTTGAGGGTGCTCACACGGCATGTACAGGACAACCAGGGGATCAAGCCCAGCCAGCATGGGTTCATGAAAGGAAGGTCATGCTTGACCAATCTGATCTCCTTCTATGACCAGGTGACCCACCTAGTGGATGAGGGAAAGGCCGTGGACGTTGTCTACTTGGACATTAGCAAGGCCTTCGACACCGTGTCCCACAGCATTCTCCTGGAAAAGCTACTGGCTCATGGCTTAGACAGGAACACCCTTTGCTGGATAAAAAACTGGCTGGATGGCCGAGCCCAGAGAGTTGTGGTGAATGGAGTTAAGTCCAGGTGGCGGCCAGTCACCAGTGGTGTTCCCCAAGGATTGGTTTTGGGGCCTGTCCTGTTTAACCTGGATGAGGGGATTGAATGCTCCCTCAGTAAGTTTGCTGATGATACCAAACTGAGTGGGTGTGTTGGTCTCCTTGAGGGTAGGGAGGCTTTGCAGAGGGATCTGGACAGGCTGGACTGATGGGCTGAGGCCGATTGTATGAGGGTCGATAAAGCCAAGTGCCAGGTCCTGCACTTTGGTCACAACAACCCCCTGCAATGCTACAGGCTTGGGGGAGAGTGGCTGGAAAGCTGCCCAGCAGAGAGGGACCTAGGGGTGCTGGTCGACAGCTGGCTGAACATGAGCCAGCAGTGTGCCCAGGTGGCCAATGGCAACCTGGCCTGCATCAGAAATAGTGTGGCCAGCAGGAGTAGGGAAGTGATTGTGCCCCTGTACTCGGCACTGGTGAGGCCACACCCGGAATCCTGTGTTCAGTTTTGGGCCCCACAAGAAGGACATTAAGGTGCTGGAGCAGGTCCAGAGAAGGGCAACGAAGCTGGTGAAGTGTCTGGAGCACAGGTCTTACAAGGAGTGGCTGAGGGAGCTGGGGTTGTTTAGTCTAGAGAAGAGGAGGCTGAGAGGAGACCTTATCACTATCTACAACTACCTAAAAGGAGGTTGTAGTGAGGTGGGTGCTGGCCTCTTCTCTAAAGTAGCAAGTGATAGGACAAGAGGAAACGTCCTCAAGTTGTGCCAGGGGAGGTTTAGGCTAGACATTAGAAAAAATTTCTTCACTGAAAGAGTGATCAGGCCTTGGAACAGGCTGCCCAGGAAAGTGGTGGAGTCACTATCCCTGGAGGTGTTCAAGAAATGTGTAGATGTGGTGCTTAGGGACATGGTTTAGTGAGTTAGGTGGTGTGGGTTGACGTTTGGGACTTGATGATCCTTGAGGTCTTTTCCAGCCTTAATGATTCTATGATTCTATATGAGGTCTGGGCTTGGAAAAGCAATTCAGGGACCTAAAAGCTTCTTGATGCAAATCTAATATTATTATAAGGCTTTGGGATATGTTCTTTGAGAAAAACAAAGGAGAAGCTTACGGAGAATGGGATCAATTCTAGCTGGGTTTACAAAAAGTAGATCACACCAGGGTAAGCTTACATCTCTGTTTGGTAAAATAACTGATTCATCGGACAAAGGAAACGCAGGATATCTAATCTTCCTGGACATCAGTGAAACACTTGATAAAGTGCTACAGGGGAAACATCTAGTTAAGTGGGAAAAGACGGAGCTTCGTGTGAGAGTGGTGAGGAATGGCTAAAAGGGGAGACAGCAACCAGCAACAGATTTTGAAAGGGGAAGCATAGGGCAGGAGAAGGGCTCATTAGTGGAGTTCGTCAAGGATCAGTCTGACTCATTTAACATTTTCATTAATGACCTTCGAGCATAAATTAGGAATGTGCTAATGAAATTGTGGACTTGACAAAGTTTGGAGACATTGCTAGTGAAAAAAGGAGAACTGAAAGTGGGTGGTCTTGGGGGTTGGAATGGGAGCCATGAAATGAAATTTAATAAGAAAAAGCACCAGGACACACATGTAGGAAATAAAAATAACTTTTGTTATGATGTGACTTCATTGGTAGCAGTAGACACGGATGAAAGGATGGCTCTCAGAGACCAAAGAAAGAAGAGAAACGTCTCCAAGATGCATCAGGTGAGATATATTAACAGAGATGGGAAGCTAAATGCTATTGCATGGGGTGTTAGTGAGTGAATTCAAACTGGAGCAGTGCAGGGAAGTGCTGGTGGGATCAAAGAAGGCTGGGAAACCTTGTGGTATAAGAAAAGACAAAAGGAGATTTAGGATATCAAAATGGAGGCACAGAAGGAGTGCGATTGCTGTCAATAAATGCATTGGGACAGTTTCTAAGTGTGAGGGCAATGCTGATGCAAAAGAAATTGGCTACAGCCTGGTCTTGATGGAGTATAGGTATGAATCTGGAAAAAAGATTCCTGGCTATCAGATGAAGGAATTTCTGGAAAAGGTTTCCAGTGGGAGTAAAGGGGACAAGAACAGTAGTGTGTTCAGAGACAATGTTAGATCAGCTTGCGGAAGGGATATTGTTATTTATGTGATAGTTAGGGAATGGACTTGATAATCTTGGCATTCTCACCCACAATACAGGGCTGAGAATCAGGCTAAACTCCCCAAATACAGTATTTGCTGTGAACTGGTCACTCGTTTATGGAAAAGCATTACAGATTAGGTGGCAATTCCCCACAACAGCTGAGAAATACTTAACCTTGATGTACGCTTTGGTGGACTCTAAATAAGATAGCAAGAAGGTTGATAATTAATTTAATACTGGCATGAAACGAGAAGCCCTAGTGATAAAGGCAGGCTTCCTCTAACAACAACCAAAAACAACAGTATACTTATATCTGCAGCATAA